>QTSX02007179.1:0-344811 GCA_014839935.2 Entomophthora muscae | reverse complement strand
CAAGGGATAAAGCCTGACCTTGCCAAAATTAAGGCAATCATCAGCATGCCGCCCCCACTGATGTGGGCCAGGTGCATACCTTCTTAGGCATGGTTGCCTACCTGCGCAAATTCCTTCCCAATTGCATGGAACTAATTGTACTTCTCACTTAGCTCCTCAACACCAAACATTGCTTCCACTGTACCCCTACCAGAGATCAAGCCTTTGAGACGTTAAAGCAGAGACTACAACAGCACATGTACTGCAGTTCCCCAAACAAAACTGCCAGTACAAACTCAAGACTGACACCTCTGACAGGGCTTAGGGGGTGTTACAGGTGGAAACTGACAAAGGCGTCTTTCTCCCTATTCCATATGAGTCCAGGAAACTTATCAACTTTGAACAACATTACCCCATTCACAATAAAGAATTAGAGGTAATTTTGCACTGCATTAAGAAGTGGCGCTGTTACCTGGAAGGGGCTACCTTTCCACCCTGCGTCCTGACAGACCACAAGTTGCTCCAGCACTTCAACACACAGTCCCACTTGACACGCCGCCAAGCAGGCTGGGTCAAGCGCCTATCCCCCTATCAGTTGCTCATCAAGTACAAGCCTGGGAAGGAACTTGTCACAGCTGACGCCCTCTCACGACTCTATATAGCATCCATCACTAGGGACAATGGCTTGGACCCAGATTGGCTCATGCTCTACCTCCGCCCTGAGGCAACTCACTACAAAGGCCTTAACTTGATAACCATCTCCAAATTGAAGGACAATGAGAGTCAGTTCACCACTGATGCTGTTAACATCTGCTGTCAGGCAGAGACAGGTGAGAAGATGCCTTACATTCCCACCACACAACAAGGTGACACTATACTACACTACCACCAAACCCTGGGTCATATCAGAGGATGTAACCTCTTCAAGATCATGAAACAGAAGATTTGGTGGCTGTGTATGCATCAAGACATCTTGGATCTCCTCAAAACATGTGTGCTGTGCAAAAAGAATAAGTCTAAACCTGCACCCCCAAGTCTGTCCTGCCCATAAAAGCAATGGAACCCTTTGAACAGTGAGCCCTTGACATTGTTGGTTTTCTCCCCAAAGAGAGACTGGGAAAGAACTACATCATAACAGCCATTGACTACTTCACCTGTTGGCCAGTGGCCTGGGCAACAACTAACCACACCACCACCTGCTTTGTTGGCAAGGAAATTGTGGCCTGCTTTGGGTGGCCCTTACGTTTCAATACATATGGTGGCCCCAAACTTGTTGGGCATGTCATGAAGGCGTACTGCACCAAGAATGCACTCCAACAGATAGTCACAACCCCCTACCATCCACAAGCCAATGGACGTGTAGAGCAATTAAATGGCTAACTGGTTCAACTGATTGCCAAGCTCTCACAGGAACACCCCAATACCACATGGACTGAACACCTGACTACCACTCTACTTGTTTTATAAGCAAGGATCAACAGAGGCACCGGTTTCAGCCCCAGCATCCTGGCCTTTGGAATGCCTGACAGTTTGACATGAGTTGAACAAGGGAAAATACAGTCTACAATTCCCAGAAAGCCCCCTTTTTGACAACTCCATCCCTGAACCAATGACATGCCAAGTCCTGAGAAATTGAACACAAACAAATTGAAGGAGGGACAAAGCACCTTGAGGCAAGATATGCTGTAGGTGACCCTGTCTACACTCTCAACCCCAATTCAGCCAAATTAGAACCCAATCATCTAGGGCCCTGCAAGATAGCCAAGTCTACAACAACCACACCTATCAGCTCAATGACGCCCAAGGAAACACCAAGAAGCTCAACCATGATTGCTTGCGCTCCTGCTGCGCCATCCTCACACAAAGGTTATTTGTGCGGGCCTTCCCAGATCTTTCACAGACTCCAATCCTGGTGTCTGATAACAAGCAGGGGGCAAGGGGGGTGTTGCAACCAAGTTCCAGACTTGCATGCTAACATATCTTATAATACAGAGGGGGTGCTTGATGAGTCACCCCTTGACGTGTCTAACAACATGGACCAATATGATGGCAATGTCAAATGGCGGGCACTTGATCCTAATTAAGAGTGCTACCAATTAAACTTGCTGATCCCTGCACAAGTTATTCCTTGGCTTCAAACCTTCATGAAACATGACACTATGCCACCCCCTTGTAGCCATGTGGCTTTCCCCATATAGTATGTTAATCACAATATTCTACAATAACAATACCTTATTATATTTTTTCCTGTCCTTTCTATTGGACTGTTGTCTTCCCCAACTCAAATACTGAATCCTCATTGGTTCAGTTGCAACAATACAGCTCAACAATCTTCTTCAGAAGACCACTGTCACAGCTTACATCACTAAATTTGAAGAGATACCTTTCAAAATCCAAAACCCAGCACAAGCTGACAACATACACACTAGAGCATCATTCATCAACGGAATGAAACCTTCTGTTGCTGCCCTCATCTGTCCAGAGGCCAATACCTCCATACCTGCGCTCATTGCAGAAGTCAAGCACACAGAAAATGCGCAAATATGAAATATGCTTCACACAATGGCAATTACTCCTCCAACGGCAATGGCAGAGAAAATTTCAATGGCAACAAATTTCAAAACATCAATCATAGCAGTGGCAACTCTGATTGAAACAATGACAATCATAGCCAGAGTGCAAACCACTCCAGTCCCAAGAAAGAGGAAACTGCCAAAGTAGACAATGCTGAAACAGCAACCCACTATGAATCTGACCCCACATTCTCTGACCTCAAATGTCTTGAAACTGAGGAACAGGGAAAAAAGGAGGGGGAACAGGCTTAAGTGCCCCTGTTTCTCACTAAACCAACAAGAAATCATACCAAGAAACAAGCTTTGCTGCTTGCATTTCCCATCTCCTGCAATCTTCTATCTCTATGAATGTAAAAATCAAAGATCACTTACAACTTCTTGTATACCCATGCACATATAAATCTTATATACACAAAATTTTATTTTGACTCTGGTGCACAACACACCATGGTAAGCAAACCATTTTAAATCAAATACAATATACCATAGTGAAATCCAACTTCAAATACGCCAGAATGACAGATAAATCAAAGGCTCTACTCAGAGGCAAATCATTCTTAAGAATTGACCTCCAAGGCATACAAACGTCCATCAAAGGAAATGTCATGAACAACATAAACTATGACATTGTAGCAGGCATGGACTGGTTCACCTGAGTGAACCCCAGTGTATGATAGAAAACAAAAACCATGACCATCAAACACAACAGAGTCAATTTTAACATCCTCAAAGAACCCAGTGACCTCATTCTAAGAGACACAGTATTTGACCAGGTCATAAATAAAGATGACTCAGAACGTCTAACCAAAGACAGTACCCTCCACATAATGAGGTACACTGAATTCAATAACATACAAACAACCAAGATTCAATGTCCAGAACTTGTGGTACCCTAAATTAATACACTCCTGTATTTAAGAAGAACACACAGAGTTACCCCCTGTCAAGATTATACTTCTGGGAAGTATAATAAACGAAATAAAGGAGAATATTTAAGAGAAGAATGATACTCTATTGAATATTTATTTAGGATAAGATATAGTTTCATGGGAAGTTGCATACTGTCCATATACGTCATGAAGGTCATGAGGCTTATCTGAGTAATGTTCCTCTTAAGTCACAGGGCTTACTCAAGTTGTGTTCTGCTTAGGATCTGGATTGTGTGATCCCTGTAATAGATGTCAAATGACAGGGGTGCCACCAACCTATTTATTAGACAGTGAGCCATTTGATGACTCATTTGGTGAACTACTTGGGGTGTTTTTTTTCAAGAGGGAGTAATCAAAGATTTTACAACACCCCCCTGAGCGGGAGGTCAAGAATGGCATCAACCTATGTAAAGCCATGCCCAACCCTGCACCCCTCTACAGACTCTCCCCCATGGAGACACAAACCCTCAAAAATCACATCAAGAATAACCTAGCTAAAGGCTTCATCTGCCCATCAGAATCCCCATGGGGACAGTAATTGTTTTTTGTAAAGGAAAAGGAAGACTCACTCTCTCTAGTATCAGACTACAGAGCTCTCAATGCATGCACAGTAAAAAATAAACATCCCCTCCACTCATAGAGGATCTGTTTGCAAGACTCTCCAGAGCCAATTTTTTCTCCAAAATTGACATCACCTCAGGTTACAACCAAGTTGAAGTAAAAGAAAAAGACATACCAAAAACAGCGTTCTGTACACAATTTGGATTGTTCAAATGCAGGGTAATGAACTTTGGAATGCCATCTTTCTTGATCAGATCAATCCCACTTTTTAGAATTGAGAAATAAAAATCAGCAATAAGCCCATAAGATTCTGAGTTTAAACAAGGCTTTTATAAAAGAAAGATATAACCAACAACAAAACCAGATCCTGGGCCAAGGTGGTCCAGGGTCAGAAGCGCTCTGTCAAGGATCAGCTGGTATACTTTGTCAAAACCACCAAAAAAGGCCCTTTTGTGGTATCTGAAGGATGGCTCAAGTTTATGACCTCTAAACAGTGGTTCCAAAACATCACTAGAGCCCTCCCCAAATCCTCTGTGCCCTATGGGATCAGAGTCAGCTTTGGATGCAACCCCACCAAGTTCCCGGAGACAGCCAAGGCAATTGTCACAGTGTATCACAAGGCTGTGTTTCTCCACCAAAGCCAGCTAAAGGACTTCTTCAATCTTGTCCTTCTCTGCAAGGAAGATGCTGATCAAGCAGTGGAGGAAATCTTCACTGTGGAGATCACTGATCCCAGAGGGGAAGAAGACCCAGATAGTCCTGCCAACCACCTGCACCAGTTTCAATCAAGACACCACACTCTTTATGTTCTTTGAGGCCCTACCATTGGACATTTCCAGAGAAGAGGTGGAATCCCAGCTTAAGGAAGGGCTGTTCAAGTATGGGGAAATTTTGAAGTTTGAGCTGCTTAAAACCCCCTACATGGGACACCTGACCACAGCAAAGGCTATACCATGATTAAAACATATGAGAATGCCAAAATTGTTTCCATTCCTTGCCAAGCAACCATTCTGAAGAAGGATAGAGCCCTAAGTGGAGAGTTCAAGGTGTTCCCTGAACAAACCCCGCCCATCTGTGTGTTGTGATATGCTCTTAGCCACAGAGAGACTCTGTGCCCTACAACCATAGAAGAAGTCCAGGCCACAGAAAAAGACACCCCCAAGGAGCACCAGAATGGCAAGCCAACTGGTGCCTAATCTAATGCTCTTGTAGCCTTGGACTGGGGCACCATGTCTGAGTATGAGGTGGTCAAGCCAATTACATTGCACCAGAAAAAGGCTCATGCTAAAGCCCAGACCCAGCCTCAGACTCAACCAATGGTGGTACTAGATTCTTGTTATGCAGATTCACCTCAGACCACCCAAATGTGTGAACCAGGGAACCAATCACTTACTGCCCAAGTAAGTGATGAGCTAATGAAAAATCTGGCCCAGATGGAACAGTAACCACTGGACAAACTAGGCCAGGTTTAAATTGCTAGCTCTTCTATTGTGGCGTCCCAAAAGAATATGTAACATGCACAAAACCAGAACACACCCATCAGGATCATGCACCTTCTACACAGGAGGGTGGTAGATCAAGGCGCAAGGCCCAGAATAAACTTGCTCCAGTGACCAAGCCATCCCCATATACATTTGGGGACCCCAAACAATCTTAGGGCCTAAAAAACCCAAAGACTCAGCGGCCAATGACAATAGTAGTCCTAACTCTGATGGTGTCATGTTGGCATAGTGGCTACTGGAACCGCAATTGAATAGCAACTCTCAACATTGCAGGATTTTCAAGCCCAGAGTCCCAGGCTAATAAAAGAAATATCCTGCTCTCCCTCAAAGCTGATCTGGTTGGCTTGACTGAAGTCAACTGCAGCTCTGAGGCCAAGCCTAGTTTTCAGAGGCTCATGCTATCCCACACCACCCTTTGATCTATGAAATGTTGCATATGGATTAGACAGAGATCTCCAATCAAAGCAATAAACAGACATACACACCTTGAAGGCGGACTCCTAATGGCAGATATTGACAGTGGAGGTAAAAACGTCACCTTTACGGTTATTTACAGCCCACTGGCCCATAAGGATAAGCCAATATTCTTTGCTCAACTCAAGCAGATTTAGTTCCCTCCAAAAACTATCTTTGTAGGGGATTTCAACTCATGGCTACTGTCTGCAGACAAGGCTTCACCCATGCCCCTTCCAGACCACTCCAGTCTTTTTGGGGATTGGCAGCAAGGCTTGGGACTTATTGACACAGCAAATTTTGAGGCAGGCTACCTGGCAATAATGACAGAAATTGACCCAGTCAAAACAACAGAGTTCTCTGCCTCACACATTGACCATATATTTATTTTCCCAGGCTTGGTGGCAGTGTTTTTCCCACACTCCCCAGTGGACATCCTTGGTTTGATCATAGACTCCTTTGTGCCACTATTAAATTAGGTGACCATGGTATGTGCACCACATGACAATCCTGCATGCTCCCCAATAATTCAAACCAACAATGGATTGGCAAATCACTTGCTGGGACCATGAGATCAACAAAAAACAAGGGTAGACAGACCAATGGGCTTCTATTAAAGCCAATGTTAAGACACATATTTGAAAAAAATCATCCTGCCTTATGACTTCTAAGAGGGCTTACAAACACTGCATCACTAATATCATTAGACACCTGGAGGCAAACATGTAGAAAAACATAGGCTGGGCAGCTGCCTGGCAAGCAGCCTGTGAAAAGCTAAACAAAATTGAGCGGAATTGCTCAAACTTGGCCTGTCTTCAGGCTGTAACTTCACTAGCTATCAAGGGTGAACAGCTCACCAAAGCTTACTCTCCATGTACAAGACTAGGTGCGCACAGAGAACAATATCTGTGGTGATCAATGGTGGTGTAACACACACCTCAAAGGAAGGGATGCTTGCTGCAACCCATACTTCTACAACAACCTATATGCCTTGGAAAGCAAAACAAACCCTACAGCCCTTGGAAAGTGGCTAGAGTTGGTTCCAGCAACCCCAGAAATGAAATATCTTGAACACCCGATTAAAATGAAAGAGCTTAAAGAAGCTGCAAATAGGACACCAAAACTGAAAGTCCCTGGGCCAAATGGATTATCATTTGAGTTCTACAGACACTATTTTGCTTTATTCAGTGCAATTTTTCTGGGTGTTTTTAATGTGTTCCTAAAAAATGGGTCAACCATACCCAGTGGAGGTAATGGTCTGACAATTCTTCTCCACAATAAGGGATAAAGAGTAGAGCTAAAGAATTGGCAACCTATCACACTCCTGAACACTGACCATAAACTGTTAATTAAAATCTTAGTTGCTAGAATGTGCAGAACAATCTCTCTTGCAACACATCCTAACCAACACAGTTTTACCCTGGGCCACAGTACTTCCAACAATGTTAATACTGTGACAAATATCCTTTGTGACAAGACCCAGCATGGTATTGCTATCTTCCTTGAACAAGAAAAGGCATATGACAGAGTATCATGGCCTTACCTTGATGTGTGCCTCTTAGCCCACTCAGTCCCTGAAACCTTTTGGTCATGATTGAAGTCCCTTCTGAAGGAGTCATTTATCCAAGTGGCAACAGATAATGGAGATACAGAGGAAATCTTTCTGTCCCATGGCCTTTACCAAGGAGACCCCCTAAGCCCTCTTCTCTATAACCTAGCCATTGACCCATGGATTTGCCACCTCAGCAGCAAACTGCTGGGCCTATGCACATATGGGCAGGACCCATTCACAATCAAGGCTTTTGCTGATGATTGTGTTGTAAGCCTGGCCTCCAAGAATGATGTGCTCATCTTCACAAAGGCGCACAAGGATTACTCTGAACTCTCCCAAGCCAGGATGAATACCACTAAGTCCCAAGCCATTGTTTTGGGTAATCCTAGCTTTAGATTCCCTCTTGCCATAAAACCAACCAGAGACCTGGTGCGCCATCTGGGCACATGGGTTAAGGTAGAAAGTTTTGACACAAATGTGATGGAATTGGGCATCTTAGTGCAGTATCTCAATACATGTCCTCTTGGCAATGCAATCTGGTGACTCAGATCAGCAGGGTCCAACTAATTAACATACTTGGGTGCTCAAAGTTCTGGTAAATTGCACAGTTCTTCCCTCTATCCCAAAAATTCTGTTGGAGTCACAATAAGACAGTTCAGCACACCCTGTAGAGACCAGGCACTCAGACAATTGCCACCATAAAGATAATTGGTAACAAGCTTAGGGGCGGCCTAGGCTTGTGTGATGTACACAGAGTCTCAGCCAAAATCTTTGGATGTACAATGTCCATGGTAGTCTCTGCCCATGTGACAGAGCACCACTGGACTAATGTATTTAGGACACAGTGGGCTAGAGCCCTTGGCCTGAACCCGGCCCACAAGCAACATACCCTCAACAACTGGCTGCCAAAGATCACAACAGAGAGAGGTCCACCAAGGAGAGATCCTGTCAGGAACCAATTCCTGACATCATTAATTATCCTTAAGGTATTTTTAAATTGTTTTCAATTATGATTTGGATTTCCTAAAAGACATCTCAACAAATTCCCTGATTATTCAATTCCTCCAATGATTGTTTCACCTCCAGGGTATTGTGAAACTCTATATTGCTTATCACCAAAATCCAACTGCAAGGTTTCATGCTTGTGATCAACTCTGAGCTCAACCATTTGCCCCTGATATGTAACAGAGGTGTTTGAGATCTCCTGATGTTGCACCTTATGGTTATTTAAGTGGATAATTCCCTTCCTTGATTATTGTTTGTTTAATAAAACCTTTATCCTGTTCCCAATTCCCAGATTTACTGTGTGCTACAATATTTTGAAATAGAAAACCTAGCTAGTGCCTAGAATGCTTACTACTAATATTGGTGGCGGCTTGGGAGCATTAGCTTTGCTACTATGTATGACTCTCTTTTGGATCTCTTATAACACTGACTTTGTCCTCTTGGTTGTGATTTCTACTATGAAGAATGCAAGCACTACTGCTGGGTTGATGAAAATGGCCACCTTGCCTGAAATTAATATGGAATACTGGATGGAGTACAGAGACCTGATCCCTGTGAAGTGGGTCCCTGACAGATCCATTCTGGAAGGCAATGCTTTCAGCATACAAAGAGTCATGGAGTATCAGCTCATTTAGATCCGCACTGCCCATAGAGACAGGGCAGGCCTGGTATGGCGCCCAATGTTCATGGGCCTCCCTGCTCACCTTGGAGCACCCATCCCAGAACCCCTGATGCCTGTGGCAATGCTAGAAATAATGAAGGTGCTCCCACATAACAACACCAGCCTGAAATCAAGCCTTTTCTGGTGGTACTGCCACAAGGACATGATTAATCCCAAAATGCGGACAAACACATGGAAGGTTCTCTGCAGAGTATACCGCACAGCAAACTGTAGCAATTGCCCAAATCCCACCTGTAACAGATGTGGGGCCAAGAATACCGTGACACACAGGTTCTTTGAGTGACCCCAGAGTATAAGAGTATGCCAAACCACCTGTGCAATTCTTTGGCCTGCACACCAGTATTCCACACCTATGAAAGGGTCAGAAGTGAACTGGTTCTTCATTGACACCCCTCCCAAGTCCCTGAGTCCTTTTGTGCAGCAATATTCCATACAGTGTTGTGGGCAATCCATGCTGCTGTCCTAAAATCTTTTGCGTCCACACCTCACCCAGAACAAGCCCCAAATACTCTCATGCCACACAAAATTGGGTTTATTTTAATCCAGGTCTTCTATGGAATCCCATCCAGTACACTGTGCCAGGAGCTAGCAGAAGAATGGTCATCAATCCCTGGCTTGGTCCTTTTTCCAGAGCAAATACAGGCAGCTTTTGTCCTTCTGAAAGTGGTCCAGATGCCCCTTACCCCCTCAAGGTTTTTCTCTGGGCCCTCTGGTATTTTTGACCCCTCCCCCTAGACCTTCACTTTTTTCTTTGCTTGACCATTTCTTTATGGCCCTATGGGCCCGCTGTACCAGTCAGAGATGTCTGGGCAACTTGAATAAATGAACTTTGGGATGACCAACGCTCCCGCAACGTTTGTCACCATGATGAACAAAGCGCTAAATGGCCTCTCAAATACATTATGCTACCTTGATGATATCATTGTATTTCAAAAACTAAAGAGGAACACCTCACGCATGTCCGCAAAACACTTGATTAAATTGCAAAGCACAAACTTTATGCCAAGCCTAGTAAGTGCCAATTTATGGAAAGGAACTCCTGTTCTTGGGCCACATTTTCTCTGACAGTGGCATTAAAGCAGATCCAGATAAAATTAAAGCCATAAATAACATGCAACACCCCACCTCTTTTAAACAAGTTAGATGCTTTCTAGGTATGGTAGCTTACCTAAAGAAATACACCAAAGACTGCAGGAAATTAACCACACAAATCAATGACCTAACCAAGGGTAATGCCAAAAAGAAATTCATCTGGACACCAGAATGCAACTAGAATTTCCAACTATTAAAACAAGCTCTTATTGAAGCACCAATCTTGCAATACCCAAATAATAACAAGCGCTACAAGCTTGAGTTGGATGTCAGCAACACTGTCATTAGTGCAGTGCTACACATTTGCCAGCCAGGGCAGCAAGTCTTCCTTCCAGTATGTTATTAAATTAGAAAACTAACTAACACAGAGCAGAGATAACCCATACACAATAAGGAGTTGTTAGCAATATACCAAATATGCAAAAGGAGATTTTATCTAGAAGGACATTTAAACATACAAGTACTAACTGACCATAAACCCTTAATCTATTTCAAAACTAAGAATGCACTTGCACGGCAACAAGCCAAATAGATATTCCTGCTGAAACAGCTCAATTTAGACACACAATACAAAAGGAGGGCAGAGCTGGTCACTGCTGATGCTCTCTCTAGGCTATGTCAGACAAGAGAGGATTGCCCTGACCACCTGGACCCTGACTGGCCCAACCTATACAACACTGAGTACAAGACAAAAGGGAAAGACTCCTCCATACATCAAATAACCCATGATACATTAGTAAGGAATGAAAAACATTTCCATGTATCAAATGGATAGTATACCACATTGTTAAAAAAATATGTTCCCTACATCCCACTCTCACAAAAAGTTGACACTATTTTAAGACGTCATTGTCTACTAGGACACATAAAGGCTAACAATCTATACCTCACCTTAAAAGAGATAGTATGGTGTCCCAATCTTAAACAAGACATAATCAACGTTCTGAAAAAGTGCACAGTGCGTGAGAAATACGCCAGCACCAAGGCTCCCCAGCCAACAGTGAACCCAATACCTGATCCTGAACCATTTAACGTTTGGGGGCTAGATGTAGTGGGACCCTTCCCAGAAACTAAAACAAAACAACTTTTTCTAAGCAATTCCATTGATTTTGCTACACACTGGCCTATCTGCAGGGCAACAAAGAATCACAAAGCAGAAATCATCAACTGTTTCATTAACAAAGCAATCATAGGCAACTACAGCACTCCAGACTACATCATAACTGATGGGGGCAACCAAGTTATCAGGTCACGTAGTAAACGGCAACCTAAAATACAAAAACATTAAACACTACACAAACTCTCTATACAGACCACAGGCCAACAGCAGAGTGGAACGCCTAAAAAGAAGCTTTATCAGTACCATAGAGAGAATAATGGATGGCAAAGCCAAAAACACATGGCTACTATACATGAAACATGTACTACTAGTATACTGAGTTTGCATCAACCAGTAACAGGCTACTCATTGTTTGAGCTAACATACAGATACTAACCTGAGATAGTAACCCTCAATAATCAATCATATGTGAAAATTTCCCCAAGAAAACCTCCCACAGTAGAACAGGCGCCAGCACTACAAAACTTACATCTTAAAGCTAAAATTGCAGAAACCAAAAGGCTTAAAGCACAAAAGTAAACCTCTACAGAGGAACCACTCCCCATCAACTCCCCTTTCTGGGTCCTGGCAGGGAATAGGTAAAATCTAGACTCAGTTCACACTAGACCAGGAAGAATCATCAAATACAGACCAGACATAAAACCCTACCTGGTTAAGTTCCAGGGCGCCAAAGACCCTGTCATTAAAAAGTATCACAGATCCTGTCTTTGCCTCAGCAAAAGGGAACAATTGACTTGGCTGGTACCAACTAGCAAAAAACTCCAGGAACATCAGGCAGCAGCCAGCAAGACAAAGCACCTTGTGATTTACCAGAGTAACCCCTTAAGGGGGGTAAAGGAGCTGGATGTACAAGTGTTCTGGCTACCACCAACCCACTTAACATCCAGTCATCACCCAATTTGGCACCCTTCCAATATACAGTTCAACATACCAGAAATGTCAACAAACTAATATCACATGACTGTTCAAGTATCCAGCAACTTAAACTCATCCTGCACATGACCAACCCCTAGGTTTGATCTAATTGAAATCTCTGCCACAGCTAAAGCTATATAAGTCTAAAGTATTATTCAATAAAATATACTTCTCTTCTTTCTAAATTCCACATTAAAAGCTTCCCCACAAGTTGATCCTCATCACTATCAAACAAGTTAAAGCCATATGGGTCAAGGGTCAGGTACATGCTGGCTTCCTTGTTACTTACATCAAAGATCTGGATGTAGACAGAGGTCTCCACTAATGAGCTAAAACTCCATTGAAGCAGTATTGGCTGCTGCCTTGTTCACTGGCACTGTCAAAAATGTTACTATTGTTAAAAACTATTGTGAAAAAACCAATTGAAAACCCCCTAAAAGTAGAAGATTTAAATTTCATGGTCTGAATTTTATTGTAATCAGGAACCCAGCTTTGAAATGTTTGTGAAACCATTATACACAAATAAAGAGTCATCAAAATTATAAGACAACTCTGTTTCCAATTTTTGATAGCTGTTGATTGGCTGCTAAAAAGCTCTTTTTCTATTTTAGAATGCACATACTACACATTTTGTCTGACTTTATTTTGTTTTGTTTTGGGAATATTCATATATGTTAATCAATTTTTTAGCCCTTCTGTTGGTGCCTCATTTGAATTCTGATATGATTATAATATATTCTGGAGTTTTTAGAGTAGTGTAAATTAGATCCAAGCTTAAATAAAAGTTGTGGGGATAAATTGCCAAGACTAAAATAAGAACCAGGAAAGGGATGTGCATTGAAGCTTTAAGCCTACAAATATACAAAGGACAGTAATAAAATGGGAAATAAAGATGGTGGGCAACACAGAAAACAGAAGGTGTAAATGGACTGCCAAAAAGAAAAATTTCAAGATAAGGGGTACAAAACCTGCTGGTCCTGCATAGAGACTTTTCTCAGCCATAAAAAGACAGTGTCAGCCATGACCTGAGAAGGATATATTTTTGACCCCAAAGTAGATTTCATATATTGGGAAATGACTTTATTGATAGTAGGTAAAACTATCTAAAAAGAAGTTTTCAGAGAGGAAATGGGGGACTATAACTCAACTGGGAGAGAAAAACTGAAATCTGATTGGCTGGCCAGAAATATTTTCACCTCTTGGTTGGAGACTTCTGCCAAAGCGTCAATGGCGTCATAATTTGATATTTTTGAGTGGCTGGCTGGTTGACTGCCAAGCACCACTGAGTAGTGATATCATACAATCTTCAGTGCATAATTATTTGGGAAAATTCAGGGAGATTAAGGTTAATTCCTTCACCATCAACAGGGGCAGCTTTAACCCATTTATTGTCAATGACTAAATTCAAATCATCTAATACTTTCAAATGTTTTGCTTCTTTCCTTGCCCCATACTTTTTCTTTTGGCAATCTATCTTCAGGAAAAAATGACACTACTGTGGCAGGGATAACCCTAATCTATTTTACTTGCTGTGCTGAGTTACTTGTCTTTGGTTTGAACCATATTATTTGATTTTTGATATGATTTTATATTTTGTCTTAGTGATATTATATTTCTTGTCTACTATTTTGCTATTTTGCCAAAAATACTTAAATACTTTGATTTCTGAATCTCTCCCAGCTTGGAGTTTGCTTAAATCACAGACCATTTTTGTTTGGATGTGAAGAATTTGGCTTACTGCCATATCATTGAAAACTAATTTATTTGATACTATTATATGTATATTTTATTGTATATCTAATAGATAGTTTATAAAAAGACTGTTTTTAGATGTCTTAGCTTTAGGGCTTTACACAGCCTTGGTGCTACTAATTGACCTCTTATGTCAGGATTATCAATTATGATGATCCTAACATCCATCTATCTGGAAATACCAGATTTGTTGGGTTATTGAGGTCTGCAAATATTGGAGATGAAAGACAAATTTCAATAGGTCAAGTGGACTTAAATTGCTTTTAATCAAATAAAGAGTCAACATTTGGATTGGTTAGTGAAGTATTAACCAGTTCAAGACCAAAACTAAAACCAAGAACCTTCTTATGCTCTTTAGATACTGATTTGGATCTATTGTTTAAAAATAAAAATAAGCTCCAGTATGAAGATCCCAGCTAATCAAATGTTGTGACGGGTACAGGTGACGTTTACCAA
Organism: Entomophthora muscae; assembly: GCA_014839935.2. Taxonomy (NCBI): domain Eukaryota; kingdom Fungi; phylum Entomophthoromycota; class Entomophthoromycetes; order Entomophthorales; family Entomophthoraceae; genus Entomophthora; species Entomophthora muscae. Next base: position 330,240 of record QTSX02007179.1, on the reverse strand, counting down.
CTGCCAGTAGTTGTAGAAGGCTCCAAAAAGTCCAAAGCACCAGTTGTAAATCCTATTAAGCGTTTTCAAACAACTGTTGATGTTAATCAACAACCAACCACCTGCCAAGGCTATAACTCATTCTAAATAATTTAATACTTGCTGATCCTGGAAAGAGTGTTTTCAACTGCTCTTTAGGATTATTTATTGAAAGATTCCTTGTACAACTATCATGTTTAAGGTTTAACTTCCTTTCCCCAACCATTCCATCATTTCACTATATAGTTCCTTGAGCATAACTTTTAGAAATTGCTCAATCAATAAAGAGTTATATTCCAACTTTAAATATATTTATTGCTTGTAAGAATTTTAGAAATCATCTCATGAAACCGCCTAATCTTTCCCCATTTTGGGGAATCAGGCTTAAATGGCCTCTCTAATTTTGCTTTGTACCTTAGTGCAATTGTCTTTTCAGATGGAGACATGTCCTGGGACAGGAGCCAGCACAGAGTATTGCAAAAGTGGGAAGTGGGTGCCAGGAAGATGATACCAGCTTTTTTGTTCTTGAAAATCCTTCTAACAAGCAACAAGCTCAATCTGTGTCAACCAAACCTGTGTAAACCAGTCTTTTTTGTCCATTTGCTTCTGTTTCCTTGCTTGCCTACTTGGGAGCAGACACCTTTTTTAGGTGTTTCAACCCTTTACTTGGAAGATACCAAATCCTATGAGAGTTTTTACACCTGGGTATGATTTCTATTCCTATAGGTTCTATGGTCACTGGGTTAAACCATTCTCCCTTAATCCACCATGTTGGGAAACTATTCCCTGCAGGGTGAGTTCCTGACATCTTATTTATGTTGCAGATTTACATTTCTATCCTCTTTTCTATCTATAATTTTTAAGGTATTTTATATGTTTTTTGGCTTCAAACATAAGCATTTTTATTATTTTCTTTTAGTTGCAATGTTTTAAATTGAAATGATGTATTTACTATTGCTTTTAAGATAACAAAATTTGAATATAGTATTTTGAGATGATTTATTGTGTTGAATTGATGCCTCCTGTACAAGTAATCTCCCTTGAGATAGATATCACATTGTCAGCTGTCTTTAATATGTGTCACATAGTTCCTATAATGCCAGTGTTGTAATGTGCTAATATGTGATGAATTTGAAGGACATAAAGTTTGAATTCAGATATGGAATGTAATTAAACATTAGGCAATTGCTTGAAAAAAACAATAGAGAACCAGTGGATTCCAAAACATTCTGGATTCCACTCAAATTCTCTCAACAATTAGGTATTTCAGAGGTTGCAAAATAAGGGCAACAAACAAAGTATTTAATTATGGAATTGAAGCTCATACCTGGCGCCCGAGTCCCAAAACCTAAATGAAGGCAATATCAACAATTTGGCCAATCAATATCTACTTCCAGCTGTGAAATTAATAGCTGGTATTGGTATTGATACTGATATTTTCATTAATGCCAAGCCTTATCTATTTGCCTGGTTTTCCATCCCATCAATTCTCCCTCTCCCAATTTTTCACTCTACTATATACTTGGGGAAAATATTAAATAAAGACAAGTTTTTACCCCCATCTATTGGTCAATCCTACTTTGATTTTACTACCTTGTTTTCAGCTAAAATAATTAAACAATTACTAGGGCTAATTCTTGCTAGCTTAACCCAAAAGTCTGCACATACAACAGCTGGGCATAAACCAACCCAGTTAAAAACTGGGAAAATCACAGAAACCCTTACAAAAAAGTTGGAATCTAAGAATCTCAATAAAAATGTTGATCAAAAATAAGTTACAGCCACTTTAGTTAATTTGAAAGATCCAAATACCCATACCAAGTTGACACTGATAAATTAACATAATCTAAGAGTCACTTATTACGCCCTTATTTATCAGAAGGGCAATCAGAAATTAATCACACAAGGGTTCCTTGCTTGCTGGATGGGTCACACACTGCAATGGTACAGGTTAGGGGTTATAGGTTTGGGTGGAATTGCTATAGCACTAATTTAGGTATATTATGATGGATCCAGGAAATTTATGCTTGCTTCTTTATTATCCTGGTCTGACTCTTTTTTGGTTTGACAGGGAATCTGTAAATTCACTGCCACCTCTGGCTTTGGACTGCTCAATCTTTCCCTGTTGTACCAAGAAAGGTCCCAAAACGCCTGCCAAACCCCCTCCATTTGTTGAATGATTTAGCTCACACAGTTGATGAGAGGTTTGTGCTGGCTTATCCTGTGGAATCCCTGCCTTTGGTTGCTCCTTCCTGGGAAGAAACCCTGGTTAATTTGGACTACCTATTAGCCTGGTGTTGTCTGTTTTTAAAAACTATCAGAGCCACCCAATCAGGTGTCGCCATATTGACGCTTGACAACCCAGTTGACCCCCGAATGCCTGGCATCTCTTCCAGCCAATCAGATTTGATTTCGGAAATTGGAGTAAAACTCTCCAGTCCCCCTGAGCCCATCCAGTAAAGTTTTGTACCTAGCCAATCAGGCTCACCCCCAACTGTCATGTGACCAGTTTTTTGCAATACATTCCTTTTAACCAAGCAAGGGGACTTTCAGTCCCCTGCTTGTCTATTTTCCACTTATATTAAAGTTTGGAGTCACCTGCACCTTAATTTTCTTAATTTTGAGTTGCCTGGAACCAGTTGTGTCCCTAAAGCTCAAAATATTAGAGTGTAGCCCCTGCCCTAAGCTTACCTTTAGCCAGCCGGTTTCAAACCCGGCTTCTCTTCTGGCTCCTTGTACAAGTGTTCTTTCACTTAGTTGTCGTCTCTTTTGCTCTTGCCTTCAAAATCAAAGTTCAAAGCTCAAAATTTCAATTGAATTTTCCTATAATTTCTATTATTATCTTGAATTTTCCTTTAAAAATCATTGTTTTCAAAACCGCTTTTGCTTGCAGTTATAATCCAAGGGCCCCAAGACAACAGCAAGGCTACCCAAACCTGTTCTGCTGTTTTCCCAAGGATTTGCCAAAGACTACCCTAGTCTTGCCATTTTCTCTCCTTTTTCTCCAGAAACTATACCATCTTACCCCAAATTTTGTGCTGGTTTTTTCTATGATACTGCTGGCTCTTAAATTTGTCGTCTTTTCCCTGGCTCCGTTTCTCTTGCTTCTGTGGTCCACCTCCCCTGACCTGTGGGGGAAAATCTCCTCATTGGCCCGTCTGGTGGGTAGCAACCCTGCCAGTCTCTGAGGCCTCCCCAGCAGTCTTCTCTTTTCCGGAGAGGCTGTGGTTAAGAGCCTGACGTGTGACAATCTGGACCTGGACGTTGTGGAGCTTGCTTTTCCTAGTTCTGAAGAGGTAGTGCCCCCTACACCTCCTCTCCCCTCCATGGTTCAGAAGAATGTGGTACTCCCTGGGTCCTCCAAGGTGGCCTCCCCTGCTCCTACTTAAACTCCCTGGTTGCTCACTGGCCTGATTCTAATGGGTTTGAATGCCTACTACCCCCAGTTGTCCCTGGTGTCCTCCCTGTGGTCCCCTCTCCAAGCGGCCATCCCAGTTGCGCACTGGATGGCATCCTGGTGGTTTGTTGCACCGGGATGGGAGTCAAACTTAGTTAGTTTAGCCCCTCTCTCTCAAAGAACCCTTTATGTAAGCTTCAATGAGCTTGTATTCCAGGTAAGCAATCTTGGTGTTAAGCTTTGTTGCCATCTGGTGATCACTTCCACGTTTTTTGCTTCCCATAGTCTTAGCTGCAGACCATCTCTTTCATTCCATGGAAGTCTTATTTCAGTTAAAAGCCAAAAACACAAAGCATAAAAAGATTGAGGGGAAAGCAACCATGTCACACATAAGTATCATTTTTTTATTAATTATTATCATGTTTCCATTATATACCAATTGGGGTACATTTGGTTGAAAACCCCTCCAGTTTTGGAATCACACCTGGATTCCTATCACATGGTTTATGACATAACGGTGTCATCCAATCCAGATCTTTACCAAAAAGAACTTCACACTCTTAACCTATAAGAATGTGCCCTAATACATTCCATAATTGCCTAATTCTTTCTTTGGAAATGTATTGCTTTGGCTTGAAGAATTCCAGACTTCTAGAGCCGAAAACCTGTGGAATATACATATTCCTGATCCAAGCTATCCTTGTTCCAACTGGGAACCAGCTGATCAATCCTGAATGCATAGACACTGTTGTCTACATTTAGCTGTTTTTTTGCATTTAATGGTTTTTTGCGTTAAAAACCCATTAAAACACTTCAAAACTCAAACCAGGCGCCACTGCGGCGCCCAGGAACTTTCTCAGGCGGCGCTGCAGTGCCTGAAAAATTTGATAGTGGCGCCTTGGCGCTTCGCAAATCCATTAGGCGGCGCTGTGGCGCTTTTAACCCAATGAATTTGCTGACACGGCGCTTTTAAACCACAATTCAGGGGTTTACTTTTGGCTAACCATAACCAAACTTCTTGACACAGTAAAGGCAATTAAACAATATAATTAAATCCTCATTAATTATATTCAAAGCATATACTAATTAATCTTCCCAGTGTATTAATCTGTTTGAAGACAACAAGTCTTTACTTGACACAGTCAAGTCTATTTCAGCCCTATGATTAAATCCCCATTAATCATATTCCAGGGTATATATGTTAATTAACCTTCCCAGTTAATCAATCAGTTTAAGACACCTAGTCTTTACTTGACACAGTCAAGTCCATTTTGGCCCTATGATTAAATCCTCATCAATCATATTCCCTAGTATCAATTAATTAACCTTCCCAGTTAATAAATTATGTTTGGGACACCTAGCCTCATAATCTGAACCATTCAGATCTTCATTTTGCTCCTCAATTAGTACAGCCTAATTGATTCCTGGGTATCAATTAACCTCCCTAGTTAATCAGACGGTTTGAGACACCTAGTCTCATAATCTGAATCATTCAGATTATTCATTACGGCCTCAATTAGTACAGCCTAATTGATTCCTGGGTAATCCATTACTATGCTGGAAATTCTCTCCAAGGCCAATCCTAGAGTTTTGAATTTCAACCTATGAAATTCATCACAATTCAACCTCTTTGTGAAACCAGAGCCCAATTTGACTGTAGTACGGTCACATATATAGTGTAAGCTTTCATATCCTTCAGCTTCTGAGAGTTGAACCCCTTAAATTCTCAAATTTACTAAAAACTTATTTCTCAGTTTACCTTGTTCCAATGCATCTGGTAGCCGGCCTGCTCTACTATATTTCTTGCATTCTGATACCAAATATGCTATATCTGGAATATGGGGTCCTATCTCAAGCACTACTCTGTCTGGTCCACTTAATGTTACTTCAATGCCTCCCAAGGTTGGGGTTTTTGCTAATGAAATCAAAACTGAGACCCTTGTTAGATCCCAGTGTCCTGAGTTTTGTTCAGAAGGCTCATTGATCTTGTTGCAAGCAATCTGTTTGGGTTTATACTGGCTAGCTTTAGTATTTTTATCAAACCCCAGTGTCTTCTTTGGAAATTTTATTAAACAATATCAGAAGCCATGCTGTTAGTTAATCATAAATTCTATGTGATCTATGGTGTTGCGCTTTTTGCATTACAGTGCCACAATTATTTGGTATTATAGGGCACAGGGCATTGCTAAAATATAGTCATATGTGATTATATGAGTATTATTGAATCAGAAGAGCTAAGATCAAATGGAATTTAATTATTTTCAACAAATGGCTCCTAAACATGCAGAAGTACTTACATATTAAAAGATACAAAAATCAATATCAACACAACTATTTTATTATAATACATTATTTCTTATACCTTTTCAAAGGTTAATCTCTGGGCTGCTAGCAACGTCTTCTAGTACATTCTAGCACACCCCTATTTTGGGTAATCAGTAATCTAGGTTTGGCGCTTATTGCACATCAACCAATTGTTGAAACCGCAGGCTCAACCCGCCAGCAAGGTTCCAACCAAGCAAGTTTGTGACCCGCAATCTGATTATCCAGTCACTCAAAGCCAGACTAGGAAGTCAACTCAAATTACCAAATCCAACAACATTAACAGATGATGATCCTCTACAGTGGATACCTTTTTTTGGTGCTTGACTCATTATCAGGATCAAGCCACCCCCTTCTTTCATCCAACTTTGTGATTACCAATCATGTTCCTGTAATCCATTGATTCACATGAACTATATAATCACATCTCCCAATAAAGATTATGATCTATCTTCTAAATATTTTCCCTGTGTAACTCTGCTAAAACAGCACAGTTACAACACAATAAAATATATTCATCTTCACCCATCTCAGGTAGCCCTTACTGGTGTGGGTTAGTTCAGGATCACTTCCTTCTATCCTGAAAGTACTTCAGGTTCAATGCTTAATAGTATGATTAATATAGAAATCTGAGATTATGGGGAGTCATCCCAGCACCTTGGTACTTGATGTAGAAGTAAGGTGGCTTCTTTTCAACTGTGGTAAGTTCAACTCTCTGGTACTTGAACTTTGTTGAGTACCAGGGAGTCAAGTGCTGCATAAGTGAATCTATTAGTATTTTTAGCTTAACTGATTTTAAGCTAATTTTTACTAGTAATTTTGGGGTTTGAAATCAGAAACTGAGTTTAAATTCACTTGAATTTGACTCTGTTTAATAATTCAGTTAGCTAAAATACTAATTTAAGGGGCAATTTATAAGTCAAGTTACTAGTAGAAATGAAAAAACCTGTGTTTGACACTCTAAACCAAAAAGTGATCAGTTTGACACTTTTTAAGCCAAATCTTAATTTTATTAATAAAATACATATGTGATTATATAAATTTGTTATTTACTATTATATTTTTATTATTAGTGTCCATAGTTGTTGTTTAAGCTCCCAAGCACCACTATACTGGATTTAGTGATATAGACATTAATCAAATACCCCACTTGTTTTACATTATGTCATTTATGGGTTTGTGGATTAAGTGGTGCATATAAATTAAGCCTGATTTATTAAGAGATTTCATATGTAATTTATAAAAAACAGAAACTTGACTCCCCCTCTGTTTGACTTTATCCACTTGCCACCCTATTGGTTTTGGATTTAACTAATCAAAGGCTCAGAATTAAGGCTGAATTAATAAGTGACAGACTATGAGTGCCACTTGACACTCATCCACTTGACACTTTAACTTGGGGATTAGTATAGAGAGCTTCTTAACGTTTTAACCAACACTATGGTAAATAATTCACTCCCAGCTCCTCACAGCATACCCTAATCACTAATAAACACCTTCCTACTCATTTACTTTTTTAACTTATGTTGTATTTTTTATTTTTGAGCATATTAAACTGCCTTTCTTTTGGGTTAACTTTTGAGCCTGTTTTAAATTTAAGCAATTTTTATATATAAAAACATAGTAAATTTGATTTTTCTGCTCAACTCTGGCATACTTGACAGTGAGAATTCAGCTTTTCTCAGCTGATCAACAGTGCCAAACTTGACACTTTACTATGTTTTGAATTTTCAACTCCTAATAAAAAAATTCCACATAATCTTTTTTATTTTTTTGCAATTATAATCTACTACTCTTTCTGCTACTTTCCATATAACTTTTATATACTTTTTTTGATTTTTTATTATACTTTTAAATTGATTTAGCACTAAGATGTTATGCTGAACCTAACATCTTTGATGCTTTATCATAAATTCACTTATTTTCTATGTTTTATCCTTTATATCTATACTTTGAGTTTCTATTTTGCTTCTATTTACTTTTTTATGTTTTTTCTTGATAAATAAAACTTCATTTGCATACATTTTTTTTAACTTTTGCTTTGATTTACCTCTTTGTGTTTTAGAAATTTCATAATTTTATTTTTACAAAACTAAACTTTCTCTTTTGCCAAGATCAAACAAGAACAATAAGCCTACCAAGCGCCAAGCCTCCAAGGGCTTCAAGGAACCAACCACCACCACCAAGCGTGTCAAGAAGAATGCAAATGCAAAGTCTCCAACTCCATCTCCCCCCACCTCATCTTGTCCTACTCCATCCCCTCCCACTCCTCCCCCCTCCACCCTCATCTTCAACTTTCCCCCAAATCCTCAAATAAAAGTAATGACTCTCTCACTGAGCACTCATTTTACAAGTTAGAGGCAGACTCTGAGCCCACCAAGGAGCGCCATACTAAGAAGGCAAAGGCTGCCAAGGAGCCCACCTCTTCTTCTGGTAAGAAAAACAAGGCATTCAAGCAGGCCTCAAAGAACCCTTCCCCTCCTCCTCCTGATGGCTCTTCCCCCCTCCCTCATCTGACCCCCAGGATGAGCCTGATGAATATTCCAAGAAGTTCAAAGCTTCTGGTCATGTGGCTTGGTATCCACTGGCCATCCACAATATATGCAATGTAGTTGGATAGTTCAAAGTCCTCAAGTGCTTCCCCCATTACTTTCCAATCATGTCAGTAAAGGGCGGCTCTGTCTATGTTGCCAACAATTACATCTTTAACTGTAATAACCAAAAACGCCAAACTAAGAGCAAACACTTTGTATGTGAGTATAAGACTTGCAGGCCCCGGCTAAACACTGAGGGCTGGGAGAGGGTTACTGCTGAAAAGGGGGAGCACACATGTGAGCCCTCCAGTCACCTGATCACTTTTATGCTGAAGTGGTACCTTGTATAAGTGATCCCCACCTCTGCTAACCTCTGCTCTTCAGATCTGGCCATCAAGGCCCTTAAACATATGCATCCCAACAATCTTAAGTTGGTGCACACCCAGGAGCAACTTGTTAATTTCATCAGCAATAAGCTGTTGAGGGTCTGGATGTACAAGCATTCTGGCTACTGCCAACCTACTTAATATCCAGCCATTGCCCAATTTGATGCCGTTTCAATATACTGTTTGACATAGCAAGAATGATAACCAAGCAATATCACATGCCTGTCCAAGTATCCAGTGGCTTGAACCCAATTTGCATATGACCAAGCCCTAGGTTCAATTCAACTAAATCTCTGCCACAGTCAAGTCTATTTAAGTCTAAAGTATTATCCAATAAAATATACTTCTCTTTTTTCCTAATTTCATATTTGAAGCTTTCCTAAAAAGGTGCTTCTTATCAAAGCGTAATGCTGCCAATCCCCTCCCCCAAGGCTTTGGACGTTCTCTTGGAGCTTACGCTCACCCACAAGCTCAAGCAGCTTCCAAGTGAGGATTGCTTCCTCCTACACAACAATGGGCCCAGAAACAAAGACCGCATAATATGCTATGTCACTAAGCAGAACCTGCTGGAGTTAAAAAGGACTTTGATCTGGCTATTTGATGGTATCTTTTCCACCTGCCCCTGGATGTTCAAGCAGCTCTGGATTATCCATGCCCAGATTGACATCCAGGTGATTCCACTTGCTTTCTTTCTCCTCCCTGGGGCCACTGAGGCCATTTACACCTTTGTGTTCTCCATCCTCTGCAGAGCACTTTCCCTCCTTCCCCCTGACAATGACAATAATGGCAAGAAGACCTCCCCCCTCACACCTGCGCCAACCCTCCTGCTGCTGACAAGGACCAGGCCACCCTGGACTTAGAGGAAAGGGTGAGGCTAAGAGCTCTTGGGCCTTGCGTGTGCATCATGGACTTTGAGCCTGCTCAGTTCAATGCATTTGAGAAGCTGTTCAGCAGGGAGGTGCAGGGGTGCCACTTCCACTTCTGCCAAGCAGTTTCTTGCAATGTGCAGGCCCACACCAAGCTTAGTAGGTTGAGCCGGAGGGACACTTCAGATACCTGCAAAACTTGTGCTGGCACAATTCAGTGCCTTGGCTTTTTTAAAGCCAGAGAATACTGTGCAGGGGGTTTGAGGTGCTCTCAAAGGATCCTTAAATAGTAAAGCACCTGGAGTTTAAGCCTTTCCTTAAGTACTTTGAGCCCCAGCGGATTGGGAAGGTTGTCACGCAGAGGTGATGCAAGGCCTGCGCCAAGGCCAGTTGGAACATTTACTGTGCGGCCATCAACGGGGAGCTCAAGACCACTTTGGCATTAGAGGCTTATTACAAGCATCTTAAGGCCAAATTTGGGCTTCATCTGAAGTTCAATAAGTTCTTCTCCCTCCTCCAGCATGAGCAAAAGAAAACATTCTCCAAGCTCAGAGATCTTGCCAACCACGTCCCCCTACCAAGCCTACAACCCGCTCCACCTTCTTCACCAAGGCCATCCAGGGTGCGGCTAAGCACAATTATAAGGCCTCTGATCTTAAGCAGCAGCTTGAGCTTATTGCCACTGCCCTTCTTGAAGGGGAAAAAATTAAAAGGGGAAAGAAGGATGAAGAGTAAAACTGCTTGCTTGGTTATATGATTTTTACTTTTTACTTTTAACTTTTTAGCTTTAAAATTTACTTTTTAGTTTTGATCATTTAGTTTTTATTTTTATTTTTTTAATTTAATTAGATAGCAGTGATTGTTCTATGTATGCATGGTAAGTTTGAGATGAATATTTATAGTTGAAAGTAAGTGAAATATCTAAATTTTTGTTAATTTACTAATAAAACTTATGATATTCACAGTTGTGCTTATATAAATTATATCAAATAAAAATTTATATTTCTTCTTATTTTTTATAACTTCTTTTTTTGTGTTTTTGTTTATTTTTGGTTAATTGGAATTTTAATTTTTATGGTAATAAAAAATATTTTTATTATGAAGAGTGTAAATTACATAGTAAAATGAGAAATAATTGCTTATTTCTCCTTATTTTTATTAATTAGGGTACTGTTTTTATTGCTTTTTGGGGGGTGACTTTAGTATACCATAGATGTAAGGCTTAATTGTTATATTAAAAAATTTCAGTACATCAAGACCTGTTAATTTAAAAAGTGCCAATTTCCAGCTGTCAATCAGGGAAAAAGCTGAATTCTCACTTTGCTATAGTGTCAAGCACCAGGGAGTCAATCACTAGGGAGTCAAAATTACCACAGTTGCTGACTCCTTGGCACCCAAAATATTTGGAAGGATGCACTCCAGTGCTTGCAATAAATTTTAGTTGGCATAGTGGCGCCTGACATATAATTGGTTTGACGCCTGATCTAATTGCTAGGTGATGCTACAACCTTTTCCAAGGGACACAGCAGCAAATAATGTATCAACTAGGCGCTGTGGCGGCACTTATCATTAGCTGGTGTTGTGGTGAAAATCAGTAGACTACTTCTGGTCTAATATACATGTATTTTATATTGCCTATTTATGGTATTTTACTGCTGTAATTCATATCCACAAGCTCTTTCATAATTGGCATCATTGATTATTATACTGTTAATTTATGAAGTTGGCTGCTGAAATCCTAATCTATGAGCTCTGTCATAATTGGCATCATTGCTTGGTCAAAATTTCCAACATGGGGTTTACCCCACACCACTTATACACAGCTTCCTACTATCTTGCTATTTCTGTCACACTATGATCCTGATTGATATCAAATTTCTGTCTGCTTAAAGGTCTCCTTAATAACAGTATGAACAATAACTACAAAAATAAAGTAAAATCTCCCAAGATTCAAAACCTTGGTACATCTAACAAAAACCTTTTAATTAATCAAAAATTTGATATTATATAGGGTTTAATGTCTAATTTTAAGAAGAATCCTTTTTTAAATAAAAAGTGCTATTTTTGTTTGATAATTTCATTCATAATTTAAAAATGAAATTTTGATACCTGTATGTTTATTTAAAAAACATCAAATTGAGCCTCATTTTAAAGTAAAAGAATATGGCTCAACCATAATAATTCCATCTTTCAGAGTATTTGAAAGAAGAACTTCACACTCTCTTATGTGTTCCTTCTTTTTTAAATATGAGCTTCTTGGTGCTTTAACTCTTTGAAGTATGGTTATCTTTTGAATAAAGAATATCTTTTTAAACCCAACTTTTGCAGAGATTGGTCCATTAACAATTGTATGATATGTTTGATTTTGTGTCAATAAATCCATTTTGATCCTCACCTCAGGAGAAAGTATTTGAGTTTTAGGGAATAAATCATACTTCAAACTCCACGTTTGGTTGTAGTGAGCTTCTATCAAGCAAGAAAGATGGCTGGGACAGCTTACAAATCCTAGATCCACTGATGTATTAGAAGCCTGGAATGAGCTAACAACAGAATCAATATAGCCACTTTTATCTGGAGCCTCAATTTTCTGACACTCAGTGGATAGGTATTGCTTTTTAGGATCAGATCCATGGAACTTTGAAAATTTAGTGCTTGGCCCAATCCAACCTTGATTTTTAGCCAAGACTAAGCTTTTGTTTGAGAAAAAACAGTCATTGTAAAAAAACATTGACTCATTTACCACGGAATTAGCATCATAGCAAAAGCTGTTCTTGTTTTGCCAAATAAGAAATACTGTATGTGTCAAATACAATATAGCAAAACCCCCATAAATTGTTAATAAATGACTGACAAGGAAAACCATCTGATAATTTTATAATTTTAAAGCAGGATACCTTTGGTTTTAAATAGTTAGATACCATAGGATAATTGTGTCTTCTTCCTAAAGGATGGAATATTCATAAGAGATTTTATTACCTGACAAACATTTCTAGGCAACTGTAAGAACTTAAACAGGAGAATGTAATTTCCTACATGTCTGAAACTCCTAAATCTATTTTTGTGATTTTGTTGTATAATAATTCTTTTTTGGATTAAATAATTGTTCTTAATGTTAAAAATCAATATCAATTTTAAAATTTTATAGTAAAATTATCAAAACAAGCCCAAAATAAATTCTGGGATTGTCAACAAGGAGGATGCTACATTCTGATTGTTTAAATTCTGACAGTTGCCATTTTAGAATAAGTAAGATAAACACTGGTATATATACTAACTCAAGTTTCTGAGTAACATGAGAGCAAAATAATGCTCTCTTTAAAAGCAAGGCTGCCTTTAATTTTGATAGAAAATAATTATACATCATAATAAAATTAATTCTAACTCTAAATTTTTAATTATTAGTCTAAATTTTTTAAAGTGATAGTTAAAGTGAAGTTTGGTTTTGAAAAAATAAGATTTTTCATAAAAAATTGTTGTTTATTCACCTAGAAGATTTATAATTCCAATAATTTAAGTATGACTGTTTAAAATAATTAATAACTTTAAAATACATGATTTGTGGTTTTTCTCTTTTTTATTTTTTAACTTAATAGATCTAAAAATCTAATAAGTAAATTTTTTGCAAAAGTAATACTAACTTATTTTAAAAGGTGTAATTAGTTTAAGTGAAACAATGCCATATTTTAATGAGATTAAGTTTTTAAAAAATAAAAATAATCTCAATACTTTTTATCTTTAACTCCATCAAATACTTTCAGTTTAATGAAAGAGCTTGTTACATATTAATAAAATTTAAAAGATTTAATTTATTTTTAAAACTTAATGGTAAAGTGACATGTTTGTTTAAATTAATTCCTGAATTTTGCATATAATTGAATATTTTTGCTGTAAATATTAAACATATAATTTAAAATGAGTGTTGAAGCTAGAAATTTAAAAAAAATCAACGAAATCAGTTTTATGATTGATTAAATTATCTTGCTCTAAAAACATTTAAACGTCTTGACTCAGTCCTAGAATGGCTTATAACATATTTTTTTCGGAAATCAAACGTTTGTATTATTCTATTATGTTTTAAAATCATGTATCATTTTTATTACATTTGGCTTTATGTTAATCCTCAATTTTTAATTATGTCGGATATCAAACACAAGAATAGAATAAGCTATTTAAGTTTCTCTTAACAGTAGTTCTAAAACGCAAACAATGATTTTGAAAACGGTTTTAAAAATGAATTGATTTTTTTTATTTAAACAGTATGGATGCTATTTTTATATTTTAGATCAGTAGGGTAACTTTTGTTTAGGTATTTTCTTGCAGAGTAAAAAAATCATCAGAACATACTGTAAATTCAGAACCTAAATGTAAAAATGTGGGATTGTCAAATCCTTGGTCCAAATTTCAAATTGCATTTGTGGGATGGCCTTTTTTAATTAAATTGTATTATATGTATTTTTATTTGAATATTAAAATTTTTGGGGACTTATATACACTTGGCACATTTCAAGTTAAAATTCATGCTTTAAGTGAAAAAAATGAATAAACTGGAACCAGTTTTAAGTGTTCAAATCTATTCTCTATTTCATTAAGTTTACTATGTTTTTTGAAATCTTGGGATTGCCAAATTGAAGAACCAAATTTTAAATAAAAAATAAGGTGAATTTGAAATAAATTCAATTTATGGGCGTCTTAAAAAGGATGTCAAAGGATCTAAAGTGGATTCACAACAATTATTTTGGAAATCACTTACATTCTCAAAAATCACCTAATTCTATTTTAGGACAGGTAAAAGTTAGCTCCTACAATTCACCAAGTTAACATACTTAACAATAAAATTGAAAAATATGCATTCCTCTTATTGAGTTTAGTTTTTAAAATAAATTTATTATATCTTCAAATAACAATCAAGTAAACAAGCTGTTCCCTGGCCTTGAAAAAAACATGCAGGGCTACACTTGTCTTCCAACAGTAAGCCTTTGTACATGGCCACACCCAACCTGCAGGCCCCTCCCCAAGCACTAATCAGGAGTGTGTTTTTTCTCCTGTGTCTTCTAGCATGGCCCTGTTTGTACACCACACACAGTAAGCTGCTAATCCAAATTTCATATCAACACTGTCATTCAGTATTGACCAATTTAGCTAAGGGATCACCTACAGAAGCCAGAATCCAAAACAGCCAATCATATTGCACTGTTTGAATTCCAAGACAGACACCTCTCCCCAGTCAATTAACCTGCAAGATGTAGAAAAATTAATCACCCCTGAAATTGTTCTCAAAGAGGCCAAAAAGCAAGGGATGTATATGTCCCTCAGGGAAATTTTGGTTGTGATAGGTTTTGTAAAGTCCACTGTGGCTGCAACCATGTGAGCCCACACCAACTGTGGTCCCCCTCCCAAGAAGACTCTAACTGGTGCCCTACTTTAACCAAAGGTGACCAAGCCCAGCCTCTCATGATGGCAATTATGGAACATGACCCCTAGATGCCCCTGTCCAGGTGCGTCTTCAACTGGGACTCCACAGAATCTTTACCAATAAGAGATTATTAATTTGTGGATGCATAGAGTTGTTACTGCTGTAGTAATATTGACCAATCAAGTTCTCAGTGGTCCCAGTTTGATAGATACTGACCCCTATGGTTCTGTTGTTATAAATTTTTTCAAAGGGAGAGCAATGAGAACACATAGTAACGTCATATTTCTGACATATGTCAAGATTTCTGTAAGTATCCAAGACCTTGGAGAAAAGTTCATCCAATCTGATGCCTACAAGTGTGGCCCTATTTGTATAGATATTTTGGGGTTTTGCTAGAATTTTTCCCAATGGTTCAATTATTACTCTTCTTCATCAAAAACTGCAGATAGGTATGCCTAGCAGACAGAGCTCAAGGCCACAATGGCAGAGTGAGCCACACAACAAGCTTGCACACAGTTTTACTGAGTGCATAGATGGAGCAGTGGGAATGGCTGTCAAGAAATTACGGCCATAGGGCATACCTGCTGGACCTATCTCATCAATCACGCTAAAATACATCTTTTAGCTGTATGTCTTTACAATTTTGGTTCAATCCTTATGTGCTCAAAGACTGCCACATACAATGAACTGTGTACCCAAATTGAGAAGAGGTTTGAGCCATTCTTATCTGTCTTTGTTTAAAACTTATCTGATCTTATCATCTTTTATACAAGTGACATTGATAAGTCAATAAAGGGTCCCTGCTCCTCTCACACCCATCCATTTGGGTTTTCAAGCCTACATATGTGACAGAAGAAGAATTTGAGCAATTGAAGTAGTTGGCTCTTGCTTCATCTTCCAATCCAACCATCCTTCATCCCCAACCCTTCATTGATACCAAGCCACCCGCTTTCCAACCCTGAATCCCAAGCCACCACCCAATCCTTCCCCAATATATCTGATACTGTCCCTTTTACAGGCGCAGATAATGGCAACATATATTCAACACATTCTCTCCTGTACTTGTCCCTTGATGAGTAGATAAGTAGCCCCCAACTCCACCATTTTAATAAAATTGGGATTCTTTTTTTTAATTTATAATTGATTTTTATTCTTTTTACATTATTGAAATTTCATATATTTTAAAGATGTTGTACATTTGATGTGATAAAGTATAATTATTTGCATAAATATTTTAATTATCAATAATAGATTAAGTACCATCAAATGTAAATATTACATAAGAATATTGAAGATAACCATTGATTCTTATTATTTATATATTATGTACATATCTCAATGCATTTTGTTTAAAAAAACTATTGTAAAGTGGGCATTTTTCATTGTGATTTTATAATTGTTAGTGTCTATATTAAGATTTCATTAATCCTTAATACAAATATTGATGCAGATTATATTTTGATCTTATGCATTTATCTATTCATAACTATTATGTAAAATTTAAGTCATATTTTGCAATGATAATGATACAATATAATAATCAATCACTGTTTATGACCATTAATTGGTTGATTTCTTTTCTGTGGTAATGGTGATTTTCTGATATTTACACACTTTTATCTGATTGTTTGTTTCCATCCTATTGCACAGGAATTAGATAAATAAGGTTGCCCCCTGTCATAAATTGCAACATTAATGCTACTTTGATATGGGCTTTGAATCTTGATACTTGCAAAGACTTGGTTGGTTTTACCTTCAAATTCAAAAGCTGTTCTCCTTTTTCAGGATATCATGAGTACTGTGACGTCCCTTCAGGTGAGGGAGGAGCAGATGCAGGTGTAGGCATGGCCCACCAGATTATGGGACCTAGCTTACCTGGTAGGAGAGGGCTTTCCCAGTCACAGCCCAGGGTCCTGCCACTGGCAAGGCAAAATCAATCAACCCTTTAAGTGCCAGGTACAGCCTTCCCAGGAATTGACTAATCTAGCCAGTGGCATCAGAAGTAAGTGGGCTTAAGATAGTTGGTTTGGGAATCAGGGGTGTTCTATTGGGATCAAGTAGGTGGCAGGGTTGTTATATTTCCTGTTGAAGATCAAAGGGTATATAGTGATTTCTCTGCTGTTGCTTACAATTTGGTATGGTTCCTTGGGAGCGTCTGGGCAGGTGTACTACTGCAAGTCTTCCAAGGTTCAGGGTTTATGGTAAGGGTTATGGGGATACTCAATGAAATGCACAGGGCCAAACAGAGTGTCAGGAGGGCAGTAGTAGACAAATGCTTCTGTTTTGTCAACTGGTGCTTGGCTTCAATCTCTACATTGAGTGCTGGTGCTTAGGTGATTGCAGATGATAGAGTATCAAAAATATGTAAGAAATCAGGTTGGTGAACAAAAGTTTGTAACAACTTTATTTGGTAAAAATGACAATACAGAATTTTTATTGTGCTTCTGGATTATATACTCATTCAAACGCAGATGCCTCTGGGTATTCTTTTGGTGCTAATTGGGTGGCAAGGCTTGGTATCTCAAATTTTTCCAGTTAATTGGCTGTTTTATCATCATTTTTGGGGTCTTCAGGGACAGTTACTTGGCTTGCTAGTGGTCCATCTTTTCCTGACTGGTCATTGGTTCTGGCCGGTTTGGCTATAGGGGTCATGGGGTCTTTTCCAATTTGATTGCCATTTTGTGACTGGCTTGGCAGGCATTTTTGAGACAAAGTAACTTGATTAAAAAAGGGGTTCTCAACTGGGAACCCCAAATTACTAAATGGAGGATGGGCTTGAACTGGGAGTTATTGCCAGGGCCCAGAATGCCCTAGACAATCAGATGGACTTCTTAGAGATAAAAAACCCACAGCCTGGAAACCTTCACCAATTGTTTCCCAGAGCAAAAATATCCCTCTTTCAATTAACAAATAGCCCAGGATTTGAGAGGCACACAAGCCTCAAATCCCTGGCTTCAATTATACTAATGAATTCAGCCAACTTAATTATAGGGAAATAGCACATCAGGAGTGCAATTGTTTAATTATGCAATTGATCTCTTTATTGAATGTGGGTTCTATAAATAGATGTGGTGTATTGGCATGCTGCAGCTCAAGCAAGGTTCCTGTTATAACAACCAACAATCATCCACCTCCAGGCCCAAGTACGCAAATTCCTGTCAAAATTGTAAGTTTAACTTGAGTTAATGCCATCAGATCTCTGGCAGCACAAAAGGCCACTAATCACAAGTAAGTATAAGTAGTTATGAGGGAAAGCCCTCCTCATTGTTGACATCTTTAAATAAACAATTTTTATGCCCAGTACCCATTATTTTCTTGCAGGAATTATCTATTTTTGCTCTAATATAATTATTCTGTTTGCATCTATTTGTGAATCCACTACATATTATAAAAGCCTCTACCCATTCTCATCTGGCTCAGTCCTGCCCCTTTTTCTCAAACTGTCTAGAGTTTTTGACTTGAAGTTCTACCACCCCCACCACCTGGATCTCCCTTCTGGCCACCCAAGAGTGACCATAATGCCCAGCATGGAGGATATTCCTACTACTCCCCCTCTGCCCAAAGCGCTTCCTGCTCAGGATTTCAGTAAGTTGGGGTTTGCTTATATCACAGTATTGGGGCTGAACAACCATATTGTGCCCCATACTGAGAGTTGGCGTTCCCTAGCTACTGCAATCAACTATCTGGTCAGGATTTTGCCTATTGTTGTACATGGCCTTCCAGGCCCAGCCTGCCTCCCCCTGTGGAAGTACAGTCAGACTCTGGTTTTGTCTGTGACAGATAGGGTTTAAATCCAAGGGTGGGATTCAAAATTGCTACGTCTGTAACACCCTCCCTGTCCAGATAGCCAGCTATTCAAATCCAAAATACACCTGACCTTCAATATTTGATCTGACTTAAGTCCCCACCATATTACACACAGTATATAAGCCTAAAAATATCTAATAAATTACTCTTCTTCTCTAAACCTGTCATGAATGACATTTCAATACTTGTTTGAAACCCCAGGTATGGAACCCTTGTCCTCAGAAAATGCCTTTTGCAACCAGGATAGACAGGGACCCACCAGCCTACCAGTTGAGTCAAACCTTGGGCTGCAGGAGATACCTTGCTCTAACCAGAAATGACAGGAACCCACCAATCTGCCAGCAGCCAAGACTGAATGTTTAATACCTGTATTAAAATACCTGGAATCAAACCCTGACCCTCCAAAGACAAATTGAGTCAACCAGGATGGACAGGGACCCACCAACCTGTTGAGTCACAGACTTGAGTTATTGAATTATTCCACAGTCTGCCAGCTTGTTAAGAGAGATTTCCCAAATAGTCACCATATTGCCACCAACTTTGTGCCACTAGAGACCCAGAACTACACATATGTTGTGACTTTCCTAAAGGAGGCTAAGACAAGGTCTAATACTAACCCCATCAATGAGCACCAGCTGCTGCCAGTCCATAATGGGCAATACAATTGGCCGGCTCAGGTGATATGGTGAACAGCAGCACAGAACAAAGCATCACCATTTCTGTTCACCAGAGCAAGCACAACCAGGATCTTCTGCCCTCAAAACTCTAAGCCAAGATCCACGCCCTGCTAGCAAATTGCTTGCAAACCTGAAGTCTGCAAAAATTGAAGAAGAAAAATCACATGGCTATAAGAACCCTGGTGTTAAGGGATTAACCATATTGACATTTTGATTATAAAGATTTGTGAACCTTTGGTTTGAGAAAATCCTAACTTATTTAGTTTAGTGATCTTTAATCTCAACTATAGTCAAGTAGACAACTAGGCAACCGTCCACTCCAGAGATCAACCTGCTGACCTACCTTTGGCACTATACTGTCTCCCTGGAGCCCCCTTTAGACCTGTGCATTTCACCAAGTATCCCCAAACCCCGCCTACTCTGAGTTTGACTTGGAGAACATACTGATTGCCAACCCCTAGGAAAGGACTAGAGAGACTGAAACCATAGGTTACAAAGGAAAGTGGTGTGTGAGGCCGCACAGATTGTTCAAAGACAAATACAATTACTTGCCCTCCTACTTCATCCTTATGACCCCGCCTTTAACACCATAACCCAAACACCCCACTGAATATACTACTGCTGCTGAGATTAAATCTATTCAGCTGTTTGGAGTGCACTACATTACTTTAATAGGCTTTATAGACTTCATTTGTTACAGTAGAAACCCAAATGTAAGGAATGGTGTGTCCCTGTAAGACCAGAAACCAGCAAAGAACTGCCACCAAACCCTTAAGAGAAATAGACAATTTAAATATTATCATTGACAATAAAATGGGTCAAAGCTGGGGTTGCTCAAATAGCCCTGGAAAATCTGGACTGGCCATATTTTTATCCAAATAATTATGACAAGAAAATCATATGTTATACATTATTTGGGGATGTCAGCGCTTGACCTGCTGGTTGCCAGAATTTTTCAAATTATGATGTCATTGACTCAAATCCCAATGCAGGACCCCTAACTGCTGAAAATATTCTTGCCAACCAGTCAGATGCCACAGAATCTCCTCCTCCCCAATCCTGAATTCCCTTAAGACTTTCCCAATTCCCCTCTAGAAACTTGTTTCTAGATAGCTTAATTTCATTAAAAATAAAAGAAAGTTTATCCAAAATGATGGCTTATCTGGGGATGTTTTCCCTGTCTTTGAGAGATTAGCTTTTGTTGCTGTCAAGGTTGCCATTGACTCCATGGCTGCAACCTGGCCTGTTCTTTACATGTCAACGCCTTGAGATTCTTTCTCTAATTTACCCTTCAAATCATTTGCCTATTGTCCTTTTCAACCTCAATCTTCTGCTACACTACCATTGAATCCAAGATGTTGAAGCCGGCATTCCAATTTGGTCTCCTGCTTGTCAAGCAACCCAAAATTTGTTTACTATATCCTCATTGTATCTCCTTGAAACATGCTACATACTGTTTTACTCTAACACTATGGTGCCCAACTCCGGACCCTGGTCTTTACTCAGACAATCCCTGTCTTACATAATCAAGTTAGCACTGATCCTATGGTGGGCATTACCCACTGGCCTGATTGTACCCTGTCCTTAGTCACATAATGCCTCTATCTATTCCTGAAAAAACCTATCTTCCAAGCTTCCCCAGAAGCTGCTCCTCATCAATACTATATAAAACTCAATATTCATATCAAATAAAGGAGCATTATCTTCTCAAGTTTCTCCTTTATCTTGTTTATTACACTTCCCAGAAGTATATGATCAAAAATTGTGATTGTGATATTGAGCCAGAATAAGTTTCCCTTGTCTATCTAATAATTGATCTATATTGCAATACCCTATATACTCTTCACTTTAACAATAAACATAAAAAGTTCAACTATCTCTTTTGATATTATCATTAAATTTGATGAATCTTTTTCTCTAGTAGGAAGATTTCTTATAATATATTTCCCAATGCCTTAAGATATCTAACCTTATTTATTATTAAAACTAACCTTGGGCTAGCGCAAACCTCAAGTTTTATCTTACAAATATTTCTTTCCATTTTCTCTTGGATGTGTTACCAAGAGCTTAACACAACAGCTGGGAATAGCTTTTTGGTGTGATGAACAATATATATTTTGCACAATATTTACCTGGATCATATAGTTACATTAACTCAAAAAGAACAAAAACAACTTTTATGTATTATTATTAAGCTTAATCTATTATAATTACATTCTTAGAGTGCAGAACTAATGAAAAGCATTCATTCATTCAGCTCATTGTATTTGAGAAACCCTAATCATATTTCTATATAATTTAAGCTCTATGCTTAACCCTAATAGAAATTCATTTTGCCAAATAAACACACTCTTTTTCTTCTATCATTCCAAAAGTCCTACCTTTTAAAAATCTATTCTTTGTTCAGCCACCAGGAAATCCCTGAAAAAGACTGACTTGAGTATGTAGGGAAAAGACCAACCCAGCAGGGACCAGGGACTTCTGGATAGAACCATGGAGTCCATCAACAAATTCAATGTAATATACATTATACCAAAGAGTTGAGTGGACATAACCTCTTTTTTACCCCCAAATCTTGTAGACAGTTGAGCCAAGGGGTAACAGGAGGAGCCATAAGGAACAAATATGCGGACATATAATTATTTTTATCCTTGAGGGGTACAACACTCTATCTCAAAAACGGCACTTTGATTTACGCCATCTTGAATTTAATTTGAGATGGTGGTTTTTGTGTTAGTGATTTTGAATAAAAAAATATAAAATAAACAATAAAATAGTTAAAATTACATATACTTTTATAATGTGGCATCTTGAATTTACGCCATCTCAATTTTGTCACTTCAAGTCAGATTAATTAAATCTTATTTTGCTAACTTTATTTACATATTAAATCACTTAGTGTGGGGTGTGTTTACGCCATCTTGACTTTATGTCATTTTGAATTACACTATTTTTCTTTAACTAAAAAAAGCTTATCCCAAACTAAATCAAATCCTGTTGTATAAAACTAGAAGATGTTCCTATAGTATTAATCCAAGACACTTATACTAATGAAACCTAAAAAGTCGCCACTATGATAGTCCTTCTAGTGATTGTCATTGCTGGATAAAAAACCAGTTTTATAATATGTAATTTATAACTTTATTATACATGGATACATTGATAAGGGTTTACTTAATAAAATATTTTAATAGTGATTTTAATATGGAAGAGGATGATTACACCATTTCAATTTATGTCACTTCAAATTCCACTGAGTTCCATATCATCCAATTGATTTGATGCGTACAATGGGAAGGGAAAAACAAGGGGAAATTACATATGACGCCATGCTACGCTATATCAATTCCCCCACCGCAATTCTTGTTTTCCACTTTTTAAAAGTATAGTTTCACGTCTAAAACCACTTAAGCAAAAAATGTAAGGAATTGCCTGAAACTTTGCAAATATATATTTTTTGTCCTCTTCTAACCAACTGGGTACTTTTTAATCCCAGTTTCATAAGCTAGTTTTTGAGAAATTCAAGTTTTACTCTTTGGCCCAGTTGAGGTAGCTCCCCTGGAAATTTGTTAATTTAATATAAAAAATGGTCAAAAACACTATGTTTTTGAGCTACGGCACCTCAATTACGTCACTTCAAAAACGCCATCTTGAGAGCAAGTTTTCAGTCAAAACTCAAAGTTTTTGCCTACTTGCATTACTAATAAAAAGTTTTATTTTTACCAAACAAAAAACTTTGAAATTTTGATAGTATATATTTTAAGACTTTCTCTACAATTCCATGTAAAAAATTACTATTTTTATATTAAAAACATTCTCATTTTTCTTTTTAAAAACAACTCCCAAATTGCTCATATTTTGATATTAATTCACTTTTAGATGCCTCCCAAGCCTATCACCAAAGCTGCGTCCAAGGCCTCCAAGGGCAAGACCACTCCTCTCAAGGTCAAAAAAAGCCAAGATAACCCCCAAAAAAGAGCTTTCAAAGGCTAAAGCTCCCCCAAGACCCCCATACCATCACCTGAACCAGAGGAAAACAGTCTTACCCCTCTTCACTCTTCATTTGTTTACTCCCCCTCTGATCCACAGGAGAAGTTATTCAACTTCAATCACCACTCTGATCCCAACTAGAGCCTGAAGAGGAACAGGAGCAAGAACCTGAGCTTGGTGCTCCTGTGGATGAGCAAATTGAGCTCTGGGATCTAAATACAGTCCAAAATATATGTAATTGAAATGGCACCTTTTCTGTGCCCACCACGTACCCTGCCAGCTACCCTATAATGACTAAGAAAGGAGGAGCTGACTTTGTTCACAAGGGCTACAGCTTCAGCTGTAACAATGAAAAGAAACTAATCCAGCAGCATCACTATAAATGTGATAATGTTGGCTGCCCTACAAGGCTCACTACATATGGGTTTACAAGATTCAAGGCTTTGACTATTGGTCATGACTGCGCCAAGCCTTTTGATCCCTTGTACCAACTAATCCGCTGGTTTCTTTGCCAGATCATCCCAACCACCAAAGACAAAAACTGCCAATGAGGCTGTCAATGATGCTCTCCTTAATTTAAATGATACCCAACTTTCCACTGTTGGTGGCACCTCAAAATTACAGAGATATCTCACTGTTCAGAGATATGCTCTGAGCACTGAAGGTGTCAGTGCTTCATCAATTGGCCAGTTGATCCTAACTGAGGAGCAAATATTATCCCGTCATGAGGAGAGATTCCTTCTTCACAATGATGGTCAACATGCCCCCAAGCGCATCATTTACTTTGCTACAAGCCAGGATCTTCACAACCTATTAAAATGCAAAGCCTGGCTTTTAGATAGAACTTTCTCCACCTGCCTAAAGCTATTTAGCCAGCTTTGGAACATCAATGGGCAGGTTGAAAATCTAGTTCTTCCCCTGGTCTTCTTTTTCCTCCCAAATAAGAAGCAGGAAACTTATGTCTGTGCACTTATACTTCTAAAGGCCAAGTTGGATGACATCCTCCCCACCATTAAAAAGGAGCCCAAGGAGACCAGAGGGCGCAAGAAGAAGGCTTAGTCACAGGAAGAGGAAGTCACCCAACCAGGAAGCAATCAGAAAGCCTTAAATACCATGAATATTTGGTAGTGGATTTCAAAAAGGCTTAAGAAAATGCCTTCATAAGAGTCTTCAAGAGCCTCCCCCAGGGATGCTACTTTCACTTCTGGCAGGCACTCTGCTGCCGGCTTCAGAAATGCTCAGATCTGCATGAGCTTGTCAACACAGATGGGAGTAAAGAGGCTAAGGACGTCTTTAATTGCTTTGCTGCTCTTTCCCTAGTGAGAAAGGAGGTGACCAATGGCTTCTATGACGCCCTCCTCTGACATCCCTATATCATTGCCAACCAGGTAGCCTTTGCGCCCTTCATTGAGTATTTTGAAACTTAAAGGGTTGGCATCTTCCAAGGAGCACGCCACATCAGAAAAGGCAGTGACTCAATAACCTGGAACTGCTATTAGCAGGTTAAAGACAGATTAATCATGACCACTTCCATTGAAGGGTGGCATAGCCAGTTTGCAACAAGAGTCTGGGTTACAAAGCTCAAATTCAACAAGATAATGGTGCATCAAAAACACAGCAGGCCATCTCTGCCTGCCTCTTTAAGGCCGGCACAAAGACTAAGGGTGAACCACCCAAGCAGAAAAAGTCAGTAAAGAAATATACAGAAATTAGAAGGTAGTCCTTGCCTACTATCCCAAAGATAGCAAGCTTGAACATCTTCAGGCCATATCAGTAGCACTGGCAACCAATGTTTGAGTCCTTTTCTAATAAAAACCACTTTATCTTCTCTCTTATTTCTTTTAATTTTTCTTTTTTTGACTTTTATTTAGTATTTGGTACAATAATATGATTATTTTAAAGCATGAATCATAGTTGTAATAGATGAAAATAATTGTTTTTAGGTATATTTTACCTATTTGGCTTTACACAGCCTTGTTTCTACTAATTACCCCTTTTTTGCATATTTAGAATTGTGAGGCTTTTTTAAGCCTATAAAATTTTTTTATGGATTTTTTGGGTTTTTTTTGGAGTTAAAAAATCAAAATTTTGAAAGCCTGGTTTTTCTTAGTTGTAATGCTGTAATTTGAATTGTTGCTTTTACTATAAAATTGATATATTGTTTTTTGAGATAGAGTATTTTTGAGATGACATAAATTGAAATGGCATTTTTGAGATTGTGTGTCTTACCCCTTAAGGAGGCAGAGTTAGACTGTATACCAATATACCTTGTGGCCAAAGGTCTCTGTCTTGCTTGATATTGCCAGTGGCTTGGCTATAAAGATATTCTCTAGGATAAACTCAGAGAAGGCAAGGTTCTGTGGATATTAGTTAAAATTAAATAGACCAAAAAGGGAACCAGAAAGACAAAATGGTGTAAGTGTGAGGTCTGCAGTAACTGTGTGGAGATGGCAGAAGCAGCAGGGACTGGAGATTATCTCTGAAAGTGGAAGATAAAAAGTATAATATAGGCAGAATTTGTTTGAGCCAAGAGTTTATAGCAGCTTTATTACTCAAAAAACAATGAAGTCCAAATTTTACCTGGTAATGTATTTATACTATCTATTAGACTTTCATCTTTAAACTGGGATTATAAAAACTTAGGCTTATGGAAAACAGGAACATGGGCATGGTAGAGTGGCATCTGGCACAGGCTGGCATTATTAGCTAATGTCAAAACAGCAGGCTTGACCTTCCAGCAAGGTTCCAAGTAAGCAAGTTTGTGACATGAAATTCAATTATCCAGTCACTCAAAGCCAAGCTAGGAAATTGACTCAAATTTCCAAATACAACAACATAAACAGAAGCTGATCCCTTACAGCATATACCTTGTTTTGGCGCTTGACTCATTACCAGGACCAAGCCACCCCTTCAACATCCCACAGTGTGATCAACATTATAATGTTATTACTATCCACAATTCACAATGACTATATAATACTTATCTATCAATAAACAGTACTGTCTAGTTCCAAACATTTTCTCCTTGTAACTTTGTTAAAACAGCACAGTTACAACATTAGTAGCACAGATAGGTTCTCTATCCTACCTCATCTTGTAAAGTTCTGCCTGTTGCCTGTACTTGCCCTGGCCAATAAATCCTCAATAGAATCATGTCTAGCCTTCTGCTAGACTGGACACTGTACACGCCTGGTACCAATACCTGATGGTTTTGTCCTTTACCAGAACACAGTGATCCTGCTCTCTGTCTTCAATGCCCTGTCAGCACAAGGGTTCTTCCAAACACCTGCTGCCATTCCTCAAGCAACTGAGGACAGTGCCATGCCAGCCCACATGGCCCAGAGACTTCAAAGCACCGCCTTGGAACCTTTTTCTAAAGCCAACAACAACAAAGCCACAGCATAGATGCAATCTGCCCAGAGCAAGCTATCCCAAATGGAAGTCCCACAAAATTTCTGGATTGCAGAGATCTCCATCAGACTGACTTACAACACTGGCACCTGGTGCAACAAGTAGCAAAAAGAACATACCAAGAAGAACTGGGATACTTTCAAACAAGACTTCTTGGCAAGATTTGTGCTTAAGGACACCTCGCTCATGATCATAAATAAAGTAAAGAACTTAACCCAGACGGGCACTGTTAAGAAACTCACCCGCGCCTACAAAAAACTCTGACTATGTACACCCTCTGACATGGCCTTTGACACCCCAGCCACCCACCTCATGTACTATGGTGCACTCAAGTTGCATATAATGAGATACGTAAACCTGAACCAAGTGACCAACTTTCAAAGTCTGTATTGAAAGGCAGAGAAAGAAGAACAAATGTCCAACTCTCTCCACAAGGCACAGACTGGAAAGAGAGAGCAACCCAAGGATTCTCACCCAGCCAGGCGTTCTAATTTACCACCCCCTGGGAACAACAGCAATAATATCAACCACAAACCCACAGGTTCAAATGGAAATGGGAACAACAGCCAGTCAAACTGTACCCATTTCTGTATTGCTGCTATACAAGAATATCAAGACAAGGTAAAAGCCCAGGGAGAGCACTAAGCAAGCCATTCTCTCCTTGCACAACTCCTGACTTGATCAACAATGAGTACCAACCTGAGGATGTGGACCAATGACCAATGATCCAAGTGCCCTCAATAGACCCAGTACTTTACACCTTCGTCAGATATCCCAATAAACTGATGTCTTATCTTTTCTGCTTTTGCAGTTAAATATGCTGACCACTTTTGGACTTAGGCGCAGACCAAACCCTAGTCAACAGTAGCTTTGTAGATAAGTTCAAACTAACTAATAATCCTTTCCAGATTAAAACGTGGTTTTAGCTAATGAATATCACATCACTTTGACAAGGGAAATCACCCCCTTCTCTGTCATGCTTGAGAACCTCCACTCCATCAAACGTGAAGGTGTCAATCACCAGATCTACCCAGACTCATTAGACCAACTCCTACACAACCACATCTTTGTATGCATTACAGAAACCCTGGATAAAAAAGGAGAATCTCACGGTAATTGAATAGGACTCCTGA
This sequence comes from Entomophthora muscae, assembly GCA_014839935.2. Classification (NCBI taxonomy): domain Eukaryota; kingdom Fungi; phylum Entomophthoromycota; class Entomophthoromycetes; order Entomophthorales; family Entomophthoraceae; genus Entomophthora; species Entomophthora muscae. Next base: position 302,286 of record QTSX02007179.1, on the reverse strand, counting down.
CAGTACAAGATCATACACTTCAATGACCACCAATATACCACTATTTCCCAGGATTGTGAAATTGTAGCCTGCCATCCAGAGATCTTCAAAGAGGCTCTGCCAGGCTGCCCCCTGAGAAACACATCCAACACTCCATACAACTCAAAGGAGCTGTACCTAAGGCGCAACCCATCTACCACATTACCCCAAACAAAGACAACACCCTATGTGCCTACCTCAAGGAGGTGTTGGAAAAATATCTTATTGGACCCTTACAGTCTCCTTTTGGTGCTGCTGTAATCTTTGTGGCAAAAAAGGATGGTACTCTGCGCCTAGTCATAAACTACCAGGCCCTAAACAAAGTTACTATCAAGGATTGTTACCCACTACCACTCATTGATAACCTCTTTGAGTGTTGGGCGGCGCCACAGTCTTCTTCAAGATCAACCTAACCTCAGGCTACAAAAAAATCTGTATCAAGAAGGAAGATATACCCAAAACAGCCTTCTGCACTAAATACACCTCATACAAGTGTGTGATAATCAATTTTAAGATGACAAACACCCTGTCAGTGTTTGTGACCTTCATTAACAAGATGTTTGCCCCCCCACATAAGCAAGCATGCCTTGGTATATCTGGATAATCTCATTGTCTATAGTTCCTTGGTAGAACAACACCACAAAGACTTGGAGGCAGTCTTTGCCACGCTGGCACAGCACAAGCTGCTGGCCAAGACCTCCAAGTGCCAGTTCTTCTGCAAGCAACTGTCTTTCCTGGGACACATAGTATCAAAAGACAGCATCAAACCCAACAGTTAAAAGATACAGGCTATCTACAAGATGCCACTACCCAAGGATAAGTCAGAACTCCACACCTTCTTAGGGATGGTGGCCTATGTACACCGCTTCATACCTGACTGTTGCATTTTGAATGCCCCTTATCCACCATTACAGACGCCAAATCCAAGTTTGTGTGGACCCCCTAACGTGACCTCTGTTTTAGACGCCTCAAGGAGAAGCTCACAACAGCTCCTATCCTGCAATACCCCAAATGTGACAGGGAATACCAAATGGAAGCCAATGCCTCAGATGCATCCATTGGGGGAGTACTACAAATTAAAAACAATAATGGTGACTTTCTGCCCATAGTCTACAAGTTGCGCAAACTGAAAGACGGCAAGTGCCAATACCCTATACATGACAAGGAGCTGTTAGCAATTGTGCACTGTCTGGTCAAATGGTGTTGTTACCCAGAACAACAGGAGAAGTTCACGGCATTGACTGATCACAAGTTGCTTATATTCTTTAAATCACAAGCAACTTATCCCGTTGTCAAGCTTGCTGGATGAAACTCCTGAAGTGATTCAATATACTCATACAATATAATCCTGGTTCAGAACTTGCTATGGTGGACACACTATTGTGCCTGTACAAAAGAGCCACAAGGGGCAAGAATGGTCTTGACCCAGACTTGCCTCTCCTGGTGCTTCGGAAAAAGACAAGGGCTTCCCCCTGGCACCACATACATAACAAAAGAAAAAGTCATTAAGAACAAACACTTATTTTCAGACGTGTATGGGACCTTGCATCAAAAAAGACCAACATGACCACCATTCCTTATGTTGCAACACATCAGCAAGTTGATACAATTCTTTGTTACCACAGAGACTTAGGACATACAAAAAACCACAACCTCTACAAATTCCTCAAACACAAAGCATGGTGGCTAACCTTATACTGTGACGTCCAGGAAGTCTTGGACCAATGCAAAGTATGTAATAAATTTGCAAAAAGTAATACCCCACCTAAAACAGTACTACATATTTGCACGCAACTACCCTTCAAGGTGTGGGCTCTAAACATTGTTGGCCCCATGCCAGGGAAACATAAAAATAAGAAAAATATCATTACTGCAATAGAATTTGCCAAACAATGACTAGTGGCATAAGCAGTTAAAACATGCACAGGCAATGCTGTGCAATGCTTCATAAGAAAAGAAATCATCAGCAAGTTTTGAAAGCCAGAACTCCTGATAACCAACAGAGGCAAAGAACTAACCTATGAAGATACCAGTATATACCTCAACAAGAACAGGGTCCATCACACAGTGACAACCTTACCATCCTCAGGCCAATGGAAATGTGGAGAGGCTGAATGGCAGCCTCATGCAGGCCCTGGCCAAGATCACCGCGGGAGACCTGAGGACTGGTATAAGCAGCTACCAACTACATTGCTTGTATGCCAAACTTGTGTGAACAGATCCACCAGGAAAATTCCTTTTGAGTTGGTATATGACACATAGCCCAATATCTCCAAGAATTATCAGGACCCAAGCTGGAAATTCCAAGCAAGATTCCCCCTTGCTCAGATCCCCAGGTCATAGAGGCCAATTGCAATCAATCACAAAAAGAAGAAAAGCATCTACAAAAGACTTTTGTCCCCATTAGAACAGACACAAGGTTGGCAACAAAGTCTTGGTTATAGATACCAACAAGAGTAAACTACAGCCCAAGAAAGTAGGTCCAGCAATTATTCTAAAGTTAAACAAAAATAACACTTACCTTGTGCAAGGACTCAGGAAATATAAACAAGACAAGGTCCTCCACCATGATTGCCTGAGATCCTGAAAAGCAAGATAGAAACAGTATGAGACTGTCCTACCCGCCACAGAACAACAGTTAGTCCAGTATGGCGCCCAGGCTCCTGACAACCTCCCTGACAGCCTGCCCCCAGAGGAGGCTGACCTTCAGTTGGGGGGTGTTGAAACAGCAGGCTTGACCCGCCAGCAAGGTTCCAAGTAGCCAAGTTTGTGACACGCAATTCAATTATCCAGTCACTTGAAGCCAGGTTAGGAAGACAACTCAAATTTCCAAATACATACATCAACATGAACAGAAGCTTATCCCCTTTGGTGGATAACTTCTTTTGGCGCTTGACTCATTACAAGGATCAAGCCACCCCCTTCACCATTCCACTGTGTGATCAACACTATCATATTCCTACTATCCAAAATTCACAGTGACTATCTAATACCTATCTCTCAATAAAGATTATTATCTAGTTATAAATTTTTCCCCCTTGTAACCCTGCTAAAACAGCACAGTTACAACACTAAGGTTATAGAATAGAAGGCTATGATTTTGTTCAATAGCCCGGTAAAGAATTGTGGGCGGGAATACCAGGAATCTTCTAGGTTCAGGTTTTTGAAAAACCTCTATTTGAATCTCATTGGTAGGACAGTGGAAATTCTCATGTCATTCCTTACAGTGATTCACTACTAATTAGGATTAGCTTCTGTTGTCAAATCTGGGACTTTTGCTTGCAATTTTTGTGTTAGCTGCAAATATTTTACTATAAGCTGTTTTTCATTCAAAGAATTCTTTGATTTGAGCATAAAAAAAAGCAGTCAGTCAGGCTCTCTGAGCTGTAAGGCCTCAGGGGGTCTTGTGAATCACAATATTAATGTTATTTCAACTTTACCTTTAGCAGAGTTGCATTCCAAGTGAAAAATCCTCCAGTAGCCTTTTGCAGTTTGAAATGGGTTTCAACCCAAATCAGGTGAAGGACTTTTTTAACTCCTGACTGGTAACATGAGTGATCATCAACCCACTTATGATATTGACCAGTGATCTGTCTGCCCTTCTAACATTTTTTCAATGAAAATTTGCTTTTCAAGAATCATTTAGATTCACCCAATAAATTTAAGTTCTATTCAGACTCTTTTTTGCATTATACTTGTAATTTATCTCCATCTCCCTAGTTGTATCTAAAGGAGACTTCTGATGATTTTCATTCTCAGGGCCTTTAGGTAAAATCCTTATTCATCCCTGAAGACTAACCCTTGGTGTAGTACAAGCCCAACCCTACTTTTAGGATTCCCTGTTATGTCCCTAGGCTGCGCCCAAGAACACAACATGGGGAAGGGGCCAGGGTTAAATTCTCATTCTGGGAATTGCTTTATAATTAGCAGCAAAACAAAATTTGTGATAAAGAAGACCCCATACCACTCAACTTGATTTTCCTGGCACTCAAAGCCAAACACAAAAGTAAACATCAATTATCAAGCAAGGAAAAAACCAATAACAAACTTAACCCAGAGGCAACTTGATTTAGCTCTTCACTAACTATTAGGATCAAGTCATTTTGTTCCCATCCAAATGATTGATCTGTGAAACACATATTCTTTCTAAGCAAATCACCATAACTATATAATTCCCAATATCTCAATAAAGATAAAATGTAGTATTCAGACATATTCCACTTAAAAATTGCTACTGCATCATAGTCAAAACACTGGAAGATTCTTTTAAATAAGGTAACAATATTTTTTATCTATTAGTTTGCATGAATCATAAGCCACTTAGAGGAAGTTTCCTGTCACTATATTAATTCTGAGTATAACATCCATAAAGATATCTGAGGCTTGTGTCTCTTCTTGATGTTTTTTATCTCTTTTGGGATACTGGATTCATAAGAATATCATGAGTTTTCCTTGAGTTTTTGAAATTTATGTCTCTTTGTGGTGTTCATAAAACTTGGTTTTGGGTCCTAAGATTGCTGGAAATGAGTGCTGTGATTATATCACAGTGATGTTGCAACTGAACCAATTAGATTTCAGTATTTGATTTGGGAAGACAACAGTTCAATAGAAAGGACAATAATGAATATAATAAGGTATTGTTTATTGCAGAATATTGTGATTAATATAAAAGATGGGGAAAGCCACGTGGCCACAAGGGGGTGGCATTGTGACATGTTCCATGTAAGATTTGAAGTCAAGGAATAACTTATGCATGGATCAGCAAGTTTAATTGGTAGCACTCTTAATCAGGATAAAGTGCCCACCATTTAACATTGCCATCATATTGGTCCATGTTGCTAGACACATCAAGGGGTGACTCATCAAGCACCCCCTGTGTATTGTAAGATACATTAACAGGCAATTCTGGGAACTTGGTTATAACACCCCCCTTGCCCCATTCTTGTTGTCAGACACCAGGATTGGAGTCTGTGGAAGATCTGGGAAGGTCCGCACAAACAACTTTTTTGTGGAGATGGCACAGCAGGGGCGCAAGCAATTGTGGTGAAGATTCTTGGTGTTTCCTTGAACATCTTTAAGTTGATAGGTGTAGTTGTCAGAAACTGCAGATATCTTGAAGGGCCCCAAGTAGTTATGTTCTAATTTGGTTGAATTGGGGTTGAGGGCGTAGATGGGGTCACCTACAGCTTATCTGGCCTAAAGCCATTTTGTCCCTTCCTCATTTTGCTTGGGTTCAATTTCTCAGGCTTTGGCATGCCATTGACTCAGGGAAGAGGTGCTTAACAAGGGGAATTTCCCAGGAGCTGTGGATTGAAATTTCTCTTTCTCTACTCCTGCTAAGCTTCCAGGTGTTCCAAAGGCCAAAGCTCTGGGGCTGAATCCAGTGCCCCTGTTGATTCTTGCCCATAAGATAAGGAGGGCAGTGGGCAGGTGTTCAGTCCACGCGGTATTGAGATATTCCTGTGAGAGCTTGGCAATCATTTGGACCAGTGAGCCATTCAATTGCTCTACACGTCCATTGGCTTGCAGATGATAGGGGGCTGTAACTATTTGCTAAAGGCATTCTTGAAAAAGTACGCCTTCATGACATGTCCAACAAGCTCAGGGCCATCATCTGTGATAAGGTGTTTGGGCCGCCCAAAGTGGGCCACAATTTCCTTGCCAATGAAGCAGATGATGGTGGTGGTGGTGTGATTAGTGGTTGCCCATGTTATTAGCCAAGGGTAAAGTAGTCAATGGCAGTTATGATGTTCTTCTTCCTCAGTCTGTCTTTGGGAAGGGGATCAACAATATCAAGGGCCCAGTGCTTAAAGGGTTCCATGGCTTTAACTGGAAGGACAGACTTGGGGGTGCAGTTTTAGACGTGTTTTATTTGTACAGCACACATGTTTCAAGGAGATCCAAAATTTCTTGGCGCATACATGGCCACCAAACCTTACATTTCATGTTTTCAAAGAGGTTACATCCTCTTGTTGCAACTGAACCAATGAGGATTCAGTACTTGGAATTAGGGAAGACAACAGTCCAATAGAAAGGACATGTTGTGTTTGGCTCCAGGGGACAACATCCTGGAGGAAATGGCAGGAAATCTTTATAACAAAAGATTTGAGGTTCAAAGCTAGCGTTGGGTTAGCCTTCAAGGCAAAATTAAGGACACACCTTAATTTCCTGGAAAACAAGATGTAAAGGTCCTTTTGGCAGAAAGGACAGGAAAAGCTTGAAGATTATAAACGCCAATTCAAATATGGATAAACTTGTCTTTATTAGGAGAATGATTCTACTTTAAATAGTAGACAAGGGACAGTGATCACTCATTAGGAAGACAGAGTGGATGAGGGGGTCACATTGGGATGAGGTCATACCAGGATCAATCACAGACAGATACAATAATCTGAAATGGGTGGATAATGAACCAGACCCAATTGCAGAAGGCAAGGAATTTACAAAGTTGAAAGCAAACCAAGCCAAATCTTTGCAACTATCACAATTCAAAGGCCATATCAAAATAGCATTAATTACGTGATTCATATTATCTCCCCCCTCAAGATTGAACACAGGAAGTTGATATTTGTGGAGAAATTTGGAATAAAAACGGGCAAAAGGACGTCCAGAAGACAGTAGTTTCATGGTATACTCAACACCCTTCTTAAAGGTGACCTCACAGGGCCCAACCTAGAGGGAATCCAGCTTATGGGCTCTACCAGCTGTACAATTCTGGTAGTAGAGAGCTAGATCACATATTTGATACTCAGGGAGGGGGGCTCTAGCAGCATTGAACAGGGAGAGCTCCAGGGCCTTAACCTTGTAAGCAGTAGAGTACGCTGTTTCCTGGATATCAATGATACAATTGGTTAAGTCTTTAACATGGGCTTCAGCATTTTGAAGACATATCAAATTTGATCAAAGGGGTCCCAAGATTGAGGGGGTAGCGGCCTCATGTCCATACAGCATGGCAAAAGGGGACTGGCCTGTCACACAATGCCTACTGAGTTGGTAAGAAAAGAGGGCATCAGGGAGGAACATATCCCATTTGGCAGCATCAGAGAGCGTGAGCTTCCTCATTATGGACACAAGGGTGGGTTTGTTTGTTTGACAGTTCCATTAGTGGAGGAGTTATAAGCCGAGGAGAACAATTGGTGAGTTCCCATAGCTTCAACAATAGAAGTGATGAGGAAAGCATTAAAGTTGGTACCATTGTCAGAGAGCAGGACTTGAGGGCAGCCATGTCAATAGAAAATATCTTGCAGCAAGAAAGTAGCCGTGGTCTTAGCAGTTATATCTTTTGTTGCTCTGGCTTCAAACCACTTGCTAAAGTGATCTACAGCAATCAAGGTGAATCAAAATCCAGACCTAGACCAAGGGAAAGACCCAACAGCAGCAATACTCCCCATGTGGAAGGCATGCTTTGGGGATGGGTTTGAACTGGTGTTGGGACAGGCAAGGGCGTTGGAGTTGACAGGAATGACAGGAGGTGAGGACATCAGGGATCAGGAGGTGCATGTCCTCCCAATAGAAGTTCTTGCACAACCAGTCATGAGTCTTGGCTATGCCTCCATGGCCAGTGTCAATGTGAGCTTGGAGGATGATGGCTATTCTCATGCTAGGGAAAACATAGGGTAGGTAGGCATTGTTAACCTTTTTGAAGAGTTGTCTATTGCAAATTACAGTGTCCTTGGATAGGGTCTGTAGTGACAAGTGGATGTCTTCTGGGTCAGTGGTCCAAGAGTCAGGATACCCTATTAACTTGTATAGACAATCAGCGTCAGCAGGATGGATAGCTAGGAGGGGCATTCCGGACAGACCATCAGCGTTCTGATGTTGGGCCCCAGGACGGTGTATCACGGTGAAATTGTACCCTTTTAGACGCAGAGCCCAACGTGCTAGTTGACCTTCAGGCTCCTTTAACTGATGCAGCCATTTTAGGGAGGAGTAATCTGTGGCCACTGTGAAGTTGGTCTCATATATGTAATGCCAAAACTGTTTCACTGCATGCAGCACTATTAAACATTCCTTCTCAGTGATGCTGTAGTTCTTCTTGTGCGTTATTGAGGACCCTAGACAAGTAGGCTAGAGGTCAATCCACGCCTTTATTGTCAAGTTGGGCAAGAATGGCACCCATAGCTACTCCACTAGCATCAGTATACAAGATGAACTCTTTATCATAATCAGGATAGACTAAGATAGGAGCCTCCTTGAGCTTGGCCTTCAGTGCTTTAAATGCTTATTGTTGGCTGTCAGTCCATTCAAAGAGGACGTTGCAAAGCAGTTGGACAAGGGATTCACTCAGTTCAGCAAAGTCAGGTTTGAACTGTTGGTAGTAGCCCATCATACCAAGGAACACTTGAACCTCTTGAAGATTTGTGGGGGGTAACATCTTGTCAATGGCTTCCACCTTATTATTCATTGGGCAGATTCCAGTTTAAGTGACCTCATGACCTAAGAACTCAAGCTGTTCCTTGAAGAAGGAGCATTTGGAGGGTTTGAGTTTCAAGCCAGCTTTGCAAATCTTGATGAAGACTGCCTTGAGGTGTTCCAAGTGATTGGTAAAAGTAGCGCTGCTCACAATGATATCATCAAGGTATACAAAGACACAAGAGAGCTTTAGGTCTTTTAGGATGGAGTCCATAGCCCTTTGAAATGTGGCAGGGGCATTGCAGAGTCCCTGGGACATTCAAGTGGGTTCAAAAATGCCTTCCAAAGTGATAAGTGCAGCCTTTTCTCAATCTTCAGGAGATAAGTCAACTTGTCAGTATCCAGAAGCTAGATCCATGGCTGAGAAAAACTTGGAACCACCCAGCCGTCTAAGAGCATTATCAATTCTGGCCAAGGGGTACAAGTCTTTCTTAGTGAGAGAGTTCAGGCGGCGGTAGTCCATTAAAATGCAATGTCTGCCATCTTTCTTCTTGAGAATCTGAGCAGGGAAGCCCAAGGACTTTGGGAAGGAGCTAGTAACCCAGCGTCCAGAAATTGTTTGAGTTCTTTAGACACCTGAGCATCTTCCACCCTACTACAGAAGATGGTTTGGCAAAAAAGGGGGCACATCCCCAGTATCAATCTGATAGATGACTCCTTTAGCTAGGCCATAGTCTGTAGGTCCAGAGACAAAGATGTTGCTGAACTGATTGAGTAGGTCCAACACATCTTTTTGTTGAACAGGAGACAGTTGGGGGAAATCAGCAGCAGTGAACAAAGAGAGAACTTGAGGATTGTCCTCAGGTAGATTAAAATCACTGAACGTTCCAAAGGGGTATAGGGAGGCCACTTGTTCTGCTCCCAGTATATGGCCATGTCCCACAACCTGGCCTTGGGTCACCTGCATGGGTATGGCCGTTAGGTTGGCAAGCAACAACTGTACAGGCTCTTTGTGGGTTTGATCTAAAATCCCAGGACTCAGGCAGGGCTCTGTATGACTTAAGGATTCAAGTGAGTAAAGTTCCAAGAATGACTTTTCAGTACATAAGAAATCTGGGAATCAATCACCACCTGAGAGCCTGGGGGGATGGCTATAGCCGCAGGTGTTAGCAAGGGTACCCCTTTTTCTGCAGGACAGGAAGGAGGGGGAGTACACATGTTGGAGGAGTGGGTCCTATACTTGAGAGAGAAGATACCCGTAGGGTACTCAAGCACACAAGTTTTAAGACGTTTTCCTGGGAGGCACGGAGGCTCTTCAAAAATCAAAGGAACTACATATCCCAAGAGCAAAAGGTATCCATCTTGTAAGTTTACAATCCCATTATATTCTCAGAGGAATTGAGTACCAACCAAGAGGTCATGGCTTTTGTTCTCAAGGGCTACAGCAGGGGAAGCAATAAGGAGTTTCCCAAACCTCATGGATAGAGTGGAATAGGCACCAATGGCCTGTGTCTGTGCCATACCAGCTGTGCCATACAACTGTGTGTAGTTGAGGTCAGGAGCCAACTTAAGTTTCTTCATTAGTTTGGAAGATACCACATTGACTGAAGAACCTATGTCCAAGATGGCTTTGATCTTTACCTTTTGGATTGATACTTCCATGCTGGTTGTATCTCTCCTAAAGGGGGGTAAGACTGCTAACACATCTTGCACAGCCTCTAGCTCCTTTTCCTGTTTAGCTAGCATGCACTGTAGCGCAGGAATCTCCTTATATACAGTATGTAGTGGGAGAGATATAGTCACGTTTTGAATGAGAGCTTTTGCTAGCTTGGCAGCTTCCTTGGAAGAGTCAACCAAGAAAGGAGGTTGGTGGGCTTGAGAAAAGTAAGGGCAAGTCACCATAGACTTAACTTCACTTGCAGGTACTTGGGAAGTGGTGGTAGTCTTTCCAGAGTGAAACTTGTATGGGACAGAGATAAATTCCAGAACAGTCAAGACAGAATAGCCATAACTATCAGAATCTTCAGGCTCTGAATCACTGGAGAGATTGTGAAACAGATGAAGGATAGTTGGGCCAGAGGAAGAGGGAGCTTCCTCATTGTTGTGAACACTGCTGTTCACCATGTTTCAATTTCACCTTTGGTGGGCCATTTTGAAGACAAATCACTTGTTTTTGCTTTTGCCTCTCAAAATGAGTTGTTGACTGAATCAGGAAATTCAATTGTTTGGTTTCTTGATCCTGCGCAACTCACTTGCCCCACTCATGCTAGTGGCAAGTGATCCTACCGTCCTGGTAGTGTTTTGTGGTATTCCTAACCACTATATTTTCCATTTCATATTCACCAATAAAAATTAAGTTCTATTCACATTTTTGTCTTTGTGTCTTCAGTACTTCCTTGCCTCTCTCTAGCCACAACTAGTAGAGATTATTCTTCCTGGGCTGCAAGGTGAACACATAGCTTTCCCTGTCATCTAACCAAGACTTAGTACAAGCCCAATCCTAAAGTTAGGATTTCCTGTTGTGTATCTGTGCCGCACCTCGGAACACAACAAAAATGGTGCTCACTACAGGGGCTATAAGCCCCTTGGTTATCCCTTTTGCATCCACGTTTTCAGGTCTTTTGCCTCTGCCTATACAAGAGTCAACTTCACCTGAAATAACCAGTCCTCCTATTGAGGAAGATATTGTCAACCAGCCTATTACCCCCACTATACTGAACCTCGGGAATGATTCCTGCCTAGTTGTTTACCCCATGGGTACCCCTGACTTGGAGCAAGTCATGTCAGTAGCCCTTGGGATAGCCCATGAAGACGCCATCCCTTGCCTTCAGTTGCAGTTCAGTCGGGCTGAATACTACAAATTAATTGTGGCTCTTCAATTATCACAACATCTTCTCTCAGCAGCTGGCTCTGCTGAGCACTTACTATTGTCCTTCATGCAGCCTGCCTTGGCCCATCATCAAATGGTTTTGGGGCTCCACATCCAAGAAATCTTGTCTCTGCAAGCAGCGGTTACTCATCACTGAGATCAGTTTGCTGCCTATCAACAATGGATCCAATCCCTGTTTTCCTTGGTATCTGGCAATCAGTGCAACTCTGTCATCTCCCAGACATGTTTGGTTGATTCTATCAGACAAAAGTGCCAGTCCATCCCCAAATACGTGAGAGAGCGTCTAAACAAGTTTTACCAGCTAGAGCAACCTTGGCAAACTCAACTATATTCCACCTTAAACGCTTATCTCACTGACTTCAAATAACTTGTCCAACAACTCAATGCATTCAACATGTATTAATTCAAGCAACTACAGCAGGTAGCAGACTTTGCTGCTAATGGTCTTAATGAACTCAATGCAGTGTTTGATCAAGAAAGAGCTGCCACTGCTATTGCTATTGCCAAACTCCAGAGTCAAGTGAATGAGTTTTACACACCCAAGCCAGATGTTCCGCCCTTTCCCCCTTCTGATGACTTGGTAGATATAGAGCAGATAATATGGGATGCCATTTGAGAGCTATGTACATCTACTTGCAGTCAGGGACGTCCTGCTGAAGCTCCTCAACCTGACCCCCAGGTGCTTTAATTGACTGCTCAAGTTGCAGAGCTACAGCAAGAACTTACCACCCTACGTGAAATGGTGGCAACTGCTGCTAGTCCATTTGGGGTTGTCAATGAAATGGTTGCTGCCCAGGCTTATTAGGAGCTCCTCAAACACAATGCACTAGGGAACTAATTGCTTAAGCTAAAAAAGTGGATCAATTGAAGTGGTATCATACCAAACTGATAGAGACATACAAGAGATGAATGACATGATTGACTCTGTGAATGATAGGTTTGCTCCTTGCCTCTCAGCTGGGCAATATCTCACTTTGTGACTGGCTGAACTCTCCACAATAGTGACCACCAAAGATCAACGCTTGGATACTACTGCACAACAGATCACTCAAGCTGTCAATATGGATGCCTGCACTAAAAAGACCCTTACTACCCTTAAAGAAAGTTTTTGCCAACTATGAGCTAGGCAGCCCCCCTTGGAATCCAAGGCAGAGTTTTCCCCATGTATAAACATACTTGATAGCAACAATGGTGGCCTAACCCCCAAAGCACACTTTAAGCCTGCCTTTAGGCAAGTCTTTGACCCCAGAACCTCAACCATTGCAGCTTTTTTAACTATCTATGAAACTGCCATGAGATGAGCATCAGATGAGGTTAAGAAGGAACATATTCTGACCGGTCTACACCTGGCTTGCCAGGAGGTGGTGGTGCCTGAGCTGCCCTCCATTGAGACGTGGGAAGATATGAAGTAGCTTCTGATTGACAAGTTTGGTGGTGACCATAGCCTGGAAGTAAAAAAGGACGCTTTTATGCAAATTACTTTCAAGCCTAAAGAGACGCTAGCTGAGTTTGCAGACAGATTCTACATGGAAGGACAGCAACTGATAACAAGCAGACAATTGACAGCCCATGAAGCTTACATGGCTTGAACTCAAGCTCTCAAAGTTAAACAGCTTCTGTATCTTCACTTCAAAGCCCATAAGGCTATGCTTTCCTCCATGAAGAGCATAAAGACGTTGTTGCAGGATAAGCACCTTACCCACTCTGGAGCAGTCATTAGGGAAAGTTGAGCTGCTTCTAACTCTGGTTTGTCTTCCCATGGTCCTTGCATTCTTACCATGAGCTTGCAAAATCCTCCTCAACGCCAAGGTTGCCACAACTGTGGTCAGATAGGTTGCCATTCTCAAGTATGCACCAACCCACGGGTTGAAGGAGCTGATCCAAAAGAGCAGGCAGGAAAAAAAGCAGTCAACCTAGAGGCAGAGACGCTCTTGGTTAACAAATCTTCCCAGTCTCTTTCAATCCCTACCTCTATATCTGACTCTGAGCCTGCTGATAATGAGGCTCCTCCTATCCTCCTATTGTTCCACAATATCTCTGACAACTCTGACCTGGATGACTCTGATACAGACAACACCAATGCATATGGGTACACTGGTCTGGCTTTTCCCAATGCCATTACAGTCCCCTATAAATTGTGATCAGGAAAGACTACAACAACCACTAAGCCTCTGTCTGATGCCAAAGAAGTTGTCTCTTGCCCTTACATCACTCAAGCTAAGAGTTCCCATGTGCTAGTGAAGTTGTCAGAAGAAGCTGCTGAGGTTGCTGACACTGTATTCAAGAATGTATCTGTTTTGCTCCCCCTCCAGACTGTCTATAAGGAGTTCCCAAGAATAATATGCATGATTGAGAAGTGGGATAAGAGACTAGCATGGCTCAGTATCCTGGCTTTCCTTCCTCCCTTTGCTTGCACTACCACTTGAGTAGAGATATCCATTCAAAAAGTGAAGATTGAGGCCGTTCTAGATACTGGCTTGCCAGTCAACGTTGTCTCCTCCAAGCTTGTGTAGAAACTCAAACTTGCCCCTGACGTTAACTATCACCAGTTGTATGGCACAGCTGGACTGTCTATGACCCGTGCCACAGGGGCTTACTCTGCTCTACCCATGCAGTTTGGCAAACGTCTTCTAGCTGTGCCAGTAGTTTTTTTGGAAAATGAGAGTTACAATCTCTTAGTTGGCACCTAGTTCCTTAGGGTTATAATGGAATAATCAACTTAAAAGATGGTTAACTCTCATTCTGGGATACAAAGTCCCTCTGATCTTTGAAGAGCTGGTTAAAGTTCCTGGGAAGCGCCTGAAAACTTGCGCTTTGAAATACCCCACTGGGGTTTTCACCCTCAAATATCACACCCACTCTTCAAACATTAAATGCCCGCCCATGTCTTGTCCTGCATCTGAGGAAATCCCTCTCCTAGCCACGTCTGCTGTCACTATTCCCCCTGGCTCCCAGGCCATCCTAGACTCCCAGATATCATATGATTTACCTGAACAAATCTTCTTAGAGTTATACTATCCCCCCTCATTAGGACACAACAAACTTCATCTCTGTCCTGGAATCCAAGATGTCTCCCATAAGGACCCTGTTCAATTGTTGGTAGCCAACCTGACTGCACTCCCCATGACCGTGTCTAGGGGGCAGGTTGTTGGATGTGGCAAGTTATTGAGCGCTCCTGATGTCCTGTCTTTTCATCCCTTTGACATGTTCCAAGATTTTAACCTACCTGAAGATGAACCCAAAGTCCTATCCTTGTTTATTGCAAAAGACTTTCCACAGTTGTCCCCAGTTCAACAGAAAGAGGTGCTAGACTTGCTAGACCAATTTTATGACATCTTTTCTAAGGACAGTATTGACTATGGGTTGACCAAAGGCGTTATCCATCAGATTGACACTGGTGATGCTCCCCCCTTCTGTGCTAAACCTTATTGCCACAGTTGTGTAGAGGACGCACAGGTATCTAAAGAGCTCAAACAACTGTTGGACGCTGGGCTGCTGGCACCTTCACAAAGTCCTTGGGCATCCCCGTAACTCATCTTAAAGAAGAAAGATGGGGGCCATTGTATTGTGATAGACTATTGCCAATTGAACACTTGACCAAGAAGGACTTGTACCCCTTGCCGCATATTGATGATGCCCTCTGACATCTTGGAGGCTCTACATTCTTCTCCACAATTGATCTGGCATCTGGATACTGGCAAATTGACCTATTGCCCAAGGATCATCAGAAAGCTGTGCTCAATACCTCTGAAGGGCTTTTGAGCCTACTCATATGCCACAGGGACTCTGTAACGCCCTGGCCACCTTCCAAAGGGCCATGGACACCATCTTTGTGACTTGAAGTTGTTGTGTGTCCTAGTATAATTGGATGATATAACAGTTTTTAGTGCTACCTTCACCAATCACCTGGCTCATCTCAAAGAGGTGTTCATAAAGATTCAAGAGGCTGGCCCAAAACTAAAACCTTCCAAATGCGCTTTCTTCAAAAAAATGTCTTGAATTCTTAGGCCATGAAGTAACCCAGATCAGGATTTGCCCAATGACTAAGAAGGTTAAGCTATCAAAAAAATGCTTCTGCCCACCAACCTGTGAGAGTTACAAGTCTTTCTTGGGATGATGGGCTACTACAGACAGTTTATCCCTGACTTTGTCAATACTAGTTACCTCTAGTCCAGCTGTTACAAAATGTTCCTTTTGAATGGACTGCCGGTCAACAGCAAGCCTTTGAGACCCTTAAACAGAAACTCAAAGAGGCGCCAATCCTAGTGTATCCTGACTATGATAAGGTTTATCCTATACACCAACACTAGCAATCTTGCTATTGGAGCTATTCTGGCCTAACTAGATAACAAGGGTGTAGAAAATCCTGTGGCTTACACATTCTGCGTGCTGAACCTCATGAAAGAACTATAGTGTCACAGAGCAGGAGTGCCTCTCCATGTTGTATGCAGTCAAGCAGTTTTGTCACTACATATATGGTACCCACTTCACAGTTGTCACTGACCATGCTTCTCTTAAGTGGTAACAACATCTTAAGGAGCCTAAAGGGTACCTAGTTAGATGGCTCTACACCTACAAGGATACAACTTCACTGTGCTCCATTGCCCTGGGATTCAACACCAGAACGCTGATGGGCTCTCCAGAATGCCCATTCTTGATTTGCATCCTGAAGAGGCTGATTGGTTATACAAACTAGTTGGGTACCCTTCTTCTTGGGAAAATGAGACAGAAGAGGTACAACTGGCCTTGTCCAAGCTATCCAAGGATACCCTCATATGCGGCAATCAGCTCTTCAAGAAAGTACAAGATCAATAATTGCCTTATGTACAACCCAGTCTTTGCCTCTTGTTGGTGTTGCAAGCTCATAAAGAGACTGGGCATGGAGGCATTGCCAAGACCTTTGACTGGCTTCAAAAGAATTACTTCTGGGAGAACCTTTGCCTGCTGATTCCAGAAATCATAGCTAGCTGCCACAACTGCCAGCTACAAAGGCCTTGAGCTTCTGCCCACAAGTTCAAATTAGTCCCCCCTCAACATGCTTTTCACACTGTCAGCATTGACGCAGTAGGTCCTCTCCCCCGCTCATGTTCTGGGTTTTGCTTTATTCTGATTGCAGTTGATCACTTCAGCAAGTGGATAGAGGCTTGCCCTACAAAAGACATCACAACTAAATAAAACTGCTGCCTTCCTGTTACAAGATGTTTTCTACTGCCATGGCTGTCCTCAAGTGTTGCTCTCCAATAATGGGACTAACTTTAATGCCAAGCTAGTAACCTCTGTTGTTGAAGCTTTGGGATCAAACCAGTCATTCTCTGCCCCCTACAATCCTTCTACCAATGGGACAGTGGAGCGTGCAAATTTTACACTGGTCTCCATCATGAGGAAGCTCACCTACTCTGACGCTGCCAACTGGGACCTATACTTACCTGCTGCTCTCTTCAGATACCGCCTTAGCAAACATTGTGTCACTGGATACTCCCCTTTTGCTATGTTGTATGGGCAAGAGGCTACTACCCCTTTGCTCTTGTGGGCCCCTGCTTACCTCTGATTAGGTCATTAACCCTGACAATCACATCAAGGATCTAGTCAACCGCATAATTGATATACAGGCCACTGCCTACACTTCTGCATACAAGACTAAGATGCTTGATCTCTCTCCTGATAATGCTGGATGCTCCCCCTTGCCTGAATTTGATGTTAGTGACCATGTTATTTACTACCAACACAGAGTAGGTGGGCGCGCGCATAAGTTGGACACTCTGTGGATCAGCCCTTTAGAAGTGACTTTTAAACAAGGGTCTGAGTACACTGTAAAGCTCTTCAGCAGTGGCTGTCCTTTTGCTTGAGTGCATGCAAAGTTCCTTTGTAAATATTACCCCCTTAAGGCCAATCTAGGGGAGGGTAATTTTGTGAATACTGCTATTCACCATGTTTTGATTTTGCTTTTGGTGGGCCATTTTGAAGACAAATCACTTGTTTTTGCTTTTGCCTCTCAAAATGAGTTGATGACTGAATCAGGAAGTTCAATTGTTTGGTTTCTTGATCCTATGCAACTCACTTTCCCCACTCATGCTGGTAGCAAGTGATCCTACCATCCTGGTAGAGTTTTGTGGTATTCCTAACCACTATATATTCCATAACATATTCACTAATAAAAATTAAGTTCTATTCACATTTTTGTTTTTGTGTCTTCAGTACTTCTGCGCCTCTCTCTAGCCACAACTAGTAGAGATTATTCTTCCAGGGATGCAAGGTAAACGCATAGCTTTCCCTGTCATCTAACCAAGACTTAGTACAGATCCAATCCTAAGGTTAGGATTTCCTGTTGTGTGTCTGTGCCGCGCCTCAGAACACGACACTCATCAGACAGAGGATCAGGGGGAGACGGGGGGAGATTGGTCAGCAGAGAGTGTCTCCTTATCTAAGATGACCTCTCTTTTCCAGCCTGTTCCTTGGGGTCACAACCTTCCACTAAAGGATTAGTGCAAGTGCGTGAGTGGAGCCTGATTTGGCCACAGTTATGACAACCTTGCCTCTTAGCCTGTCCACCAGCACCCAGGGTCATTATTTGCGGTGTACAAGAGGTAGTTCCAGCATTGCTGGCTTTATTTTTGTGTACCACCGTTCCTCCATGGGTCAAAGGTATGTCTTGTAAGAGAGTCTTAATACTCTTCATGGAAGTGAGCATAGCTTGTGTGCCTTAAAGTGTAGGCATAAAAGCTGGTTTATCTTTAAAGCATTTGAGCAAGTTGTGTAGGCTTCCTGGGGAGCTAACTGTTGACTGGTGATTAACTGTTGGCATTCAATGAAGAAGCAAATTGCAAACTCGGCTTGGGTTTCCTTGGGCTTGAAAGCAATGTGCAAGAATGCATCCTTCTTGACCTCCAAGCTAAGATCTCCTCTGAACTCCTCAATAAGGAGGCACTTCATGTCCTCCCAGGTGACAATGGAGGGGAGCTTGGGGACCACAACTTCCTGGCATGTGGGGTGGAGGCAGGTGAGGATGTGTTTCTTCTTGAGTTTGTTGGTAGCCTACACATTGTAGTTTTGTAGATGGTTAGAAAGGCAGCAATGATAGAGGTTTTTGGGTCAAATATCTTTTTGAATGTTGATTTGTAGTTTGAGTCAATAGACAAGGATAAGGACTGACTTTTTTCACCAGAGTTGAGGACGTTAATATATGGTTGCTTTCAAACTCAGACTCAGCAGCAGGTTTTCTAGCCCAGAGGAGTTGAAGGCTTTCCTCTAGAGTGTCCAAGGTAGAGCTTTTTTGTCCACTAATATCTCTGGCAATGGCAGCAGCAGTCCCAAACTTGTCAATCTTGATTTGTTGTAATGCCAAGGTGCCATCAATCCCATTGACACAAGTAGCCAGAGAAGTGGCCTACGCAACCAATAGGGTGACTTTTCCATTTAGGGTTCTGGAAAAGCGGGAAAGTTTTGGACTTCTCTTTTCAACGTGTCTTGCCTATCAGCTACATCATTTGTCACTTTGGCAAGTTGATCTAGTGCATGCGCACAGTTGACCTGTGGTTGACCTTCCAGACCATGGCAACAACCATGATTGTCATGAGCTGGAGCATTAACAACTTCACCTTCCTCTTCAGATTCAGATGACAAATCCTCAGCATTAAAGAGGCGCTGTCTTAAGTACTTGATTTCACCTTGTAAGGTAGCCACCTAATCAGTGAGGGAGGCAATACAAGGATCAGGCATTGGATCAACTGGAGGGGGATTCTGCACAGAAGCTTGACATCAAGTGGTAGCCTTGAGTTTGGCAATTGCCTCCCATACCTTGGCTTTGAAATCAGATGGGGTCTCAACAGGAGGAGCGGGAGGAGTCACCTCAATAGACACTACCCTGTCATCCATATAGTTTTTCACCTGGTATAGAGTATTGCCTAGTTCAGCCTTACATAGCCTGTATTGATGCTGCAGATGGCAGCCCCAAGTATTGACATGAGCTCCTATCAATTTGAGTTGCAAGTTGACATGCTCTCTGAATTGATTAAGCTCACTAACCAGAGTCTCAAAGTCATGACAATGGTTTAGCAGAAAGGCCTTGATTTGCTCACGCCACACTGCCTGATGTTTATCCAATTTGCATAGTTGATCTTTTATGTATCCATGGAGCAAGGAACAAAGGGAGTTAAGGGAGGCGGTTAAGTACTTCTATGACACCAATATGTTGCGCTGGTTGTTAGAAATACAAGCAAAGAGACTTTGCAACCATTCTTGGTAGGCCATATTTTGAGCGTGCTTATTTGATACATTGGTGGCTACAGCATCTAATAGTTTATCTGGGATCCTAAGGCAAGTTGGTGGTGAACTAGGGCAGGTTGGATGAACTGGTTGACCAACACGCCAATAGTATCCATGGATTCCATCAACGCAGGGGGGACCAAAGTCCAAAAGGAAGGAGTACAGGTCTTCAGAAGCGTACCCAGGACGGAGACCAGGTATAGAGTTCATGGCTACTGTGCCAGAATAAAGAAGAGAGCAGGCAGAGCACAAGCTTGCTTGTAATTGAGAGAGAAAACGGGAAGGGGGCCCACGCGGGCCCAGGAGACAAAACCAATACCATAGGATTTGAGGGGCATTAGTGATGTCTGCTTCTAGAGGGGGACTAGATACTTTAGGTTGATTGGGTACTTCAGAAACAAAGGGAGAAGGACCAGAGAAGGTGTGGGGGAATGGAGTAACCAAGGGGCTTGCATCCCCTGTAGTGAGCATCATTTTGCTGTGTTTGGCTCCTGGGGACAACATCCAGGAGGACACGGCAGGAAATCTCTATAACAAAAGATTTGAGGTTTGAAGCTAGCCTTGGGTTAGCCTTCAGTGCAAAATTAAGGACACATACCTTAATTTCCTAGAAAACAAGATGTAAAAGTACTTTTGGCAGAAAGGACAGGAAAAGCTTGAAGATTATAAACGCCAATGAAAATGTGGATAAACTTGTCTTTATTAGGAGAATGATTCTACTTTAAATAGTAGACAAGGGACGGTGATCACTCATTAGGAAGACAGAGTGGCTGAGGGGGTCACATTAGGATGAGATTATATCAGGATAAATCACAGACAGGTACAATAATCTGGAATGTGTGGATATTGAACCAGACCCATTTGCAGAAGGCAAGGAGTTTCTCAAGTCAAAAGCAAACCCAGCCAAATCTTTGCAACTATCACAATTTGAAGGCCATATCAAAATGGCATTAATTGCACAATTTATGACAGGACAGAATAATAAGAATAAGGTATTGTTTATTGTATAATACTGTGATTAATATACTATATGGGGGAAGCCACAGGGCCACAAGGAGGTGACATAGTGGGAAGTTCCATGTAAGGTTTGAATCCAAGGAAAAACTTGTGTGGGGATCAGCAAGTCAAAATGGTAGTGCTCCTAATTAGGATGAAGTACCTGCCATTTAATAGTGCCATCAGATTAATCCATAACATTAGATACATCAAGGGGCGGTTCATTGAGCGCCCCATGTGTATTGTAAGATACATTAGCAGGCAAGTCTGTAAACTTGGTGTCAACACCCCCCTTGCCCCCTGCTTGTTGTCAGACATCAAGACTGGAGTCTGCGGAAGGTCTGGGAAGGTCCGCACAAACAAATTTTGTGTGGGGATGGCACGGCAGGGGCGCAAGCAATCATGATGAAGCTTCTTGGTGTTTCCTTGGGCATCTTAAAGTTGGTAAGTGTGATTGTCATAGACTGCAGCTATCTTTAAGGGCCCTAGGTGGTTGGGTTCCAACTTGGCAGAGTTGAGATTGAGGGTGTAGATGGGGTCATCTACAGCGTACCTAGCTTCAAGGTGCTTTGTCCCTCCTGCAATCTGCTTGTGTTTGATTTCCTGGGCTTTGGCAAGCCATTGGTCTAGGGATGGAGTTGTTACTAGGGGAGGCTTGTTGGGAACCTTGGACTGTAGTTTTCCCTGTTCAACCCCTGTCAGGCTGTCAGGTATCCCAATGGCCAGGGTACTAAGGCTGAACTCTGTGCCCCTGTTGATTCTTGCTCCCAGGATAAATAGAGCAGTGGGCAAGTGTTCAGTCCATGTGGTGTTAGGGTGCTCCTGTGAGAGCTTGGCTTTCAATTGAACCATTGAGCCATCTAACTGTTTCACGTGTCAATTGGCTTGAGGATGATAGGGGTCATGACTATACATTGGAGCACGTTCTTAGCACAGTATGCCTTCATGACATGCCCAACAAGTTTGGGGCCTCCATCTGTGATGAGGTGTTTAGGTCGCCCAAAGCGGGCCACAATTTCCTTGCCAATAAAGCAGGTAATGGTGGTGGCAGTGTGGTTGGTTGTTGCCCAGGCCACTGGCCAGCAAGTGAAGTAGTTGATGGCAGTAATAATGAGCTTCTTTCCCAGTCTGTCTTTGGGGAGTGGCCCCACAATGTTGAGGGCCTACTGCTCAAAGGGTTCCATGGCCTTGATGGGCAGAACAGACTTGTGGGGTGCAGGTTTGGACGTGTTCTTTTCGCACAACACACACGTTTTGAGGAGGTCCAAGATGTCTTGATGCATGTGCGGACACCAAACCTTCTGTTTCATGATCTCAAAGAGTTTACACTCTCTGATGTGACCCAGGGTTTGATGGTAGTGCAATATTGTGTCCTCTTGTTGCGTGGTGGGAATGTAAGGCGTCTTCTCACCTGTCTCTGCCCAGGGGCAGACATTACCAGCATTGGTGGTGAACTGAATTTTTTTCCTTCAACTTGGAGATGGTGACCTAGTTAAGGCCCTTGTAGTGAGTTGCCTCAGGGCAGAGGTAGAGCATGGGCCAATTTGGGTCTAAGCCATTGTCCCCAGTGATGAACGCTACATAGAGTTGCAAAAGAGCGTCAGCTGTGACAAGTTCCTTTCCAGGCTTGTACTTGATGCACACCTGATAGGGTGGAAGCCCACAGAGGCCTGGTTATTAGTCTCCACAATGGCCTTATAGCAGTTGTCAATGGAGGTGCAACAACCTACGGGGACCCACTTACAAATATGGGGTTTAACCCATTGATGATAAGAGAGAGTAGCATTGCATTTCCATTGGTCACAGCTTTGGGGGCAGCAGCAAGAGCTTGTTTCCAGGAAGCAAGGTACTCAGGAATTGAACAAGTTTGTTTGATTACTAGAAGAGGAGTTCCCACAAAAATGTGGGAGAAGGTTTTGCTGTAGCAGGACTTGGCAGCGTCTTGGAATGCCGCCCCAGGTAATGTCAAGCTCCTGGCTGGCCCAGTTGGTGAACCACACAGCGGTGGCCCTGTGAGGCAACCATACACAGTGGCAACCTACATGGGATCAGGGACCTTACAGATACAAAGGCAGGTTTCAGTAGATTGGAGACAACTGATAATGTTGGCCCCCTTGACACCACCAGCAAAGGATTCTAGCTGAAGGTTGAGCATGCCTAGGACATATCTGACTGGGGCAGGGTGATGCTGGCACCACGCTGCCAGAGGCAGAGCCAATTTTACACGCTGGTGAGAACTAGCTGGTCTTGATAGATGACGTACCTGTCTGGGATGTCCTCCTTGGAGATTGGCAGGAAGGTCTCTTGTTGGGGGAGTAGCCATATGGCCTGTACTCCGTCCTTGCTTGGGGAGAATTTGTTTTAGGTAGGTTGTAAACCTACTTCTGCTACCACTGTTGCAACTGAACCAATGAGGATTCAGTATTTGGAATTGGGGAAGACAACAGTCCAATAGTAAGGACAGAATAATAAGAATAAGGTATTGTTTATTGTAGAATATTGTGATTAATATACTATATGGGGGAAGCCACAAGGCCACAAGGGGATGGCATAGTGGGAATTTCCATGTAAGGTTTGAAACCAAGGAAATAACTTATGCGGTGATCAGCAAGTCAAATTGGTAGAGCTCCTAATTAGGATGAAGTACCCGCCATTCAATATTGCCATTAGATCAATCCATAACGTTAGATATGTCAAGGGGCGGCTCATCAAGCGCCCCCCTGTGTATTGTAAGATATGTTAGCAGGCAAGTCTAGAAACTCGGTTGCAACACTCTGATGTGACCCAAAGTGCAGTGATAATGTAGTATGATGTTGCCCTGTTGTGTGATGGGAATGTAGGGTGTCTTTTCACCTGTTTCTGCGCGGCGTCAGACATTGCCTGCATTGGTGGTGAACTGACTTTCATTGCATTTTAGCTTGGAGATGGTTACTGAATTAAGGCCTTTGTAACAGGTTGCTTCAGAACAGAGGTACAACATTGGCCAATATGGATCTAAGCCATTGTCCCTGTTGATGAATACTATTTAAAACCTTGAGAGGGCGTCAGCTGTGACAAGTTCCTTCCCTGGTTTGTACTCAATGCACAACTGGTAGGAGGATAGGCGCTCAACCCAGCCTTCTTGGCGGCACATCAAATTGGACTGCATGTTGAAGTACTGGAGTGACTTGTGATCTGTAAGCACGCAGGGTGGAAAGGTGGCCCCTTTCAGGTAACAGCACCATTTCTTGGCACAGTGCATGATTGCCGCTAATTCTTTATCATATATGAGATAACATTGTTTTGAGTTGGTGAGCGTCCTGGATTTGTATGCCACGGGGAGGAAGACGCCTTTGTCAGTTTCCACCTGTAAATTTATCCTGTATGGCTCTGTCAGAGGCATCAGTCTCAAGTTTATGCTGGCAGTTCCAATTGGGGAACTGCAATACAGGTTTAATTGTAAGTCTTTGCTTCAACATCTCAAAGGCTTGATCTCTGGAAGGTGTCCAATGAAAGCGCTGCTTAGTGTTTAGGAGCTCAGTGAGGGCTGCAATTAGTTCCTCATAATTGGAAATAAACTTGCACATTTAGACAACCATGCCTAAGAATGTATGCACCTGGCTCTCATTAGTGGGAGTTGGCAATCTTGTGATTGCCTTGATTTTAGCGGGGTTAGACTTTATCTCTTGGGCAGAGATGGTGTGCCCAAGGAACAGAAGCTCTGACTTGAGGAATTTGCATTTGGAAGGCTTTGCCTTTAGCTGGTTTTATGTAGGGTATTGAAGACAGCACAGAGGTGTTGGAGATGCATGGTTTGATCTTGACTGAAGACAATAATGTTGTCAAGGTGCACAAAAACACCTTTCCCAATCAATTCCTCAAATGCTTTGTTCATCAACATTGCAAAGGTACAAGGAGTGTTGGTCATTCTAAAGTTCATGATCCTGCACTCAAACAACCCATAGAGTGTGCAGAAGTCAGTCTTTGCCTCATCTCCTGGTGCAAGGCGGACCTGGTTGGACCCCACAGTGAGATTAATCTTTCTAAAGACCTTTACACCTGCAAGCGTGTCAAACAGGTTGTTAATCAACAGCAGGGGGTATTTATTCTTAACAGTTACCTTTTTTAAGGCGCAGTAGTCTGTGACCAAGAAAAGGGAACTATCCTTCTTGGCTACAAAGAAGACAGCAGCCTTGTATGGCAAGAGCAAGGGGCAGATAAAGCCCTTATCAAGTGAGTCTACAAGGTTCTGGAAGAGGGTCTTATCTTCTTTTATTGTCAGGCAAAAGAGGGGACATGCTTTAGGAAGCAACCCTTGCAGTTGTACAGCATTCTGGATCTCCTGGGGAGGAGGTAGTTGATCCAGTGTTTCACTGAAGATGTCCTTATATTCCTTGAGGAGTGCAACAAGTACTGGGTGAAGTGGAGTGATCAAGGGGAAGGCTGCAGGTGGTTCAGCACAGATAACTTCAAGTGAGCATTGGTTAAATTCTAGTTCCCCACTTTTAATTGTACAAGCCTGTTTCTGTTATTTTGAAAAACACAGTATTGTGAAGTAACTTGCTCATTTTGACAGGATATATCTGAAAGCCCACTCCATTTCTAATTGAGGGTAATTACAGATGTATCCCAGTTGATGTAGGGACAGTTGTGAAAGAGACAGTCAAGGCCAGCAATGAAATTCTGGCTGAGCCCTGCCATGATTGACCCAGAAAGCCTAACCTGGATGTTCCCCATTCTCATCAAGAAGGGTACTATCTCATGGGTAATTGCACATTATGGGAATCAGCCACCTGTAATGTCTTGAATCTGCTTGGCACCCGGTCTAATTGTTGAGAGTCCAAAAACTCCTGGACATCCATAGTGTGATTGGCCTCAGTGTCTACCAATAGTTTGTGGGTGTTCCCACAAAAACAGAATATATAGTCCAAGAAAGTTACTTTATTTGAAGAGTGGCTTGCTTGGAGAACAGGGTTGCTTCTGTGGACCTGGAATATGTCAAGGGTTTCAACTTCATGTAAGTTTTAGTTGCAGGGGTTCTTTGCAAGGAAGAATTGATAGTGAAGGTCAAGTAAGGGTTATAGACCCTCTTGTAGCTACAACTCCTAGGCTTTTTCCTGGTCCTCAATTTGTGCTAGCTGGAGCTCTCCCTTGTGGGGCGTTTAATCCTATTTTCCTGCTGGCAGGGCTGGCAGCAGCCTACTTGGTTGTAGGCACTGCCAGGTGTTGAACAAGGTTGGGGTGGAGCATCATTTGTTTGGCAGAAGTCCATCAAAGCCTGGTTTTTGGCCTCCACAATGTCCTTGTAACAGTCATCAATGGAGGTGCAGCAACCTACGGGAACCCATTTACAGATATGGGGGTTGAGTCCATCAACTATCAAGGTAAGGAACATGGCTTTCCCATTGGTCAGAGCTTCTGGGGCGGTGGCAAGAGCTTGTTTCCAGGCAGCAGGTATTCAGGGACAGACCCAGTCTGTTTAATGGCCAGGAGGGGAGTTTTACCACAATTGGTGAAAAGGTTTTACTGTAGCGGGACTTTGTGGCGTACCTGAACAACGCCCAGATGACCTCTATTTCTTGACTGGCCCAGTTTGTGAACCACCCAGCAGCAGGCCCCTGAGGTGCCCAGACACGGTAGCAACCCACATGGGCTCAGGTACTTGGTAAATACAGAGGCAAGTTTTGGTAGAACGGAGCCAGCTGATGATGTCTGCTCTTTTGACACCACCCACAAAAGATTCCAGCTGGAGGTTGAGCATGCTGTGAGAGAGGGAAGTAAGCTAACTAAGTTCAGCTCCCATCCCGGCAAGATATATCACCAGGATGCTGCCCAGTGGAGTACTGGGATGGCTGTTTGGAGAGGGGACCAAAGAGAGGATGCAGGAGACAACTGGGGGAAGTATGCATTCATTCATATCAACACCAACCCAGCAAGCAACCAGGGTGTGTGGGTGGGAGCATGAGGCAACTTTGCAGGTGCTTGAAGGGGTTTCAAGTTATTCCCTCCAATCTGGGAAGGGAAGCGCTGGCACCTTCTCTAATGTGGGAGTAGGCATAGTGTGGTTGATAGCATGGAAATCTAGGGTGTCACAAGTTATACTCTGGACAATAGTTTCCCCAAAAGGAGAAATGCACCAGGTATATGCAGGAGACTAGAGGGATTATCTCCTAAAAGCAAACAGAAGAAGAGATGCAGGACCATAAATTTGGGGAAGCTGTCCAGAGGAAAAGCACAAAAGAGACCAGAGAAAATACCACAAATCTATGAGCTGGGAAGATCAGAGTAACAAAGCCCACAAAATTTGGAACTGAGGGGTGCTAAAATTAGGTTTCAAACAGCAAGATTTTAGGCACTGGGGTAGCTACAGGAAAAAACCCAGAGTGGAGCAGCAGAACCACTTGGAGACCTTGACAGTGGTTTTGGATGTCTTGACTGGCGTAAAAGAAGGTAAAGTGGGTTTTAAAGCAGAAAATTAATAAAACCCTCAAGATTCTAGTATTATTTATATAAATTTTTAAATTGTAATTTGAGTTCAAACAGTGGTTTTAAAAGAGATAGCAAAGACAAAACAACTAAGTGTTAACACTGTAATATAAGTCTTGAAGGCAACTGCTGTGTTTGAAAGGGACAATTTAATAGTAAGTTTTCAAGAAGATAATTACTAATACTTTTGCAAAAAGGGGAAGGACTCCAAACAGAGTCCAAAAATAAAGACTAGGTTTTCTTTTCTTTGGTTTTAA
Source organism: Entomophthora muscae (assembly GCA_014839935.2). Lineage (NCBI taxonomy): Eukaryota > Fungi > Entomophthoromycota > Entomophthoromycetes > Entomophthorales > Entomophthoraceae > Entomophthora > Entomophthora muscae. The sequence continues at coordinate 275,046 of QTSX02007179.1, read as the reverse complement.
AACTATTAAAGTTTTATTAAGGTGAAAATTGACAAGCAGGGGACTCAAAGTCCCCTGGCATTGTTAAAAAGAATAAGATACCAAGTAAAAGATCACATGACCTCAAGAGGCTCATCTGGTTGGCTAGGAGAGAAATTTTGCTGGTCATGGCCAGGGGTACTGGAGGGTTCCATTTCAATTTCTGTGGCTCCGCACTATTGGCTGGGAGGCAATCCAAACATTTCAGATTTATTTGACTTCCTAGACATTGATGTGACATCTCCTGATTGGGCACTTCAGATTGTTTTAAAAGTGGGCAAAATCATGTTAACAAATAATCCAAATTGATCAGTGTTTCTTCCCAGGGCGGAGCAACCAAAGTAAGGAAATCTACAGGGCAAGCTAGAACAAATCTCTCATGCACAGTGTGCTCCAAGTCCCCCAAGGAATTGGGTGGCTTGGCTGTTACTTTTAGGCCTTTCTTGGTGCAACATGGGAAAAGGGACTAATCCAAAGCTAAGGGTGGCAGTGAATTTACACATGTGTTAAAAAGGTCCAATTGGGGCAGGGTGGTGCTTATGTTGCGCTGCCCAAGACAGTCAATTATACATGCTATTGTTGTGTTTGGCTCCTGGGGACAACATCCAGGAGGACACGGCAGGAAATCTTTATAAAAAATATCTGAGGTTCAAAGCTAGCCTTGGGTTAGCCTTCAGGGCAAAATTAAGGGCACATACCTTAATTTCCTGGAATACAATATGAGGGATTTATTTTGGCAAAAAGGACAGGAAAAGGCTTGAAGAATATTGAAGCCAACACAAATGTGGATAAACTTGTCTTTATTAGGAGAAACAATTCTACTTAAATAGTAGACAAGAGATAATGATCACTCATTAGGTAGACAGAGTGGCAGAGGAGGTCACGTTGGGGTGAGGTCATACCAGGATCAGTTGCAGGCTGGTATAGCAATCTGGAATGGGTGGACATTGAAACAGACTTATTTACAGAAGGCAAGGATTTTTTAAAGTTGAAAGTAAAGCCAACTAAATATTTGCATATATCACAATTCAAAGGCCATATTAAAATAGCATTATTGTTTGATTTACATCACCTCCCCTCTCAAGATTGAACACAGAGAGTTGATATTTGCGGAGGAATTTGGAATGAACTCATGCAAAAGGACAGCCAGAGGACAGAAGCTTCACAGTATACTTGACGCCCTTCTTAAAGGCACTTCACAAGGTCCAACCCAGAGGGAGTTTAGCTTATGGGCTCTGCCCCCAGTAAAATTCTGATGGTAGAGGACTAGGTCACCTACTTGGTATTCAGGGAGGGGGGCTCTAGAAGCTTTGAAGGTGAGAGCTCTAAAGCCTTGACTTTATAACCAGTTGAATATGACTTTGCCTGAATATTAATAATACAATTAGTTAAGTCTTTGACATGATCTTTAGGATTGGCAGACACATCAACTTTGATCAAAGAGGGTCCCAAGATTGAGGGAGTTGTGGCTTCACGTCCATAAAACATGAAAAAGGTGACTGGCCACTTACTTGATGTCTACTGAGTTGATACACAAAGAGAGCAGAAGGTAGGAACATATCCCAATTGGCGGCATTGGAGAGGGTGAGTTTCCACATTATGGATACCAGGGAGGAATTTGCTTGTTAATAGTTCCATTGGTTGACGGGTTATACAGTGCAGAGAAAGACTTGTGGGTACCCATAGCTTCCACAATAGACGTTATGAGACAATCATTAAACTTGGTGCCATTGTCAGATAGCAGAACTTGAGGGCATCCATGTCAATAGAAGATATCTTACAACAAGAAATTAGCAGTGGTCTTGGCAGCTATATCTTTGGTAGCTCTGGCTTTGATCCACTTGTTAAAATGGTCTACAGCTACCAAGATAAACCTACACCCAGATCTAGAATTAGGGAGAGGCCCAACAGCATCAATACTCACAGTGGGGAAGACATGTTTAGGGTGATGAGCTGGAACTGATGTTGGTAAGGTCAAGGTTGTTGGAGTTGGCACAAATGACAGGTGTTGTGTTCTGAGGCGCGGCACAGACACACAACAGGGAATCCTAACCTTAGGATTGGATTTGTACTAAGTCTTTGTTAGATGACAGGGAAGACTATGCAGTTAACTTGCGGCCCTGGAAGAATAATCTCTACTAGTTGTGGCTAGAGAGAGGCGCGGAAGTACTGGAGACACAAAGACAAAAATTTGAATAGAACTTATTTTTTTAGGGGAATATGAAATGAAATATATAGTGGTTAGGAATACCACAAAACACTACCAGGACAGTAGGATTACTTGCCACCAGCATGAGTGGGGCAAGTGAGTTGCATAGTATCAAGAAACCAAACAATTGAACTTCCTGATTCAGTCATCAACTCATTTTGAGAGGCAAAAGCTTAAGCAAGAGATTTGTCTTCAAAATGGCCCACCAAAGGCAAAATTAACACATGGTGAATAGCAGTATTCATGACATTGCCCTCCACTAGATTGGCCTTAGGGGGGTGATATTTGTGGAGGAACTTGGCATGCACTTGAGCAAAAGGGCGACCACTGGAGAGGAGCTTTAAAGTGTATTCAGACCCTCGTTTAAAGATCACTTCCAAAGGGCCAATCCACAGAGTGTCCAACTTATGCGCGCGCCCACCTACTCTGTGTTGGTAGTAAATAACATGGTCACCAATATCAAATTCAGGCAAGAGGGAGCATCCAGCATTATCAGTAGAAAACTCAAGCATCTTAGTCTTGTATGCAGAAGTGTAGGCAGTGGCCTGTATATCAATTATGCGGTTGACTAGATCCTTGATGTGATTGTCAGGGTTAATGACCTAATCAGAGAAAAGCAGGCCCCCCCCCAAGATCAATGGGGTAGTATCCTCTTGTCCATACAGCATAGCAAAAGGGGAGTACCCAGTGACACAATTTTTGCTAAGGCAATACACAAAGAGAGCAGCAGGTAAGTATAGGTCCCAGTTGGCAGCGTCAGAGTAGCTGAGCTTCATCATGATGGAGACCAGTGTTGAATTTGCACACTTAACTACCCCATTGATAGAAGGGTTGTAGGGGGCAGAGAAAGACTGGTAAGACCCCAAAGCTTCAACAACAGAGGTTACTAGCTTGGCATTAAAGTTAGTCCCATTATTGGAGAGCAACACTTGAGGACAGCCATGGCGGTAGAAAACATCTTGTAACAAGAAGGCAGCAGTTTTATTTAGTCGTGATGTCTTTTGTAAGGCAAGCCTCTACCCACTTTCTGAAGTGATCAACAGCAATTAGGATAAAGCAACACCTAGAATGTGAGCGGGGGAGAGGACCTACTGCGTCAATGCTGACAGTGTGAAAAGCATGTTGAGGGGGAACTAATTTGAGTTTGTGGGCAACAGCTCAAGGCCTCTGCAGTTGGCAGTTGTGGTAACTAGCTATAGTGTCTGGGATCAGCAGATAAAGGTTTTCCCAGAAGTAATTCTTCTGAAGCCAGACAAAAGTCTTGGCAATGCCTCCATGCCCAGTTTCCTTATGAGCTTGCAACACCAACAAGAGGCAAAGACTGGGTTGTACAAAAGACAGATATTGATCTTGTACTTTCTTGAAAAGCTGATTGCCAAGTATGAGGGTATCTTTGGATAGCTTGGACAAGGCCAGTTGGACCTCTTCTGTCTCACTTTCCCAAGAATATGGGTATCCAATTAGTTTGTACAACCAATCAGCCTCTCCAGGATGTAGAGCAAGAATGGGCATTCTGGATAGCCCATCAGCGTTCTGATGTTGAATCCAAGGGCAATGGAGCACAGTGAAGTCGTAACCTTGCAGACGTAGGGCCCATCTAGCTAGGCGCCCTTCTAGCTCCTAAAGTTGTTGTAATCATTTAAGCAAAGCGTGGTCAGTGACAACTGTGAAATGGGTACCATACACGTAGTGGCAGAACTGCTTGACGGCATGCAACACGGCAAGACACTCCTTCTCTGTGACACTATAATTCTTCTCATGATTGTTTAGCATGCAGTAAGTGTAAGCCACAGAATGGTCTACACCCTCATTGTCTAGTTGGGACATAATAGCCCCAATAGCAAGATTGCTAGCATCAATGTATAGGATGAACTCCTTATCATAGTCAGGATACATTAGGATTGGCGCCTCTTTGAGTTTTTGCTTAAGGGTTTCAAAGGCTTGCTGCTGAAAGGCGGCCCATTCAAAAGGAACATTACGTAACAGCTGGACTAGAAGTTCACTAGTATTGGCAAAGTTAGGGATAAACTGTCTGTAGTAGCTCATCATCCCTAAAAAGACTTGTACCTCTTGCAGGTTGGTGGGCAGAAGTATTTTGTTGATGGCTTCAACCTTCTTAGTCATTGGGAAAATCCCTGTCTGGGTTACTTCATGGCCCAAGAATTCAAGACACTCTTTGAAGAAAGTGAACTTTGAAGGTTTTAGTTTGAGGCCAGCTTCTCAAATATTTATGAAAACCTTTTTGAGATGAGCCAGGTGATTGGTGAAGGTTGCGCTGAAATCTATTATATCATCTAAGTATAAAAGGACACATGACAGCTTTAAGTTGCGGAGGATGGAGTCCATGGCCCTTTGGAAGGTGGCTGGGGCATTGCAGAGTCCCTGCGGCATGCAAGTAGGCTCAAAAAGCCATTCAGATAAATGAGTGTGGTTTTTTGGCAATCCTCAGGCAACAGGCAACTTGCCAGTATCCAGATGTCAGATCCATCACAGAGAAAAACTTAGAGCCTCCAAGACATTGGAGAGCATCATTAATACACAGCAAGGGGTACAAGTCCTTCTTGGTCAAAGAATTCAACCAGCGGTAGTTCATCACAATGTGATCACCTCATTCTTTCTTTTTTAAGATGAGTTACGGGGATGCCCAAGGACTTTGGGAAGGTGCCAGCAGCCCAGCGTCTAACAGTTGTTTGAGTTCTTTAGATACCTGTGCGTCCTCTACACAACTGTGGCAATAAGATTTAGCACAGAAGGGGGGAGCATCACCAGTGTCAATCTGATGAATAACCCCTTTGGCTAACCCATAGTCAATATTGTGCTTAGAAAAGATGTCATAAAATTGGTCTAGCAAGTCTAGCACCTCTTTCTGTTGAACTGGGGACAACTGTGGAAAGTCTTGCGCAGTGAACAAGGATAGGACTTGGGGTTCATCTTCAGGTAGGTTAAAATCTTGGAACATGCCAAAGGGATGAAAGACAGGACATCAGGAGCGCTCAACAACTTGCCACATCTGACAACCTGCCCCTAGACACAATCATGGGGGGAGAAGTCAGTTTAGCTACCAACAATCAAACAGGGTCCTTATGGGAGACATCTAAGATTCCAGGACAGAGATGAGGTTTATTGTGTCCTAATGAGGGGGGATAGTATAACTCCAAGAAGGTTTTTTCAGGTAAATCATATGATATCTGGGAGTCTAGAATGGCCTGGGAGCCAGGGGGAATAGTGACAGCAGACGTGGCTAGGAGAGGGATTTCCTCAGATGCAGGACAAGCCATGGGCGGGCATTTAATGTTTGAAGAGTGGGTGTGATATTTGAGGGTGAAAACCCCAGTGGGGTATTTCAAAGCGCACGTCTTCAGGCGCTTCCTGGGAACTTTAACCAGCTCTTCAAAGATCAGAGGGACTTTGTATCCCAGAATAAAGAGGTAACTATATTTTAAGTTGATTATCCCATTATATTCCCTAAGGAACTGGGTGCCAACTAATAGATTGTAACTCTCATTTTCCAAGCCAACTACTGGCACAGCTAGAAGACGTTTGCCAAAACCATGGGTAGAGCAGAGTAAGCCCCTATGGCTAAGTCATAGACAGTCCAGCTGTGTCATACAACTGGTGATAGTTAAGGTCAGGGGAAAGTTTGAGTTTCTTCACAAGCTTGGAGGAGACAAGGTTGACTGGCAAGCCAGTATCTAGAACGGCCTCAATCTTCACTTTTTGAATGTATATCTCTACTCAAGTGGTAGTGCAACCAAAGGGAGGAAGGACAGCCAGGATACTGAGCCTTACTAGTCTCTTATCCCACTTCTCAATCATTCATCTTAATCTTGGGAACTCCTTATAGACAGTCTGGAGGGGGAGCAAAACAGATACATTCTTGAAGACAGTGTCAGCAAACTCAGCAGCTTCTTCTGACAACTCCACTAGCACAGGGGACCTCTTAGATTGAGTGAGGTAAGGGCAAGAGACAACTTCTTTGGATTTAGACAGAGGCTTAGTGGTAGTTGTAGTCTTTCCTGATCACAATTTATAGGGGGCTGTAATGGTTTTGGGAAAAGCCAGAATAGAGTACCCATATACATTGGCGTTGTCTGTATCAGGGTCATCCAGATCAGGGTTGTCAGAGATATTGTGGAACAATAAGAGGATATAAGTGCCTTATTATTAGCAGACTCAGGGTCAGATATAGAGGGAGGGATTGAAAGAGACTGGGAAGAATTTTCAATTGAGAGCGTTACTGCCTCCAGGTTAACTGCAATTTTCCTGCCTGCTCTTTTGGATCAGCTCCTTCAACCCGTGGGTTGATGCATACTTGAGAATGGTGATCTATCTGACCACAGTTGTGGCAACCTTGGCGTCAAGGAGGATTTTTCAAGTTCATGGTAAGAATGCAAGGGCCACAGGACAAACCAAAGTTAGAAGCAGCTCAACTTTCCCTAACAACTGCTCCAGAATGGGTAAGGTACATGTCCTGCAACAGTGTTTTTATGCTCTTCATAGAGGAAAGCATAGCTTTATGGGCTTTGAAGTGAAGACACAGAAGCTGTTTAACTTTGAGGGCTTGAGTACAAGTTATTTAAGCTTTATGGGCTGTCAATTGTCTGCTTGTTATCAGTTGCTGTCCTTCCATGTAGAATCTGTCTGCAAACTCAGCTAGTGTCTCTTTAGGCTTGAAAGCAATGTGCATAAAAGCGTTTTTTACTTCCAGGCTAAGGTCACCACCAAACTTGTCAATCAGAAGCTGCTTCATATCTTCCCACGTCTCAATGGAGCGTGAGCTCAGGCACCACCACCTCCTGGCACGCTGGGTGTAGACCGGTCAGAATATGTTCCTTCTTAACCTCATCTGATGCCTATCTCATGGCAGTTTCATAGATAGTTAAAAAAGCTGCAATGGTTGAGGTTCTGGGGTCAAAGACTTGCCTAAAGGCAGGCTTAAAGTGTGCTTTGGGGGTTTGGCCACCATTGTTGCTATTGAGTACGTTTATACATGAGGAAAACTCTGCCTTGGATTCCAAGGGGGGCTGCCTAGCCCATAGTTGGCAAAAACTTTCTTTAAGGGTAGTAAGGGTCTTTTTAGTGCAGGCATCCATATTGACAGCTTGAGTGATCTGTTATGCAGTAGTATCCTAGCGTTGATCTTTGGTGGTCACTATTGTGGAGAGTTCAGCCAGTCACAAAGTGAGATATTGCCCAGCTGAGAGGCAAGGGGCAAACCTATCATTCACAGAGTCAATTATGTCATTCATCTCTTGTATGTCTCTATCAGTTTGGTATGATACCACTTCAATTGATCCACTTTTTTAGCTTGAGCAATTAGTTCCCTAGAGCATTGTATTTGAGGAGCTCCTAATAAGCCTGGGCAGCAACAATCTTTGTCAACAACCCCAACTGGACTAGCAACAGTTGTCATCATCTCGCGTAGGGCAGCAAGTCCTTGCTGTAGCTCAGCAACTTGAGCAGTCAACTCAAGCACCTGGGGGTCAGGTTGAGGAGCCTCAGTAGGCTGTCCTTGACTGCAAGTAGTCATACATAGCTCTCAAATAGCATCCATATATTCTCTGCTCTCTCTCCACCAAGTCATAATAAGGGGGAGAGGGCGGAACATCTAGTCTGGGAGTAGATAATTCATTCACTTGATTCTGGAGTTTGGCTATAGCAGCGGTGGTGGCAGCTCTCTCTTGACCAAACACTGTGCTGAGTTCATTAAGGCTGTTAGCAGCAAAGTCTGCTACCTGCTGTAGTTGCTTAAATGAATACGTACTGAATGCATTGAGCTGCTGCATTTTGTTGCTTTAAGTCGGAGAGATAAGTGTTTAAGGTGGAATCTACTTGAGTTTTCCAGGTTGTTCTAGTTGGTGAAACTTGTGTAGACGCTCCCTGACGTATTTGGGGATGAACTGATGCATTTGTTTGATAGAATTAACCAAACAGGTCTGGGAGGTAACAGAGTTGCGCTGATTGTCAGATACCAAGGAAAACAGGGAATGAATCCACTGTTGGTAGGCAGCAAATGGCCCTGTGATGAGTAACCGCTGCTTGTAGAGACAAAATTTCTTGGACGTGGAGCCCCAATACCATCTGATGGTGGGCCAAGGCAGGCTGCACAAAGGACAATAGTAAGTGCTCAGCAGAGCCAGCCGCTGAGAGGAGATGCTGTGGAATTTGAGGAGCCACAATTAATTTGTAGTATTCAGCCCAAATGAACTGCAGCTGAAGGCAAAGGATGGCTCCTTCACAGGCTATCCCAAGGGCTACTGCCATGACTTGTTCTAAGTCAGGGGTACCCATGGAGTAAGCAACTAGGCAGGGACCATTCACAAGGTTCAGTACAGTAGAGATATAAGGCAGGTTGGCAAAATCTTCCTCAATAGGAGGGCTAGTAGTTTCAGGTGAAGTTGGCTCTTGTATAGGCAGAGGCAAAGGACCATAAAACGTGGATGTGAAAGGGATAACCAAGGGGCTTACAGCCCCTGTGGTGAGCACCATTTTTGTTGTGTTTTAGGCACAGTACAGAAACACAAAGGGGAATCCTAACTGTTGTAAATTGCGCCATTAATGCTATTTTGATATGGCCTTTGAATTGTGATAGCTGCAAGGATTTGGCTGGGTTTGCTTTTGATTTCAGATATTCCTTGCCTTCTGCAAATGGGTCTGGTTCAATTTCCATCTATTCTGGATTATTGTACCTGTCTGTGATTGATCCTAGTATGACCTCATCCCAGCGTGACCCCCTCAGCCACTCTGTCTTCCTATTGAGTGATCACCGTCCCTTGTCTGCTATTTAAAGTAGAATGATTTCTCCTAATAAAGACAAGTTTATCCACATTTATTTTGGCTTTAATAATCTTCAAGCTTTTTCCTGTCCTTTCTGTCAAAAGTACTTTTACATCTTATTTTCCAGGAAATTAATTTATGTGCCCTTTTTTTCCTAAAGGCTAATCCAAGGCTAGCTTCAAACCTAAAATCTTTCATTATAAAGATTTCCTGTCGTTTCCTCCTGGATGTTGTCCCCAGGAGCCAAACACAACACTAACCTTAGGATTGGATTTGTACTAAATCTTGGTTAGATAACAGGGAAGGCTATGTGATTAACTTGTGGCCCTGGAAGAATAATCTCTACTAGTTGTGGCTAGAGAGAGGCGCGGAAGTACTGGAGACACAAAGACAAAAATGTGAATAGAATTTAATTTTTATTGATGAATATAAAAGGAATATATAGTGGTTAGGAATACCACAAAACACTACCAGGACGGTAGGATCACTCACCACAAGCATGAGTGGGGCAAGTGAGATGCGCAGAGTCAAGAAACCAAACAATTGTATTCCCTGATTCAGTCAACAACTCATTTTGAGAGGCAAAAACAAAAGCGAGAGATTTGTCTTCAAAATGGCCCACTGAAGGCAAAATTGACACATGGTGAATAGCGGTATTCACAATAACAGGAGTCAAGGAGATCAAGGATTAAAAGACACATGTTTTCAAATAGAAATTCTTGCATAATCAGTCATGAGTTTTTGCTATACTCCCATATCAATATCAATGTGGGCTTAGAGGATAATGGCTATTCTCATACTAGGACAAATTTAGGTCAGATAGGTGTCTTTTAATTTCTTAAAGAGTTGTCTATATTGAATTACATTGTCCTTAGATAGGGTCTGTAGAGCCAATTGGATGTCTTCTGGCTCAGTGGTCAGAGATTCAGGATACCATATCAACTTATATAGGCAATCAGCGTCCTCAGGATGAATGGCTGGTTAGGGCATTCTTGACAAACCATAAGTGTTCTTATGTTGCGCACCAGGACAATGTACCACACTGAAAATGTATCCTTGCAATTGCAGAGCCCAGCATACTTATCAAACTTCAGTCTCCTTTAGTTGATGCAGCCATTTAAAGGAGGAGTGATCTGTGACCACAGTAAAGTGGGTTCCGTAAACATAGTGTCTGAAATGTTTCACAGCATGTAACACTTCCAGGCATTCCTTCTTGTGACAATATAGTTTTTCTTGTGTTTGTTGAGGACTCAAGAAGAATAGGCCATGGGTTCAATCCATGCATTTGTTGTCAATCTGGGCTAAGATGGCACCCACAGCTACCCCACTGGTGTCACTTTATAGGATGAACTCCTTATTATAATCATGGTAGACTAGGATAGGAGCTTCTTTGAGCTTGGCCTTCAGTGCTTCAAACAATTGCTGCTGACTGTCAGTCCACTCAAAGAGAACGTTGCAAAGGAGCTGGACAAGGGGCTCACTCAATTCAGCAAAGTCAGGAATGAACTTTAAATAATAACCCATCATACCAAGAAATACTTGGACCTCCCGTAGATTTGTGGGAGGCAGCATCTTGTTAATGGCTTCCACTTTATTATTCATGGGGAAGATTATGGTTAGGGTGACCTCATGGCCTAAGATTTTGAGTTGCTCTTTAAAGAAGGAGAACTTGGAGGGGTTGAATTTCAAGCTAGCCTCTAAAATCCTAATGAAGACAGTCTTGAGGTGTTCTAAGTGGTCAGTAAAGGCAAAGTTTAATATGTTGATATCATCAAGATATGCAAGAACACAAAAGAGCTTCAGGTCTTGTAGGATAAAATCCATAGCCCTTTGAAACGTAGCCAGGGTATTGCAGAGGCCTGGGGCATTTGATTGGGTTCATAGAGCCCTTCCAAAGTGATAAGAGCAGCTTTTTCTTGGTCTTCTGGTGACTTGTTGACCTGCCAGTATCCAGAAGCTAAATTTATAACAGAGAAAAATTTAGAACCACCCAGTTGTCTGAGAGCATCATCAATTCTAGGCAAGGGGTATAGGTCTTTCTTTGTGAGCAAGTTTAGGCAGCAATAATCCATAACAATATGGTGGACTCTGTCCTTTTTCTTGAAGATAAATAAGGGAGAGGCCCAAGGGCTTTTAGAGGGAGCCAAGAGTCTGACATCTAAGAGTTGTTTAAGCTCCATAGAAACCTGGACATCCTCTATGCTTTTATGGTGGTATGGCTTGGCACAGAAAGGCAGCACATCACCAGTATAAATCTGATTTATGAACCCTTTGGCTAGGCCATAGTCTGTAGGTCCAGAGGCAAAGATATTGTTAAACTGGCCAAGCAGTTTCAATAAATCTTTTTTTTGGATGGGTGAAAGTTGTGTGAAGTTGGCAGAGGTGAACAGGGAGAGAACTTAAGGGTCTTCTTACAGTATATTAGAATTGCTGAAGGTTTTAAAAGGATAGAGGGATACCAGTTGTTCTTCTCCAAATATAAGACCATGCCCTACAACTTGGCCCCTAGACAACTGCATAGGTAGAGTGTTTAGGTTAGCTAGCAACAGCTGTACAGGCTTCTTTTGAGTCCAATCTAAGATCCCTGGACATAATTGAGGATCCTTGCAGCTTAGAGATTCAGGAGAGTAGAGTTCCAGGAATGACTTTTTGGGTAGTTCATAAGATATCCTAGAGTCTATCATCACTTGAGAGCCTGGAGAGATGATGACAGCTGCAGGGGCAAGAATAGGCACATCTTTTTCTGCAGGACAGGAATAAGGAGGGGATCACATATTGGAGGAATTATTTCTGTACTTAAGAGAGAAGATACCCATGGGATACTTGAGCACACAAGTTTTAAGAGGTTTGCCTGGGAGCTGTGGAGGTTCTTCAAAAATTAAAGAGACCTTGTATTCTAAGAGTTATAGGTATCCATCTCAAAGGTTTACAATCCCATTTTATTTGCGGAGGAATTGTGTACCAACCAGGAGATCATAGCTTTTGTTCTCTAGGACAACAGGGGGCAATGCAATGAGGAGTTTTCCAAACCTCAGGACAGGGATGAGTAGGCACCAATAGCGCAAGTCTGAGCTATACCAGCTTACCATATGATTGAGTGTAGTTGAGTTCAGGAGCCAGCTTAAGCTTCTTCATTAGCATGGCTGATACCACGTTGACTGTAGAGCCTGTGTCCAATATTGTCTTGATTTTAACCTTTTTGCCAACACTTCTACGCAGGTAGTATCTTTCCCAAAGGGGGGCAAGACAGCCAACACATCCTAAGTGGCTTCTAGCTTTTCTCCCATTTATCTAACGTTTATTTTAGGGCAGGAATTTTATAAACAGTCTGTGTTGGGAGAGATAAAGTCAAATTCTGAAAGAGAGCTTTGGCTAGCTTGGCGGCTTTTTTGGAAGAGTCTACCAAGACGGAAGGTTGAAGTGCCTGGGCCAAGTAAGGACAAGCCACCACAGCCTTGGCTTCAGCTGAAGGTGAGCAAGTGGTAGTGGTGGTTTTTCTTGAGCAAAGATTGTAAGGGACAGATACAGTTTCTGGGACAGCTAAAACAGAATAGCAATACCTATCAGATTATCACAATCAGAATCTTTAGGTTTATAATCACTAGAAAATTGTGAAACTGGTGAAGAACAGCTGGGATAGATGAAGGTGTAGATTCCTTGTTGGAAGGAGGAGACAGGTGAGATTGGTCAGCAGAGAGCATCTCTGCCTCTAAGCTGACCTCTCTTTTCTTGCTTGCTCCTTTTGGTCACAACCTTCTATCTTAGGATTGGTGAAGGTACGCAAATGGTGCCCTATTTGACCACAGTTATGGCATCCTTGCCTCTTAGGCTGTCCACCTGCACCCAGCGTCATAATGAGCTGCGTACAAGAGGTAGTCCCAGCATTACTGGTTTTATTCTCACGTACGACTGTACCCCATGAGTCAAATGCATGTCTTGCAAGAGGGTCTTAATACTCTTCATGGAAGTAAGAGAAGCTTTTTGCACCTTAAAGTGCAGGCATAGGATCTGATTCACCTTCAAAGTGTTTGAACATGTCATGTAAGCTTCTTGGGGGGTTAACTGACAACTGGTTATTAGCTGTTGCCCTTTGATATAGAAGCAGTCAGCAAAATTAGTCAGAGTTTCTTTGGGATTAAAGGCAATTTGCATAAACGCATCTTTCTTGACCTCCAAGCTGAGATTCTCTCCAGATTCCTCAATAAGGAGACGCTTCATGTCTTCCCAAATGACAATAAATGGGAGTTCAGGGACCACAACTTCTTGGCACGTAGGATGCAGGCAGGTAAAAATATGCTCCTTTTTAAGCTTGTCAGTAGCCCTACGCAGTGCAGTTTTGTAGATTTTCAGAAAGGCAGCAATGGTAGAGTTTTTTGGGTCAAAAATCTGTTTGAAGGAAGGCTTATAGTTGGGGACAATAGACAATTGGTGGATTGACTGTTGTCACCTGGGTTGAGGCATTGATAAGGGATTGCCCTCAAACTCAGATTCTGCAGCAGAATGACTATTCCAGAGAAGGTGAAGGCTCTTCTCCAGGGTGTCTAGCGTAGAGATGTTTTGTTCACTGATATCTTGGGCAGATGTGGCAACAGCTCCAAATTTATCAATCTTTATCTTCTGTACTGCCAGTGTACCAGCAATTCTATTGATAAAAGTGGTCAGGGACTTTGTTTGCACAGCCAAAGGGGTAACCTATTCATTTATTGTTTCTGTCAAGCAAGAGAGGCTCTGCACCTTGCATTCTAGAGCATCTTGTTTATCTGCAACTTCATTGGTCACTGCCGCTAAGTAATCCAATGCAAGAGCACAGTTGACACAGGGTTGGCCTTCTAATCCAGGGCAACACCCATGGTCAATATGTGTAGGAGAACCAGAGACCTCAGCTTCCCCTTTTCCATCAGTCAGAGGACAAATCATCAGGTTTAGAGAGGCGTTGTCTCAAATACTCAATCTCACCCTACATGGTTGCTAATTGGTCAGTTAGTGAGGCAATGTGGGGGTTGTGCATAGGTTCTACAGGCAGAGGGTTTGGAACAGAGGCTTGACACTAAGTAGTGGATTTAAGTTCAGCTATGGATTCCCATACCTTAGCTTCAAAGGCAGACAGAACCTCAACCAAAGGAGTGGGTGGAGTCACTTCAATGGAAGCTACTCTATTGTCAACATAGTTTTGAACCTGAAATAGAGTGTTTCCTAGAGCAGCCTAATCCAAGCCATACTGTAAGTGCAGATGTTGGCCCCAATTATTAATGTGGGTCCCAACCAACTCAAACTTTGAATTGACATGGTCTCAAAACTGGTTGAGCTTGGTAAATAAAGTCTCAAAATCTTGACAATACTTTATAAGAGTCACTTCTATCTTCCCAAGCCAGGTATCTTGGTGATCATCCAGTTTTCACAGCCAATCCTTTATATATCCAGGGAGCAAATGGAGTTTAGGGATGAGGTCAAATACTTTTGTGAAGCCAGCAAGTTACACTGGTTATCTGAAATGCAACCAAATAGGCCATTGGCCCATTCTTGATAGGCCATATTATGCGCATTATTGCTGGAAACAGCAGTGGCTACAGCAGTCAAAAGCTGGTTTTGCAATCCCAGCGCCAACTGATGATGAACCAGCGCAGGTTGGATGAATTGGTTGACTAACACAACAATAGTCTCCATAGACTTCATCAATGCAGGGGACCAAAATCCAAGAGGAAATAATATAGATCTTTGGAAGCATACCCAGGACAGAGACCAGGGATAGTGTGCATTGCCACAGTGCCTGTGTGGAGGGGAGAGCAGGCATCAGCACAAGCTTGCTCATAGTTGAGTGAGAAAGCTGGAAGGGGGCCCAGATAGGCCCAGGAGACAACACCAATATCATGGGAGTTGAGGGGGCATTGGTGATATCTTCTTCTAGAGGAGGACTAAAAACTTTATGTTGTTTGGGTACTTCAGAAACAAAAGAGGAAGAACCAGATAATATAAGTGTAAATAGAGTAACTGAGGGGCTTCCAGCCACTGTTGTGAGCATCATTTTGTTGTGTTTGCCTCTTGGGGACGCCATCCTGGAGGAAACAGCGGGAAACCTTTATAACAAAAGATTTGAGGTTTAAAGCTAGCCTTGGATTAGCCTCCAGGGAAAAATTGAGGGCACATACCTTAGTTTCCTGGAATACAAGATGAGGGATTTCTTTTGGCAAAAAGGAAAGGAAAAGGCTTGAAGAATATTAAATTAACGCAAATGTGGATAAACTAGTCTTTATTGGGAGAAATGATTCTACCTAAATAGTAGAAAAGAGTCAATAATCACTCATTAGGTAGAGAGAGTGGCAGAGGGGGTCATGTTGGGGTAAAGTCATACCAGGATCAGTCACAGGCTGGTATGGCAATCTGGAATGGGTGGACATTGGAAAAGAGCCATTTACAGAAGGCAAGAAATTTCCAAAGTCAAAAGCAAAACCAAATCTTTACATATATCACTATTTGAAAGCCATCTCAAAATAGCATAAATGGCGAAATTTTGACACTTGTAAGTACCAGTTGGTCTTGGTAGATTACATTCCCGTTGTGGATGTCCCCCTTGAGGATTGGAAGGAAAGTCTCTTGGTGGGGAGTAGCCATACAGCCTGTAATCTCTCCTTTCTTGGTGGAATTTTTCTTTTGGGTAGTTTGTAAACCTACCACTGCTACCACTATTGCATTTGAACCAATTAGAGTTCAGTATATGATTGGGGAAGACAACAGTCCAATAAAAAAGACAAGAATGATTATAAAAAGGTATTATTTATTGTAGAATAATATAATTAATATACTATATGGGGAAAGCCACAAGGCCACAAGGGGATGGCATAGTGGCATGTTCCATGTAGGGTTTGAAGCCAAGGAATAACTTGTGCAGGGATCAGTAGGATAATTGGTAGTGCTCCTTATTAGGAGAAATTGCCTGCAGTTTGATATTGCCATCAGATTGTTTCATGTTGTTAGATATGTCAAGGGGCAACCTATTGAGCACCCGCTGTGTATTGTAAGATACATTGACAGGCAAGTCTGGAAACTTAGTTGCAACACTGAGGTATAAAGCAGCAGATATAAGCTGACATGTCTTGTCAAGAATGACATTTTAATACTAGTATTAAAAACCCAGGAATCAAATCCTGGACATAGGAGATGCTTTACACCAACTAGGAGGATTAGGGACCTGTCAGGACATAGGCTTGATTTGGTGAATTACTTTTCAACCTGCTGGCTTAGTAAGCAAGATTCCACAAAAGGCAACCAGATTGCCATCAACTGTGTGTTACTGAAAACTCATACCTATGTAGAGACTGTGACTTGCAAAAATAGATGAAAATAAGACCTGGTATTGAACCTGCCAATAATTCACCAGCTGCTGCCAGCTCTCAGCCTAGAATTAGCAATACAATTTGCCAACTTAGGCAATATAGAGAACAGAAGTGGCAGACAAAGCATCACCACTTCTGTTTGCCAGAGCTAGTCAAACCAGAATCTGTCACCCTTGAAGCCCTGCCCCAATACCCACACCCTGCCAGAAAATTCCTGCAAACCTGAAGTCTGCAAAAATTGAAGACACAAAGTTTGATGGTATAAAACCCCAGCAGTATGGGGATGACAGCAATGTCATTTTTTATAATAAAGATTCATGAATCTTTTGTTCCAGCAAATCATATTATGCTTTGTTTTAGTAACTCTCTATCTCCACTCTAGTCCAGTAGACACTAAGTCCCCACCCTTTCTAGCAACTATTCCACAGTCCCAATACCAGTGCTATACTGCCCCCTGGAGCAACCTATGGACCTGTGCATTTCACCAAGTATCCTCTAAACCCCAACTACTCACAGTTTAACTTGGAGAGCATACTTTTGCACCAACCCCCTGGCAAGAACTAGAGTAACTAAAACTATCAGTTGTGAAGGAAAGTGGTACTTAAGGCCGCCCAATTTTTCTGCAATAAGTACAATTACTTGCCTGATTACCTAACTTGATGACCCATACCTCCTACCCCTCACCCTGACGGCCCATTAGAACACACCACAGTCATAGAGGCAGCTGTGGTAAGTTCAACTCCCTGGTGATTGACTCCCTGGTACTCAACAATTTGTCAAGTACCATGGAGTTGAGTGCCTCATATGTGAATTTATTAGTATTTTTGTCTTAACCAATTTTAAGCTAATTTTCACTAGTAATTTAGGGATTCAAAACCAAAAACCAAGGTTAAATTTACCGAAACTTGACTCCATTTAATAATTCAGTTAGCTAAATTACCAATTTAAGGGGCAATTTATAAGTAAATTTACTAATAGAAATGAAAAAAAAACTGTGTTCAACACTCTAAAACAAAAAGTGACCAGTTTGACACTTTTTAAGCCAAATTTTAATTTTATTAATAAAATACTTATTTGCTTATATAAATTTTATTCCTTACTATTATATTTTCATTATTAGTGTCCATAGTTGTTGATTAGGCTCCCAAGTACCACTATACTGGATTTAGTGGCATAGACATTAATCAAATGCCCCACTTGTTTTACATTATGTCATTCCTTGGTTTTTAGATTGTATGGTGCCATATAATTTAAGCCCAAACTATTAAGAGATTTCATATGTAATCTATAAAAAACTGAAACTTAACATCTTCTTTGTTTGACTTTATCCACTTGACACCCAATTGGTTTTGGATTTAACTAATCAAAGGCTCAGAATTAAGGCTAAATTAATAATTGATGTACTATGAGTGCTACTCAACACTCATCCACTTGACACTTTAACTTGGGGATTAGTACAGAGAGCTTCTTGACATTTTAACCAACACTATGGTAAATAATTCACTCCTAGCTCCTCCCAGCATATCTTCAACACTAATAAACATCTTCCTACTCATTTACTTTTTTAACTTATGCTGTATTTTTTCAATTTTTGAGCATATGATACTGCCTTGCTTTTGGGTTAACTTTTGAACCTGTTTTAAATTTAAGCAAGCTTTATATGTAAAAGAAATAGTGAATTTTATGTTTCTGCTTGACTCTGGCATACTTGACAGTGGGAATTCAGCTTTTTTCTGGCTAATTGACAGTGCCAAACTTGACACTTTACTATGTTTCAAATTTTCAACTCCCAATAAAAAAATCCACACAATAATTTTTTTTTAATTATAATCTACTACTTTTTCTGCCGCTCTCCATATAATTTCTATATATTTTTTATTTTTAATTATACTTTTAGATTGATTTGGCACTAAGATGTTATGCTGAACCTAACATCTTTGATGCTTCATCATAAATTCACTTATTTTCTATGTTTTAACCTTTATATCTATACTTTGAGTTTCTATCTTGCTTCATTTTACTTTGTTATGTTTTTTTTCTTGGTAAATAAAACTTTATTTGCATACTTTTCATTTAACTTTTAATTTTCTTTACCTCTGTGTTTCATATCTTTCACACTGTTTTATTTACAAAACTAAACTTTTCTTTGGACAAGATCAAACAAGGTCAGCCAACAGCCCAAGCGCCAAGCCTCCAAGGGCTCCAAAGAAACTGCCTCCACTCCCAAGCGTACCAAGAAGCCTGCAAAGGCAAAGTCTCCAACCCCATCTCTCCCCCCCCTCCACCCTCATCTTCCACATCCCCTTCACCTTTCCCCAAAAATTCCTTTCTCAATAAATCTGATTGTGATCTTACTAACCACTTATTTTACCACTCAGAGGCCAACTCCAAGCCGACCAAGGAGCGCTGTACCAAGAAGTCAAAGGCTGACAATGAGTCCACCTCTTCTTCTGGTAAGAAAAAGGAGGCAGTCAAGCAGGCCTCAAAGAATCCTTATCCTCCCCCTCCTTATGGCTCTTCCCCCCTCCCTCATCTGATCCCCAAGATGAGCCAGAGGAGTACTCCAAGAAGTTCAAAGCTTCTGGTCATATGGCTTGGGATCCACTGGCCATCCACAATATCTGTAATGTGGACAAAGAGTTTAAAGTCCCCAAGCGCTTCCCTCATTACTTCCCAATCATGTCTGTAAAGGACAGCCCTGGCTATGTTGCTGACAATTACATTTTTAATTGTAACAATCAAAAGTGCCAAACCAAGATCAAGCACTTTGTCTGTGAAGATAAGACTTGTGGGCCTGGCTAAACACCGAGGGCTGGGAGCAAGTAACGGCGGAGAAGGGGGAGCACACATGTGAGCCCCCCAATCATTTAATCACCTGGATGTTAAAATGGTACCTGGTCCAGGTGATCCCAACATCCTCTCATCTCTAAGCATCTGATCTGGCTATTAAAGCCCTGCAGCACTTAAAACCCAACAATCTCAGGTTGGTGCCAACTCAAGAGCAGTTGGTTAAGTTCATAAGCAATAAGCGTATTGTCGCCAATCCCCCTCCCCCAAGGCTTCAGACGTCCTCTTGGAGCTTACGCTCACCCACAAGCTCAAGAAGCTTCCAAGTGGGGAGCGCTTCCTCCTCCATGATGACGGGTCTGCCACCAAAGACTTCATAATCTGCTACTAAACTCAGCAGAACCTGATGGAGTTGAAAAGGGCTTCAACCTTGCTAGTTGATGGTACCTTTGCCACTTGCCCCCGGATGTTCAAGAAGCTCTGGATGATACATGCCTAGATTGACATCTGGGTGATTCCACTTGTATTCTTTCTTCTTCCTGGGGCCACAGAGGCCATTTACACATGTGCATTCACAATCCTCCACCAAGCAATTGCCCTCCTTCCTCCTTCCAAGAATAACAAATCCAAGAAGACATCCCCACACCTGTGCCAACCCACCTGCCTCTGACAAAGACCAGGCCACCCTGGACTTAGAGGAAAGGGTGAGGCTAAGAGCTCTTGGGCCTTGTGTGTGCATCATGGACTTTGAGCCTGCTCAGTTCAATGCATTTGAGCAGCTGTTCAGCAGGGAGGTGCAGGGGTGCCACTTCCACTTCTGCCCAGAAGTTGCTTGTAACGTGCAGGCCCACACCAAGCTTAGTAGGTTGAGCCGGAGGGACACTTCAGACACCTGCAGATTTGTGCTGGCACAATTCAGAACCTTGGCTTTTTAAAGCCAGAGCACACTGTGCAGGGGTTTGAGGTGCTCTCAAAGGATCCTTACATAGCAAAGCACCTAGAGTTCAAGCCTTTCCTTGAGTACTTTGAGCCCCAGTGGATTGGGAAGGTTGTCACACAGAGGCAAGGCAAGGCCCGCGCCAAGGCCAGCTGGAACGTGTACTGGGCGGCTGTCAACGGGGAGCTGAAGACCACTTTGGCATTAGAGGTTTATCACAAGCATCTTAAAGCCAAATTTGGGCTTCATCCAAAGTTCAATAAGTTCTTCTCCCACCTAAAGCATGAGCAAGAGAAAACAATCTTCAAGCTCTGAGATCTCTCCAACTGTGTCCCCCTACCAAGCCTACAACCCGCTCCACCTTCTTCACCAAGGCCATCCAGGGTATGGCTAAGCACAAATACAAGGCCTCTAAGCTTAAGCAGCAGCTTGAGCTTATTGCTACTGCCCTCCTGGAAGGGGCTAAAATGAAACAGGGAAAGAAGTATGAGGAATAAACTTGCTTGCTTGCTCAGTTATATGATTTTTACTTTTAACTTTTTAACTTTAATTTTTACTTATTAGTTTTAATCATTTAGTTTTAAGTTTTAATTTTTTAGTTTTTTAATTTAATTAGATAGCAGTGATTATTCTATGTATTCATGGTAAGTTTGAGATGAATATTTATAGTTGAAAGTAAGTGAAATATCTTAATTTTTGTTAATTTCCTAATAAAACAAATGATATTCACAGTTGTACTTATATAAACCATATCAATAAGATTTAATATTTATTCATATTTTGCATAACTCTATTTTTGTGTTTTTGTTCATTTTTGGTTAATTGGAATTTTAATTTTTATGGTAATAAAAAATATTTTTATAATGAAGAGTATAAATTACATAGTAGAATGTGAAATATTTGCTTATTTCTCCTTATTTTTATTAATTAGGGTACTGTTTTATTGCTTTTTTGAGCTCTCTGAAATTAATTTAGTATATCATAGCTGTAAGTCTTAATTTTATATTAAAATTTTTTAGTAGATCAAGATCTGTTAATAAAAAAGTGTTTATTTCCAGTTGTCAATCAGGGCAAAAGCTGAATTCTCACTTTACTATAGTATTGACTACCAGGGAGTTGAGTTTGAGGGAATCAATCACCAGGGGTCAAACTTACCACAGTTGTCCCATAGACACCTCGTCTATTAAGCTGTTTAGAGTGCTCTATATTACTCTAACAGGCTTAATGGACTCAATGGTGCTAAACTCTGGTCCCTGGTCCTTGCTTGGGCGCTTCCTATCTTACATTATCAAGTTGGTACTCATCTTATGGTGAGCATTATTTTCTGGCCTGGAAGTTCTTCCACCCAAGTCACTGTGACAATCCACATGGAAGTGGTTTTGCAGGTGATAGTTGAATTGGCTTCAAATAATGACGCAATGCTGAGAATTAGTAGTGTGCTGTGGTTTTAAGACAGGTATAGGCCTAGTAGGGAGCATTGGCTACTACAAAAGATCAGGCCTGCCTAGTAGGTAACAAGGGACTACTAGAGGCAAGTAATTGATGAGCCTAGCAGGGCCTGTTGGCTGCTAGGGGCTGGTTGGTTGACCTCACCCAGCAGGGATTGTTGGCTGCTTGGGGTGAGGAAGGTGATAGCTTGGCAGGGACTGTTGGATGCCATGAGTTTGTTTGCTGCTCTTCATTCAGCAGGGATCTTTGGCTGCTTGGGGTGAGGATGAATGACCCTAGAAGGTAACACAGGCTACCAGGAAAGGGGATGGAGCTAAGATAGCTCTATGTGCCCTTGTGCACTCATATGAGGTCTGTGAGCAAGCACCCTACCTAATGGACTAATAGGATGTCTTTGTCTATATCTCCATGGGAACTTTGGGGAGGTCCAAAGTGAGAATTGGAGGGTATTGTCAGGGATCCAGTCTTGGGCGGCCAGCCTATCATTTTCAGGGATAACTTGGGCAAGGTTTTTGCGGGAAATGCCCACCACAAGAGGGGAGCTAACTTAAAAAGGTAGGAGGCAGACTTTCCCACCCAGGACCACAGGCTGGTGGCCAGAATTATAGTGTCTATCACCCCTGTGAGGATGATGTACACAATACCAAACAGCTTACCAGTGTGGTTGGTTGAGAGGTTGGGTGAGGAAGTGGCATAGGTTTTAGAGTTACAGGCGGTTCCATGGGTATGTTGTAAGCAGGAAGCTAGGTGAATTTCCCTCTGAACAACTTAGTTGTTGAAAATATCCACAGGCCTTGTTGGTTGTATCTAACTGCAGATTGTATGCGGGCCAAAGGATTGAGTTCAAGTATCTTTTCTGGGGTGTAGTCCTTATATTTGGGTTTCAGAGGGTAGTCTGTAATGTGGACGGTTCAAAGGGTACATCATGAGGACAGAAAACTTCAGGCAGAGGGGCAAGAGATCTTGAACTGAATTAGTAGATAGCAAATACAAAATAAGGCAGTAGCTGTATAAGCCAAAATATAACCTTTATTCAAAAATGGCAATAAGTTTGGAGTGCAGGGATCTTTGGTCTATATAGCACCCCACCTCCAAACTTAACATTTTCCATGGGGGGTTCATCAGGGCATTGGGAAAGGCAGGGCTAGGGGAATTGGGTACTTGGGTCCAAAGGCAGCAAAATGGCGCTTGGCCTGGGAGTTCTTTCATTGGTCAAGAATCTCAATTTGGCTACCTGATTATCTTGCTTTAGTGTCATGGTCATGGGACTGGTCTGCAGGCCTGTGCCTCTTTCCTGGGTTGGCTCTTGATTAGTTGCTGGTGTATACTTCAAGTTCATGAAGCCAATAGTTGTTGCTTCAGTACCTCCATTAGGTACTGTGATTAGACTTTCATTTGGTGCAATAATTTTCTTGGTTTGGCCTGTTTCACTGCATGGGCCAGCATTCCTGGTATCAGCGTGTGGGGGCTCAATCCCAGAAAAACGTGGGCAGGAAGTCCTGCAGTCCACAAGCCCGGCGGTCCAGGGGGATCCAGGGTTGGGGTTTGATTCCTGCTTTCAGGCCTGGGTTTCCAGAGAGGAAGAATTGTCAATCCTGACAGGTATGGATATGCTCAAGGGTGTCACCAGAGTGGTTGCTCAGGGAAGCAGCTACAGAACTTGGTGTGATCAAGCCTCTGGGAAGTAAAGTTGGTTACTTTGCAACTGAAAGCTCAGAATTAATCACCTGTGTGAGTAAAGACAACTGCACAGACACGAGGATTGTCTGCGGTTGAATGAACCAGGTGGAGGACACTTGTAAGGGGAATAACTAAATGCCAGTAGCCCCATAGACTTATTGTCTGAGTCTGAGGTATTGAGGGCTGATCATAGGACCAAGGCAGTTCAGGATCTACAGTGAAGACTAGTAAGATAATCTGTATGATCAAATTGAAGATTAGTTGAGGGACTGTGGGCTCATAGGGAGGATTGGAACCAAGATGATTCATTGTGAGGATTGGAACCAAGATGGTTCTTTGTGGAATTGGAACCTAGGTGGTTCATGATGAGGACTGGACTTTGTGTTGACTGAAAGGACTGGTCAAAGCTGATGGTTGGCTGGAAGGCACTGTTTGATGACTTAAATGGACTGATTTCTGGCTAGGCTGAAGGACCTTAGGATGTTGTTGAATATGGCTGAAGGACCAGAAAATCCTGATGTAGGACTAGCTATGGAACTGAAGGATGACTTAGAAGGACTAGCTGGAATGAATACAGATGCTAGAATACTGGTTTTGGTTTCTTAAGAGAAGAAATAATAAGAAAAATAAGTCAAATAATGATCTAATGCTGCCAAAAATATGATATGAAAGAAAGAACAGGTTATCATATGGTGAAAAGAAAGAGAAGAAGAAATAACTTACAGGAATTAAACTATATTTTAATAAGAGCTGATTGAGTAAGAAAGAGCTGGAAAGAGGCCAGAAACAGAACAGAGAAACTGTGATCAAAAATAGTGGGATTTTGCCAAGAACAACTAGGCAGGAAAAAAGGCAAGTGACAGGCCTGTTCAAATTGGCAAAATGTTGAAGAAAATGCGGGGAGGCTCAGTGAAATGTTGAAGAATTGAGAGCTCAAAATCTCTCATGTAAAACATAGGCAGAAGCGCTTGAGTTTTGCCAGGGAAATATGACAGGAATCACAGCTAAACCGTGTGAAACACAGAGCCGTTGTTTATCCGGAGCAAGACAGTACCAGGTTCAAACCATAGTCAAGAGCAAGCCATTCAGGTGAACTGTTTGGCAGAACTGTTGAATCCAAGTGTTTGATTGGTTGCAGGCTGAAGCCTGTTTGATCAGTGTTTTAAGAGCTTTAACTGAAGAGTTAAAGCCTAAAAAATGAGGAGCAGAAACACAAAATTCAGGGCTTTCATTGGCTGAAGTAAGTAGTGAAGCTTAATATATTGTAGGAAAAAAACTGTATAGTTTAAGATTTGTAAAACCAGAGTATTTAGAGAGAATTTGGACTGAAACAAGGAGCTATAAAAGGGGAAGCTATCTGAGGCTTTTCAGGTGCTCATACAGTAGACTAAAAAGGTCATAAGGACTACAGATTACCCAAAAACATAAGACCAAGGCACAGGAGTCCAAGATACTGGTGCGTAACCCAAGATAACCAAGCTGAAGCTGGAGATAAAAGAGCAGGAGCTAAAGCGGAGTGCAGGAGCCCAAGACCAAGTACAAAGAGTCCAAGATATTTTTGGAGAACTCCAAGGTATTGGCAAATCCCTATTGTTTCCTAGACCTCCATGCAATATATCAGAAGGTTTCTAAGGTAATCTTCCTTCTGACTGTGAATAAAGGCCAATTTTAACCCCTGCCCAAAGTTTAAAGTAGTACAG
Source organism: Entomophthora muscae (assembly GCA_014839935.2). Lineage (NCBI taxonomy): Eukaryota > Fungi > Entomophthoromycota > Entomophthoromycetes > Entomophthorales > Entomophthoraceae > Entomophthora > Entomophthora muscae. Next base: position 250,158 of record QTSX02007179.1, on the reverse strand, counting down.
TTAACCCTGATTAGTGAATTTCCCCACATCTTTTACCATTGACAAGGGTAAGAAGATACTTATTGTCAAAGTTGTAGAAGGTTCACTACTAGTAAGACCTCCCAGGAAGAGTAGAAGAGGTTGACTAGGCTCCTTGGAATGACAGAAAGGGGACATGAATTTATTAGAAATGAGTTTACTAGGTTGATGAAAGACTGGTATAGGCTTACAGAAGGTTTAGCACCAGCTGAAGTACAATGCATGGTGGGAATGCCCGCCTAGTAATAGGAAAAGTCTTTGAAGAGTTTGAATTGATGCAGGCAGTGTAAACTGCTATTTAGCCAACACCCCCTATTAGTAAATGATGACTACTCCAAGCCGGTCCCTGGCTATGACCCAGGACACACTTTGGGGACTTGTGACCAGGAACCCACATTCACCCAACACTTCTACCTATGCATAGCTTCCTGAAATGTCTAATACAGTGTGCAGCTTGATTTCCCCTTGGGTGCAGGCATCTTCTGGATTATAGCTATATTTTCTGGATTTGGTTGTATTCTTTTCATAAAGATAATATTTCCAAGGAAGGGCAAGCTCATTTAGAAGAATTTATATTTGGATGGGTTGGTCAGAATTTGTGGTGTTTAAAGGTAGAAAACACTGCATCTAGATCATTTTTGTGTTGCTAATAGTTGAAAATGTAAATGATAACATAGCACAGCTACACCAATATATGTTTTAGAATGTGTTTTATAAATAGTTTTTTCATAAAGATGAACAGAGAATTTGAAATCTCAAATTTTAAGATGCTAAATTTATAGAATCTATATTTGGTGTGAAACACTGTTTTTGGAAAATATTATTTGATACAAATCTGGTTCTATACAGAGATAAAGTTAATCTAGGAAAATACTTGGGCGCTGAAAAAAGGTATCAAACAAGTTTAAAATTGAGATATAGTATCTATACTTGATACAGTAGTTATCATTCCTGTCAAGATAAAAAAATATTATTCAGTTTAGAGTGCATAGGTTTAGTCACACAACAAATTCCAACTTGTTATATCTAAATAGAAGATAATTCTACAGAAAATGTGCACTATTTGACAAAAATGTTCAGTCACATAACAAACTATGCAAACTGGGAACAATTTATTATGGTTTGACAACAAAATTTATCAAACACTATAGCACATGAGTTTCAGTCACAGAAAAAATCTACTATGTTTACTATGTTTTTTATGAACACAAAACTCAGTCATAAAAGTTAAAAATATGATCCAACAACAAACCCCAAAAGCAACTGAAACAGATAATAAAAATATCAAATATAAAAACAAATCTATGAATCTATAATGCTTTTATCAGCTTGTCCTAATTAAGACATATAATCTAGACTATGAAAAGGAAATAGTTGTTCTGAGTGTCTTTTTTGGGATTAAAATCATAATTTTTTTATCAAAACATACAATTAATAGTGCACATTTATAACAAAAATAGTTAATAAAGAAATTTTATAACCTAATTTGAAATAAAATGTAGTAACTACAAACATTTAGGCTACTATTTATGGACATAAAAAATAAAATAAAATTGAAAATAAGTCTATCTATATGATCAATTTATTAAAAAAATTATACCCAAATAGACACATCTCAACAACAGAGACATGTCGTAAAGTTACAATTCCCGCCAAATGCTTGGGGACCTCCACCAAATTGTGTTTAAACAATTGTCTAAAAGTTACTGAAAAAGACAAAAAAGCTCTTTAATTAAGATTTGTGGAAAAATGTGAAAGATGCCCCACCTAAACCACCCAAGAGACACCCCTAGTTAAATATCACGTTCAAGAGCAGCCAGGAGTAGTAGTAATTGTGTCCAAAGAAGGTTCCTTGATTTTTAGCTGAGTCAGTTTTCCTTTTTGATTATGTCCATTCAAAATTTATCAAGATTTTTCTGCCTTGAGAAATTCACTCATATTTGCTCATTTTATTGAACAATTAGTTTGGTGACATTCAATCTCCCACCCCAATTCCCACCCCCTAAATAAATACAAAAGTAGTAAAAGACCTTGCTTCATCATTTTCTAACGTAATAAAGTTTGAAATTTGTTAGTAGTTCTGGCCATTTGGTTTTGTCTGTTGGTTTTGGTGTTCAGATTATTTACTTCCCCCAATTGGCCTCCCAGGAATAGTTAGTAATAGCTTTTTGGTTGATTCTATAGCCACAATTTTTATTGTGATTGAGAGCTTGGTTTTATTTCCTATTAACCTGCTCCCCAATTCTCCCACAAGGAGCTAAAGAAGTTTTCTGCAGACACAGTTACCCTGCAGGTCAAAGAACAGAGTTAGTGCAACTCAAGTGCCTACTCAGGAAAGAGACAAGAGAGTAGAGGAGAAAAAAATAGTGAAGTTGCACTAACACAACCAGTTCAAGTGGCTTGAGGCGCATGGGCACAGAGCATCAATCCTAGGGTCCAGAAGACAACCAGAAACTACACCAAGGTCATCACCACCAAAACAGTAAATGCCGTCACCACTGAGAGGGTGTCTTTTGTATATAGCCCTGTATACTGCTATGATTGTGTTCCAGCTATTATTATTAAGAAGGTGAAGTGTTCTCTTGACACCACATACAAGCCTTACATGAGTGATAAAAAAGGGAAATATGATGACAAGCAGCCACAATACTATCAAACCACTGATAGACAGCAAGTGCTAAAGAAGGTTTTAGCCTTCTAAACAAGGTGCCTATGCCCTGCGCTGTGAATGAGCCTGTGGAGTTGCTTTCCAACACCAAAAAGCCAAAGTACCATGTCATCCCCAACACCACTTTCAAGACTTTTATCATGCTTGTCAAGGAGACATAGGACTACAAGAAGGCAACAGCAATTGTCAGTATTTTGCACATAAATCTGCCCATAGGCTCTGTTCTAAGAACTTGGAAGCAGGTAGTGTTCTTCTTTTGGATAAATCTGAGCACAAACCAATCCTATTGGTTAAGGAACACAAGTAGGTCATCTGCCAGTGGATTAATCAACACTGTCATCTTTAAATGGAAAATATTCAGTCAATAGTTAAGTCCACATTCAGAATTGAAGCTTCAGTTTCCACCTGCTATTGCACTGTGAAGAGCCTATGATTATCATGGAAAAAACTTGGGGTTTTACTGTACAATTGAAACAACCCAAGAAACATCAAGTGAAGTCAGAAATATGCCAAGACTTTCACCACACTAAAGGAGAAAGAGACAGTCAAGTTCTACTATATTGACAAATTTTCCTTTGCATTGTTCATGTGCAACAAATATAGCTATGTCCCTAAAGGTGAAAAGGATAGCATTTTCAGGTGTGAGGCTGTGTGTCTTCTGTTGATTACTCTATTATAGCCCTTTTTAGTCTCCTTTATATTGAGATCTATTAAATGATCAAGGGTTTGCACAACAGTGATACATTTCTTGGATTTCTCTGATTGGTTCAGGAACACCTCTGAGTCACTAGTTTAGATTTCACCAATCTTACTGTATTAAATTAATTTTAAGCTCCACTAGGTGGCTGATATTCTTGAGAAATTTCCAATGATTGAGCTAGACAGAGAAATTAGCTCCCAGCAATTGGCTTCAGCGCCTTTATGCCTTTTATTCCTCCCCATCTATTCCCCATTCCTTAATCCATTTGAGGAGGTCTTTGGTTGGATCAAGCAAGTTGTCAAAAAGGGGACACCACCTGGGCCAATGGTTTGTTCAATTTGCTGCAGGTTGTGTCCAACCCTCTCAGCTGAAGAATTGGCCATAGGATTTGGCCACACTGATTTGCTCCTCACTGTGTGCCTCTCCAAGCAGCCAATCAATTAAAGGCTTGGCAATTCTAAGTATTTTATTCTGTATTTTATTTTTTAATTATTGTTTTTATTAGTTTAATTTGTACTGAAATTCTTTCAGTGATACTGACTGTGTATTGTCAGGTATAATAAAAATTAGCAAAGCAAAGCCAAATTAATGAAATGATACAGTAAATATGATTTTTTAATAATTGTTTTTATTTAGTTTAATTTTTATTGACACTCTTTCTTTGATTCTGCTTGTATATTGTATGTATAATGAAAATTACAAAGTAAAGCTGAATAAATGAAAAGATAGCATAACATATTTACTTTTTAATGTGTTTATTTTTTGTAGATGAATTATGTAAATATTTTCTTTTTAAATATAGATATATATAATAGAGTAAACATTTTATATTTAAGCTAAGCTTTTGTCAAGGAGCTAGATGTACTGGTATTCTGGCTGTCACCAACACACATAACATCCAGCCATTGCCTGGTTTGGTGCCAATCTAATATTCAGTTCAGCATTCTGTAAATGGCAACAAACCAATACCACATGACTTGTCCAAGTATCCAGCAATCTAAATTTAACTCACACATGACCTCCCTTATCTTTAATCTGACTTAGTCCCTGCCACAGTACAAGCTATATAAGTCTAAAGTATTATCCAATAAAATATACTTCTTTCTTTTCTAAATCCATATTTGAAGCTTGCCAAAAAGTTGATCCTCATCACTGATAGCAGCTACAGTTTTTTACTATACCCATGAAAGAGAAAATGACTTAACAGAACCCACCCACCTTTTCTCATATACTAAACCAGGAAACATCTCAGGATACCTGGAAAACGTACTTCTGCGCCCACAACATTGACAAAGATGTACCTAGTGGATGCACTGTATTAAAGGACTGGTCATGCCCAAAGCATGGGCCAAGGTAATTAAATACAGTCACTCTCTACAACCACAAACAAACAACCACTCATCACAGGCAAATTTATCAACACCAAGTGCATTAGTATCAAAAAGTTCTTTAGTAAAAATAAAGAAAAGTTATTAACTGTCTAGACCACTCACCTGCAAAACTCTGCACCAGCCGCTCCCCCACAAAAAATGGGTCCAGGAAGCCAGCAAGCGCCTGTACAAGGCTCCAGCTAACTGGTTTGGCACTTGGGCTGGCTCATAAACTGACAACCAGTTTGAAAACTGGGAAAAGTTCAAAGCTGACATCACCCACAATTTCTGTGTCGCAGAATCCCTCCAAGACATTGCAATACAGCTCAGCAATCTTCCTCAGAAGACCACTATCACAGCTTACACCAATGAATTTTGAAGAGATACATTGCAAGATCCAGACCCCAGCACAAGCTGAAAACATGAACACATTAGCCTTATTTATCAACAAAATGAAACCCCCAATACTGCACTCATTTGCCTAGAGGCCAATAACTCCATGCCCACACTCATTGCAGAAGCCAAGCATGCAAAAAAAGCGCGCAAATATGGAATAGGCTGCACGCAACAGCAACTACTCCTCAAACAGCAATCATAGAGATAATTCCAAAAGCAACAAACGTAGAAAAACCAACCAAAACAACAGCAACTCTAATCAAAACAATGAAAACTTCAACCAGAGCGCAAACTGCTCCAGTCCCAAGAAAGAGGACACCACTGAAATAAACAATGCTGAATAAGCAACCTGCTATGAATCTGACCCCACATTCTCTGACCTCAAAGGTCTCACAATAGAAAAAGAGGGAAAGAGGAGGAAGATCAGGCTTAAGTGCCCCTGTATTTCCCCAAACCAACAAGAAATTGTACCAAGGCACAATTTTTTCTGCGCACAATCCATGTGTCCATTAATCTTCTATCTTTATGAACGTAAAAGCTAAAGATTGCTCACAACTTTTTCTACCCATGCACTTATAAATCACATACACAAGTTTTTCATTCAACTCTGGTGCACATCACACCATGGTAAGCAAACCATTTGTAACCAAGTACAAAATACTAGTTGTCAAATCCAACTTTGAAAATTCCAGAATGGCAGAAAAATCAAATAATATACTTGAAATCAAAACAACTCCCTTCAGAATTGACCTTCAAGTCATACAAATGTCCATCAAAGGACTTGTCATGAACAACATAAGCTACATCATTTTAGAAGGCATGAACTTCTTCACTAAAGTGAACCCTGGCGTATTTTGGAAAACAAAGACCATCAAACACAATGGAGTCAATTTTGACATTCTCAAATAATCTAATAATCTCATTCTGAGAGACACAGTCTTTGTCCAAGTCATAAACCAGGATAACTCAGTACCTCTAACCAAAGACAGTACACTCCATATAATTATATACACATAATTTAACAACATTCAAACAGCCAAAATACAATCCTCAGAGCTTGTAGCACTCCTAAATGAATACACTCATGTATTTAAAGAAGAGCTCACAGAGCTTCCCCTGAACAGGAGATCAAACACGGCATCAACCTGTGCAAAGACATGCTTAAACCTGCACCCCTCTACAGACTCTTCCCCATGGAGACCCAAACCCTCAAGACCCATATTGAGGACAACTAGCCAAAGGATTTATTTGCCTGTCTGAATCCCTGAGGGGGCAGCAGGTTTCTTCATAAAGAAAAAGGAAGGCACTCTTTGCCTAGTAACTGACTACAGAGCACTAAATGCAAGTACAGTAAAAACAAATATCCCCTCCCACTCATAGATGATCAATTTGCAAGGCTCTCCAGAGCAAAACATTTCTCAAAAATATACCTCACATCAGATTATAACCAAGTTGAAGTAAAAGAATAAGACATACCAAGAACTGTGTTTCATAAACAATCCAATCTTTTGAATGTAGGGTAATGAACTTTGGGATGACCAGCAATCCCGCAAAATTTGTCACCATGATGAACCAGGCGCTAAATGGCCTCTCAAATACTTTATGCTACCTTGAAAATATCTAAATCTTTCAAAAATTAAAGATGAACACCTCAAACATGTCCGCAAGACACTCAATTGACTTGTGAAGCACAATCTCTATGCAAAGCCTACCAAGTGCTAATTTATGGAAAAGGAACTCTTTTTCTTGGGCCACATTGTCTCTGATGGTGGCATCAAAGTAAATCCAGATAAAATAAAACCATAAATAAAAAGTAATTCCCCACCTCCGTTAAACAAGTTAGATGCTTTCTCAGAATGGTATTTTACCTAAGGATATATCAAAAACTGTGGAAAACTAACTGCACCAATCAACAACCTAACCAAGGACTATGCAAAAAAGAACTCATCTGGACACCCGAATGTGGCAAGAATTTCCAACTACCAAAGCAAGCTCTGATTTAAGTGCCAATCTTGCAATACCCAAATAACAACAGATGCTACAAGCTTGAGTTAGATTCCAGCAACACTGCCATTTGCAATGTGCTACACATTTGCCAGCCAGGACAATAAGACTTCCTGCCAGTATGTTATGAAATTAGAAAACTAACTAACACAGAGCAGAGATACCTCATACACAATAAGGAGTTGTTATTAATATACAACTCATGCAAGAAATGTAGATTTTATCTAGAAAGACACTTTAACGTCCAAGTACTAAATGACCATAAACTCTTTATCTACTTTAAAACTCAGAACGCATTCACACACCAACAAGCCAAAAGGATATCCTTTCTTGAGCAGCTTAATTTGGACATCCAGTACAAAAAGGGGGCAGAGCTGGTCATGGCTGATGCTCTCTCTAGGCTATGTCAGCCAAGAGAGGATCACCCTGACCACCTGGACCCTGACTGGCCCAACCTATATAACACTGAGTACAAAACAAAAGGAAAGAATCCCTCCACACACCAACTAACACATGATACATTAGTAAGTAATGAAAAATATTTCCATGTATCAAATGGCACTGTATATCAAATCATTAATGACAAACATGTTTCCTATATACCACTTGCACAAAGAGTTGATACCATCTTAAGATATCACCTCTACTAGGACATACAAAGGCTAACAACCTATACCTCACTCTAAAAGAGATGGTATGGTTGCCCAATCTTAAACAAGACATAGTTGATGTTTTGAAAAAATGCACATTGTGTGAGAAATACGCCAGCACCAAGGCTCCACAACCAACAGTTAATCCAGTACCAGATCCTGAACCATTCAAGGTTTGGGGGCTGGATGTGGTGGGACCTTTACCAGAAGCTAAAGCAAAACAGCACTTCTTAATTGTAGCCATTGACTTTGCAACACACTGGCTTATCTTCTGGGCAACAAAAGTCTACAAAGCAGAAACAATCACCTTCTTTATCAATGAGGCAATAATAAAGGACTCTGGAACCCCAGACTAAATCATCACTGATGGAGCCAGGAAACTTTCAGGACACATATTGAATGATAATCTGAAAACAAAGAACATAGAATACTCCAAAACCTCGCCTTATAGACCACAAGCCAACAGCAGAGTTGAACGCCTAAACAGCAGACTTATTAGAATCCCAGAGAAAATAATTGATGGCAAAGCCAGAGATACATGGCCACTATAAGTGAAAAATAAATTATTAGTGTCTCAGGTACACATCAACCAAGTGACAGGAATTCACCGTTTGAATTAACATACAGGTCAAACCAGATATAGTCACCTGCAATAACCAACCATATGTGAAGATTCCCTGGGGAAGCCTCCCACAGTAGAACAAGCGCCAGCACTACAACACTTACACCTTAAATCCAAAAATAGCAGAAACCAAAAGGCTCAAAGAACAAAAGGTAACCTCTACAGAAGAACCACTTCCCATCAACTCCCCTGTCTGGGTCCTGGCAGGAAATAGGGAGAAGCTGGACTCAGTACACAGGGGACCATGAAGTATTGTCAAATACAAACCAGACAGAAACACCTGCCTAGTCAAGTTTCAAGGCGCTAAAGACCCTATTATCACTAATACCCTAGCTCCTCCCTTTGCCTTGGCAAAGGGGAACACTCAACTTGGCTAGTACCTACTAGCAAGCAACTCCAAGAACATCAAGCAGCAGCTGTCAAGACAAATCACCCTCCTTATTTACCAGAGTAATCCCTTAAGGGAGGGGTGTGTTAAGGAGCTGGATGTTTTGGTTTTCTGGCCATTGCCAACACACATAACATCCAGTCATTGCCTGGTTTGGCGCCAATCAAATATTCAGTTCAAAATTCTGGAAATAGCAATAAACTAATATCACATGACTTGTCCAGATATCCAGCAATCTAATTTAACTAAAACATGACCTCCCCTATCTTTAATCCAAATTAAGTCTCTGCCACAGCACAAGCTATATAAGTCTAAAGTATTATCCAATAAAATATACTTATTTCTTCTCTAAATCCATATTTGAAGCTTCCATAAAATTTGCTCCTCATCACTTTATTGGGATGTGAGCAGTAAAATTCCAGGACTATGTGTTAAAATAAACTAGTAATTTATATTGCCAACATTTATGTTGACATTGTTCCTGTACTATAAAGCTTTTGTTGGCTTGAGTGCAGAAGGACTGTGATAAAATTGGCCAAGAGGATCTTTTTGGGTGGAGCTGACATTCTATATGTGGCAGCAAGAATAACTTTGCCCTGAATAACATGTTCTATTAAGCTGTACCCAGACACAATTTTTTACATCTAGAAAATGCAAAAAACTTCCAGCTTACTTATAATGTCTAGTGTTTTGCAAACCTCTGCTTTAATAACATAATTATAAAAAGATCTAGGTAAACAATTAAGTGAAGTTGCTGCCCCGCAAACAGAGCTGAGAACTCACAAAATTTATTGTATAGGTACTTACTTTATTTCTTTAGGGAGATGGTTGCAAAGATTATTTCTATGGTCAGTAGGATTCCAGTCTTGATGGAGCACCAGGAGGCCCAAAAGTCTCCAAGGACGTCCACAACTTGGGGCATGAAGGCAAAAAAACTGTTGGTATGGTGAGTTTTTTCTTTATGTTTTTAGGATGTGCAATATTGTGTACTATGGAAAGAAACAGAAACAGACTTCTTCTTACCCTATCTTCATTTTGGGAAAGTTGTGATATGGAATGGTGTGAAAAAAGTTTCGGATAACAAGGACAAATAGCTTGCAGGATATGGGGGCAGAACATACTGATTGAGGTGGATATTTGGGGCCACAGCCAAAGCCACAACCCACCATTCAGTGTGAATTGGTTTTGATTGAAGCTTTGCAATTTGTTCTGACTTCATAGGGTAGCTTTTTTTCTAATTTTTATAAGATTTTGGATTAGACAGTTGGCAATAGAACCAGATGACGCACAATATAGGATTATAGTTGCTGTAAAAGGTCTCAGTTACCTGTGGTTTCAGGAATTGTTGTAGTGTAATTTTGTACTCATCATAATAAAAAAGTTAGCATAATCTCTTTATTTATTTATTTAACATTTATTTTATATCTTCTTCTATATTTTTACATGTTGCCCCTTGACAGGGGCTGCTTCATAGGCCTTCTCACTTGCAGGTTGATGATCATCTTCTGTTGGTTTCTATTTTTTACCTGTTCAAACATCTCTGGATCCTTTGCCCATGCCTCTGAGGTTGTGAACCCCGTGGCTTGAACTGCAGGTCAGCAAGAACACCTTTTTTGTACGTTTAGGAGCCTGGTTGCAAGTTTGTCAGTTGCATTTGTTATATTGTTCTTCACGGCTTTTGCAGTAAGTTTGTTCAGTTTGTCACCTTCTAACACCACCTCCTTGAGCATGTCATTCAATTTTTGTTCAACCTCCTTGATTTTGGCCACCACTGTGTCCAGCTCTTTGATTTTTACCTCTGATTCTGCCATGTTTTCCTTGTGCTTATCTCCACTCCTTTATACCAATATAAAATCCCAATAAAAAACTCTTTCTTTGCATCTGTCAGGATTTTGGGAAATTGACTAATTAACAGATTCAACCAATTATTGCAGACCAGCTGGCAATCACTCTTTGGAATGGTTTCAATAGAACAATGCAGGCTGCAGGATCAATGAATCAATGACCAAATCATATCCTGACATTAACAATTTCATGCATTGCAATTAATTAATGGAACATGCAATTACTGCTCATTAATTAGTCCACCTCAACAACCACCTCAAACATGCTCCTCATAATAATTACTATTCTAATCTTTAATTATATCCTAGAATAAGGGCCATCACATGGGTTGTCATTTGAAACACTTCTAGAAGAGTCCAAAAGACTGGGCCGTAGGCCAAACACTCTAAGATTAAAAGTCTTCAAGCCTGTTGTATTAGAGTAGCTCTAATTAAGTGAAACAATCATCTCTGTGAACTAGTAGCCAACCCCTGGCTAGCTAGCCCTGAAAGTGGCCTAGGTAGACAGAAAGGATACCAATCTGTAGAAGATGTCAATTTAGCCTTCTGTTAAAACCACCCCAAAAAGGCCAGGCCTCCTGTCATGTTTACCTAATGCTACTTCAGTCTCTTTTAGCGTCGTGAGCCAACTTGTATAAAACGCGGGCAGGCAGGCTGCTTTAAAGCCAGTCCATTAGAATAAAAGACTCATGATCCATATTGACTTGATGATTGATCCAAGTCCTATTTCCTTAACATGATCCTCTCTTAAGTTTTATTAGTGGAGAGCAAAAAATGATACTATCGTCATACAGTATAATTATCTATATTAAAATATAGAGAGAACTATGAACCCTTATCCAGAAGTAGAAAGAACTTTTCACAAATCCTTTGGGCCTTGGGCCCTGTCAGACTTGCTACTTCTGATGGTAAAAAATATTCCAGGTCAAAGGTTACGCCAAAGTCACAGGTTCTCTGTACTTTTCTAATGTTAGAAGACTTAGGATATCAGCTGGCAGATGATAAAATACCATAGTCTGCAATTTTCTGGAAGCATCTATTAAAGATTTAATAAATTTATTAATAGTTATAACCATGAAAAATTTTAAAGCTTTTAGTCATAATATTTAATTGATATTAATATTATTTATTGTTTGTATATACCAACCCCTTTCAGGTATCATTGACAACATGTTTTGTTCAAGTAAAACATGATTTGCTTTTAAATCAGTATACTAATTACAACCATAATACACATTTATTAAAAAAAGCACTTTTGTGGGGTATATGTAGATCATATATTTCAGAGAGTATATGTGGTGAGATGGTTTATTTTTCAGGTTTATTATTTTCTATTGTAAATTTAATATTTTTGTAGCACTGCAATGAAGTGAATTTAAAAACTACATGTGGTACAATCAGCCAATTGGAATGAGCTTTATTTTGCTGCCTTTGTGCTTGACTCAGACCATACATACCTCAGTCATTGCACCCAGTTTAACTTAGTGAAATAAACCTGCTGAAAATAAGACATGTTGTTGTTTGCAAGTTGGCACACCAACTTGTGGTCAATCTAGCACCAGATAAGCCAGTATTTGGGTGCTAGATTGACCACAAGTTGGCGTGCTAATTTGCAAACAAAGACATCTCCTATTTTCAATAGGCCTATTTCATTAAGTGCTACTTTCACTTGAAAAACTCATAATAATCAAAAGCAATAAAAATTGAGTTAAAAAAAGAAAAGAAAAGTATTTCTAGAAACCTAATTTTATTTAAATGAGTGCTCCTATTTGAGATATTCTCTCAGACATAAATGTCTAAATTTAGATGTATGTACATTGAAAATATTGCAACTGAACAATTAGAGTTCATTGTTTGATTGGGGGAGAAAAAATTCCAATAGAAAGGACAAGAATAAATAGAAGAAGATGTAATCTATTGTAGAAATTTTGTGACTAATATACCATATGGAGAAAGCCACAAGGCCACAGGGGATGGCACAGTGGCGTGTTCCATGTAAGGTTCAAAGCTGAGGGATAACTTGTGCAGGGATCAGCAAGTCAAATTAGCAGTGTTACTAATTAGGAGAAACTGCCCACAATTTGATATTGCCATCATATTGTTTAATGTTGTTAGATACATCATTGGGCAGCTCATTGAGCACCCCCCATGTATTGTAAGATACATAGGCAGGCAAAAAGGAAAACTTAGTTGCAACAAAAATAATGCTGTAGATCCCTGTTGGAAATTGCGCCAATAACGCTATTTTGATATGGCCTTCAAATAGTGATATATGCAAAGATTTGGTCATTTTTGCTAACAACTTTGGATATTCCTTGCCTTGCATAAATGGGTTGACTCCAATGTCTACCCATTATGGATTACTATACCAGATGCAACTAATTCTGGTATGATTTCAACCCAATGTGACCCCCTCTGCCACTTTGTCTACCTAATGAGTGATCATTGACCCTTGTCTACTATTTAAATAGAATTCTTTCTCCTAATAAAGACAAGTTTATCCACATTTGTGTTGGCTTTAATATTATTTAAGCTTTTTATTTCCATTTTCAAAAGTAAATTCCTCATCTTGTATTCCAGGAAATTAAGGTACATGCCCTTAATTTTGCCCTGAATGCTAACCCAAGGCTATCTTCAAACCTCAAATCTTTTATTATAAAGATTTCCCGCTGTGCCTCCCAGATGGTGTCCCCAGGAAGCAAACAAACCAAAATGGTGCTCACTACAGGAGCTGCAAGCCCCTTGGTTATTCTGTTCTGCCACGCCTTCTCTGGTCTTTCCTCTGTTGTTTCTGAAGTACCCAAACAACCTAAAGTCTCTAGTCTTACTCTGGAGGAAGATATCACTTTCTCCCCTTCTACCCCCATGGTGATGGTGTTGTCTCCTGGGCCTACCTGGGCCCCCTTCCAGCTTTCTCACTCAACTATGAGTAAGCTTGTGCCATTGCCTGCTCTCTCCTTCACACAGGCACTGTGGCAATGTACACTATCCCTGGTCTCTGTCCTGGGTATGCTTCTGAAGATCTATATTCCTTCCTCTTGGATTTTGGTCTTCCCCCGCGTTGATGGAGTCTATGGAGACTATTGGTGTGTTAGTTAACCAATTAGTCCAACCTGCGCTATTTCATCATCATTTTGGTGCTGGGATTGCAAAACCAACTTTTGACTGCTGTAGCCACCGCTGTTTCCAACAATCATGCACAAAATATGGCCTATCAAGAATGGGCCCATAGCCTATTTGCTTGCATTTCAGATAACCAGTGCAACTTGCTGGCTGCACAAAAATATTTGACCTTGTCCGTAAACTCCTTTTGCTCTTTGCTTCTTAGGTACATCAAGGATCAACTTTGCAAACTAGACAATCACCAAGCTATGTGGCAAGGGCAGATAGAAACAACAGTCCTGAAATATTGTCAAGATTTTGAGACTTTATTTACCAAGCTCAACCAGTTTTGAGAGCATGTCAATTCTCAACTCAAGTTGGTCAGAGATCACGTTGATAATTGGGGCCAACATCTGCATCAACAATACAGTTTGGATAATGCTGCTCTAGGAAACACTCTATGTCAGGTTAAAGCTATGTTGACAATAGAGTAGTGTGGCAAATCCAGGTCCAACCAGTCCATCCCGCCATTATCCTGCACTTGACACTTATTCCCATTACCTTCATTTGATGAAGCTTTGAGGAGCTTTGTCTCCAAAGAGGCAATTTTATGGGACAACACTTTGTTATCATCCTGCCATCAGGCCATGATCTCAACACTTTTTTCCTCCCTTGCCCTTAAAGCCTCAATTTCACAATTTGCCTTTGCTTTCACTTGCTATAAGATTTTGTCCCATCCTACTAACAGGTTCCAGAAATCCCAAACATAGATTTGATTTCCTTGGGAAGGAGTACCTTCTTTTGCAAATTAATTGGAATATAACTCTTCAAAAACAGCCTTTACTTCCACCAAGGACTCCTCAGGCACAGTCTTGGTGACCTCCAAGCTTGCCCAAGCTTCCTCCAACAAACTTGTAGGAACCTCTTTCCTGGCAGCAGCAGTTTCCATGTGAAGTACTCCAAATTTGGCCCTTTCAAAATTTAACAAAGTAGACATAATAATTGAAAAGGTAGTTGAGGGGAAAGCATCAAAATTGACAGTATATCTTTATAAAAGCTTAGCTGTTTTTGCTTATATACCATTTGGGGCATATTTGGCTGAAAATCCCTCTAGTTCCTGAATCACCTATGATTTATCTCACATGATCTATGACGTTTGAGTCATCCAAACTTACATCTTTACCTAAAAGATCATCAATATTTCTCAATCTATGAGAATCAACCTACAATGGGAAGAAGTCACCTGACTCCATCCATCCCAATGTACCAATTCAGCATGAAGCTTCCTCAGCTCCTGGCGCCAAAACCCTGTGGATTAAACATCCCAAAACTCAGCTATTGATGTTCCAACTGGGAACCAGCTGATCAACCCTGAATTCCTAGGCATCCTTGCCTTTATCTAGTTATCTTCACATTTAATGGTTTTTTGCCTTAAAACCCATTAAAATGCTTTGAAACTTGAACCAGGCGCCACTGCAGCGCCCAGGAACTTTCCCAGGCGGCGCCCCAGCACCTCAAGGCCTGAAAAGATTTAATAGCAGCGCCTTGGCGCTTCACAAATCCATTAGGCAGCGCGGCAGTGCTTTTAACCCAAAATTTGGGAGTTTACTTATGGTTGACCTTAACCAAACTTCTTGACACAGTCAAGGCAATTTAACCAATATAATTAAATCCTCATTAATTATATTCCTGTGTATATATCAATTAATCTTCCCAATTAATTAAACCATTTTTGAGACATCCTGTCTCCCAGATTGACTCGGCCCATCTTGCCTTCTTTTCTTTTATTAAACCTAGATATCTAGTTTTCATTAATCTTAACCTTATAGCTTCCAATCCAACCTATCTACATGCAATAATAAGAAAAACAGAGATAACTTCTATTTCAGAGCATTTATTTGGCTAAATACTCAATAGTGACTGTTGTATGGTCACAAGTAGCCTCAATTGAAGCAACTCCTCCTGCTCCTTCTGGTGAGGTCCTGTCTTCCTTTGAAGCTAAGGTATAGGTTGCCATAACTGAACTCAAAGCCACTATGTAACGCCAAGCCTCTGTTCTAAATCCTCCACCAGTAGAACCTATGTCTGACCCTCACTTGCCTCACTGACAGACCAAGTAGCTACTTTGCAAGGTGAGATAAGATATTTGAGACAACACCTCTCATACCCTGATGATTTGTCTTCTGAATCTAATGGAAAAAGAGAGGCCAAGGTCACTGGTACTCCTACCTACCTTAATCATGGGTGCTACCCTGGATTGGAAGGCCAACCCCGTGTCAACTGTGCTCTGCATTAGATTATTTAGCAGCAGTGACAAATGCTGTTGCAGATAGGCAGGATGCTCTGGAACCTGAGATGCAGAACCTTGCTTGCTTAACAGAAATAATGAATGAGAAGGTTACCTCTCTGACAGCCCAGGCTACCTCATTGGCCACTTGTTTCAATGGTATTGTGGGCAAATTTTGCAGTACAACAGATAAAGTTTGATGAATTTGGAGCTGCGGCCTTTGCCACTAGGGATATCAGTGGGCAAAACAGCTCTACACTAGTCACCTTGGAGAGCCTTTGACTCCTCTGGGCTAGACAACCTGCTGCAGAATCTGAGTTTGAGGGCACGTATCACAATAATGTTCTTAATCCAGGTGACAACAGCCATCTACCTTGTTGTACATTGACCCCAACTATAAGCCTTCATTCAAACAAATAATTGACCCTAAAACCTCTATTATTGCTGACTTTCTAACAATCTATGAAGCTGTAATGTGTAGGGCTACTGATGAGCTTAAGAAGAAAAATATTCTTACCTGTGTGCATCCTACTTGCCAAGAAGTTGTGGTCCTCAAACTTGCATCCATTATCACTTGGGAGAATACAAAACCCCTACTTATTGAGGATTTTGGAGGGGATCTCAGCTTGGAGGTCAAGAAAGATGCATTTATGCACATTGCCTTTAAGCCCAAAGAAACTCTGACTGGTTTTGCTGACTTCTTCTATATCAAAGGGCAACAGCTAATAACCAGTTATCAGTTAACCCCCCAAGAAGCTTAAACAACATGTTCAAACACTTTGAAGGTGAATCAGCTCCTATGCCTGCAATTTGGGGCAAAAAGCTTCTCTTACTTCCATGAAGAGTATTAAGACCCTCTTGCAAGATATGCATTTGATCCATGGAAGTACTGTGGTTTGTGCTAATAAAGCCAGCAAGATGGAACGCCTCCTGTTCTCTAAGTATTATTACTCTTTGTTCAAGTGGACAGCCTAAGAGGCAAGGATGTCATAACTGTGGTCAAATAGGACACCACTTGTGTAACTTCACCATTCCTTGGGTAGAAGGTTGTGATCCAAAAGAGCAGGCAGGAAAATAAAGGTGAGCTTAGAGGCCGAGATGCTCTCTGCTGACCAATCTCCCCCATCTCCTCCTGATCCTCCCTCCAATGAGGAATCCACACCTTCATCTATACCAGCTGTTCTTCATCTGTTTCAAAATCTTTATAGTGACTCTGAACCTGAAGACTCTGACTGCAATGAGTCAGACAGTTATGGCTACTCTGTTTTGGCTGTTCTGGAAACTGTGTCAGTCCCTTACAAGATATATTCAGGGAAAACCACAACTACAACTTACCCATCTGCAAATGAAGCCAAGGCCATGGTGGCTTGCCCTTACCTGGCCCAGGCGCATTGACCTCCTGTCCTGGTAAACTCTTCTGAAGAATCTGCTGAGCTAGATTAAGCTCTCTTCCAGAATGTGACTGTATATTTCCATTTCAGAATGTGTATAAGGAAATCCCTGCCTTGAGATTCATGTTAGCAAAATGGGAGAAAGAACTAGAAGCAGCGCAGGATGTGTTGGCTGTCTTGCCTCCCTTTGGGGAAAATTCTACCCTTGTAGAAGTGTTGATTCAAAGATTAAAATCAAGGCAATTTAGGACACAGGTTCTCCAGTCAACATAGTATCATCCAAGTTAATGAAAAGGTTTAAGCTGACTCCTGAACTCAACTACACTCAATCATATGGTACTGCTGGTATAGCTCAGGCTTGCACTATTGGTGCCTACTCTTCCCTACCCATGAGGTTGGGAAAACACCTCATTGCTTCCCCCACTGTTGTCCTAGAGAACAAAACCTATGATCTCTTGGTTGGTACACAATTCCTACAGGAATATAATGGAATCATAAGCCTTCAAGATGGATGCCTAATAATCTTGGAATATGGGTCCCTTTAATTTTTGAAGAACCTCTGCTTCTCCTGGGCAAGCACCTTAAGACTTGTGTGCTCAAGTACCCCATAGGTATCTTCTTGCTCAAATACATAACTCATTCCTCCAACATGTGTTCCCCTCCTCCTTCCTGCCCCACAGAAGAAGGTGTGCCTCTTCTTACCCCTGCTGCAGTCACCATCCCTACAGGCTCTCAAGTGATTTATATACTCCCAGATATCCTACAAACTACCTGAAAACCCATTCCTGGAACTCTACTCTCCTGAATCTCTAAACTGTAAAGAGCCTCAATTATGTACAGGGATCTTAGATTAGACTTGTAAGGAGCCTGTAAAGCTGATGCTAGCTAACTTAAACGCTCTACCTATGCAGGTGTCTAGGGGCCAGGTTGTAGGACATGGTTGTATATTAGGAGCAGATAAAGTGACATCCATCTACCCTTTTGGAACTTTCAGCAATTTCAATATACCGTAAGAAGACCTTCAGATTCTCTCCCTGTTCACTGCTGCTGAATTCTAACAGCTTTCACCTGTCCAACAAAAAAATGTACTAGGAAAGCTTGACTAGTTTAACAATATCTTTGCCTCTGGGCCTACAGACTATGAGCTATCAAAAGGAGTCATCCATCAGATTGATACAGGCAATGTGCCGCCTTTCTATGAAAAGCCCTACCACTGCAGTAGAAGATGCCCAGGTTTCCAAGGAACTTAAACAAATATTAGATGCTTGGCTCTTGGATCCCTCTCAAAGCCCTTTGGCCTCCCCCTTGTTAATCCTTAAGAAGAAGTATGGAGGCCACTGTATTGTGATGAATTATTGCCGCCTAAACTTGCTCACAAAAAAGTACTCATACCCTTTGTCCAGGATTGATGATGCCCTTAGACAATTGGGAGGCTCAAAATTCTTCTCTGCTATAGATTTAGCATCAGGATACTGGCAGGCTTACTTTTCTCCAGAGGACCAAGAGAAGGCTGCGCTTATCACTTTGGAAGGGCTCTATGAACCCACTCAAATGCCCCAAGGACTCTGCAATGCCCTGGCTACGTTTCAAAGGGCTATAGATTTTATCCTACAAGACCTGAAGCTCTCTTGTGTCCTTGCATATCTTGATGATATCAATGTATTAAGCTCCACCTTTACCAACCATTTGGACCAACTCAAGGCTCTCCTTATCAAGATCTGAGAAGTGGGTCTAAAGCTTAAGCCCTCCAAGTGTTCCTTCTTTAAAGAGCAACTCAAATTCTTTGGCCATGAGGTTGCCCAAACTGGGATATGTCCCATGAATAATAAATTGGAAGCCATTAACAAGATGCTGCCCCTGCCAATCACTGTGAGGTCCAAGTATTTCTTGGCATGATGAGATACTATTGACAATTCATCTCTTAATTTGCTGAACTGTGTGAGCCCCTTGTCTAACTCCTCTGTAATGTACCCTTTGAAGGGACTGACAGTCAGCAGCAATCTTTTGAGGCGCTGTAGACCAAGCTCAAAGAGGCTCCCATCCTAGTCTACTCTGATTGTGATAAGAGAATATCCTAAACAGCAACACCAGTGGAGTAGCTGTGGGTGCCATCTTAGCCCAGCTTGACAATGAGGGCGTAGATCAACCCATGGATTATTTCTAACAAGTCTTCAACAAGCACAAGAAGAACTATAGCATCACCAAAAAAGAATGCCTGTCAGTTTTACATGTGGTGAAACAATTCCAACATTAAATTTACAGGACCCACTTTACGGTGGTCACAGATCATTCATCCCTTAAATAGCTGCAGCAAAAAAAGGGGCCTGAAGGTCAAATAGCATGTTTGGCTCTACGCTTGCAAGGATACAATTTCACTGTGGTAAATCACCCTGGTGCGCAACATCAGAACACTGAAGATTGTCAAGGATGCCTATACTAGCCATCCATCCTGCAGGCGCTGATCAATTATACAAGTTGATAGG
This sequence comes from Entomophthora muscae, assembly GCA_014839935.2. Classification (NCBI taxonomy): domain Eukaryota; kingdom Fungi; phylum Entomophthoromycota; class Entomophthoromycetes; order Entomophthorales; family Entomophthoraceae; genus Entomophthora; species Entomophthora muscae. The sequence goes on along the minus strand of QTSX02007179.1, from coordinate 230,235 downwards.
GTACCCTGACTCCTGGATCACTGATCCAGAAGACATCCAACTGGCTCTACAGACCCATCAAAGGATACTGTGATTTGAGATAGACAACTCCTCAATAAGATCAACAACACCTATCTGCCCTATGTTTTCCCTAGTATAAGAATAGCCATTATCAAAAAAGCACACATTGATACCAGACATGAGGTTATAGCAAAAACTACAACTAGTTGTGCAAGAACTTCTATTGGGAAAGTGTGCACCTCTTAATCCTGGATGTCCTTGCATCCTGTCATTCTTGTCAGCTCTAACAACCCTGACCTTCCCAGCATAAATTCAAGCTTGTCCCCTGTAAGCATGCCTTCCAAACTGTGATTATTAATGCTGTTGGGTCTCTCCCTTGATCTAAGTCTAGATGTCAATTCATCTTGGTAGCTGTAGACCATTTTAGCAAATGGTTTAAAGCCAGAGCTACCAAAGATATAACTGTAAATATCACTTCAAATTTCTTGTTGTAAGATATTGTTGTAACTGTGCTGGTTTAGCAGAGTTACAAGGGGAAAATATTTAGAAACTAGATAATATTCTTTATTGAAAGATATGTATTATATAGTCACTGTGAATTGTGAATAGTAGGAACATGATAGTTTTGATCACACAGTGGGATAATGAAGGGGGTGGCTTGATCCTTGGTATGAGTCAAGCACCAAAACAAGTTATCCACTGGAGGGGATTGGCTTCTGTTCATGCTGTTGTATTTGTAAATTTGAGTCAACTTTCTAACCTGGCTTTGAGTGTCTTGATAATCAGATTATGGGTCACAAACCTGCTTACTCAAAACCTTGCTGGCAGGTCAAGCCTGCTGGTTCAGCACCCCCCAACTGAAGGTTGGCCTCCTCTGGGAGAAGGTTGTCAGGGAGGTTGTCAGGGGCCTGGGCACCATACTGGACTAATTGTTGTTTAAGGCGGGTAGGAATGTCTTGCATTGTTTCTGTTTTGCTTTGCAGTGTCTCAGGAAATAATAGTGGAGAACTTTGTCTTATTTGCAATTTCCAAGTCCTTGCACAAGGTACATGTTGTTTTTGTTTACCTTTAGGATAATGGATGGGCCCACTTTTTGTGGCTGTAGTTTAATCTTTTCAGTATTTATGATCCAAAATTTGTTGCCAACCTTGTGTCTGTCTTGGATGGGGACGAAGATCTTCTGTAGGTGCTTTTCTTCTCTTTCTGCTGATTGCTATTGGCCTGTATAACCTGGGGATCTGAGCAGGGTGGAACCTTGATGGGCATTTCCCACTAAGGTCATGATAGTGCTTAAATGATATTGGGTTGTGTTCCATAAACTTATTTGAAGGGGCATTTCCCGGTGGATCTGTTCACACAGGTCCGGCATAAAAGCAATGCAGTTAATAGCTGCTTATACCAGTCCTCAGATCTTCTGGCAGTGAGTTTGGCCAAGGCTTGCACAAGGCAATCATTCAGCTGCTTCACACGTCCATTGGCCTGTGGATGGTACTGTGTTGTCACTGTATGCTGGACCCCATTCTTGATGAGGTATACATTGATATTTTCAGAGGTCAATTCTTTGCCTCTGTTGATGATCAGGATTTCTGGCTTTCCAAACTTACTGATGATTTCTTTTCTTATGAACCACCACACATCATTGCATGTATGTTTTTTACTACTTGTGCCACTGGCTATTGAGTGGCAAAGTCTATTGTGGTAATGATTGTCAGGATTGACAATTCTTTCCCCTGGAAACCCTGGCCCAAGAGTGGGATTTGAACCCTGACCCTAGATTCCCAAATGCCGCCAGCCCCATGGACCAAGGGCCTGTCTGCCCATATTTTCCTGAGGTTGAGCCCCCGCAAGCTAAAGCAAAGAATGATGTTCCAAATGGTAAAGCAAGCCAAACCAAAGGAATCAGTGCTCCAAATGGAGAAGTAATCAATGTGCTTAATGGAGGCAATGAAATTTCAACCATTAGCTGCATGAGCTTGAAGTCTACACTGGTGACTTATCAAGAGCCATCCCCAGAAGGAGGCACAGGCCTGCAGCCCAACCCCATGACCACAACTTTAGGGCAAGATAATCAAGTATCCAATTCAAGATCTCTGACCAATGAAAGAACTCCCGGCCTGGTGCTATTTTGCCACCGTTGAACCAGAGTACCCAGAACTCCTGCGCCTGCCTTTTCTAATGCCCTGATGAACCCCCCATGGAAAATATTAAGTTTGGGAGTGGATTACTATAAAGACCAAAGGGCCTTGCGCTCCAAACTTATTGCCATTTTTGAATAAAGGTTATGTTATTTTTGCTTACACAGCTACTCCCTTATTTTGTATTTGCCATCTATCAAATCAGTACAAGATTTCTTGTCCCTCCTATCCCTCTGCCTGTAGTTTTCTCTCCTCTAGGCTTACCCTTTGGCCCCGTTCACTTCACCAAATATCCTTTTAAAACCAAATATAAGGACTATACCCCAGAAAAGATACCCAAACTTAATCATTTGGCCCACATGCAATCAGCAGTTAGATACAACTGTAAGGCCTGTGAATATTCTCAAAACCCAAATTGTTTAGAGAAAAATTCAACTATCATCCTGCTTACAAGCTCCACATGAAACTGCCTGTGACCCCCAAGCCTATGCCTTCTTCCTCACCCAACCTCCCAACTGACCACACTGACAAGCTATTTGGAATTGTGTACAGTATCCTCACAGGGGTGATTGACACTATAAACCCGGCTGCCAGCCTGTGGTCCTGGATGGGAAAGTCTGTCTCTTACCTTTTTAAGTTAGCTTCTCTCTTGTGGTGGGCTTTGCCTGAAAAAGACCACCCAAGTTACCCCTGAAAACAACGGGCCAGCCTCCCAAGACTGGATCCCTGAAAATGATGTATTTCTTCCTGTTGTTTTTCCCTGGCATGGAGCCACAATTTCTAAGGCCCATACCATGAAGGGGAAGTTGCAAGCAAATAGGTATTGCTGATTTAAAGGGGTATTGGTTTTAGTAAATTTCTCACATACTTTGTGTCACAGATTGAATGGATTAGACATTAAGTTGTCCATCTAGGAATCAAGCAACTGAATAGTTGCACAATTGCTTTATTGCGTCCTGGTTTTAATAAGGTTAATGACGTTTAAAACGCCCTTAAAACAGATGTTCCGAGCGCCTTTCAAATGTGCACAAGATATGATTTTACTTCCAAGGTTAAGAATAGAATAAAAAAGTTATTGCCACCTGCCTCTGTAAGGAAAGCCACATTAAACTGGTTGTTCTCTTGTGCAGGACTTTCTGCTATGCCAATTCACTCCCCTCCATTAGGAAAGTCATTCTTTCTGTGCCTCCCTTCCCCTGATGGAAATTCCCCTGCCTCACACTATATAAGTACAATACTATCATAATAAACACTAGTTTTGTCTTTACACCTTTATATTCTTCTGTCCTTTTACAGGCTGCCACTATACCATCAACAGGTATAGTAATAAGAATTAGGTCCCTGACTAACTGTTTGTAGAAATTAGCAACTCTTTGCTGCTAGCTTTACAACACTTTGCATTGGTCCAAGACTTCCTGGATATCCTGGTATAGGGTCAGCCACCCTGCTTTGTGTTTGAGGAATTCATAGAGGTTGCAGCTTTTAATGTGCCCTAGGTCTCTGTGGTAACACAGGATTGTGTCAACTTGTTGATGTGTGGGGACATAAGGGATGGTGGTTTTGCTGATCATTTTTTGGTGTAAGGTCCCATACATTTCTGCAAAATAGTGTTTCTTCTTAATAACTAATTTTTTATGTCTGTGGTGCCAGGGGGGAGCCTTAGTCCTTTGTCTGGAGAACCAGGAGAGGCCAGTCTGGGTCAAGCCCATTCTTGCCCTATGTGGCTCTTTTGTACAGGCACAATAGTGGCTCCACCATGGCAAGTTCTGAACCAGGATTATATTGTATGAGTATATTGAACCACTTCAGGAGTTTCATCCAGCGGACTTGACAACGGGATAAGTTGCTTGTGATTTGAAATATATAAGCAACTTGTGGTTAGTCAATGCTGTGAACTTCTCCTGTTGTTCTGGGTAACAACATCATTTGACCAGGCAGTTCACAATTGCTAACAACTCCTTGTCATGTATAGGGTATTGGTACTTGCTGTCTGTCAGTTTGCACAATTTTTAGACTATGGGCAGAAAGTTACCATTATTGTTTTTGATTTGTAGTACTCCCCCAATAGATGTGTAAGAAGCGTCTATCTCTATTTGATATTTCCTATCGCGTTTGGGGTATTGTAGAATGGGTGCTGTTGTGAGCTTCTCCTTAAGACGTCTGAAGCAAAGGTCACTTTAGGGGGTCAATACAAACTTAGATTTGGTGCCAGTTATGGCAGACAGGAGTACAGTCAGGACGCTACAGTTGGGTATGAAACGTTGTACATAGGAAATCATTCCCAATAAGGTGTGGAGTTCTGACTTGTACTTTGGTGGTGGCATCTTGCAGATGGCCTGTATCTTTTAACTGTTGGGTTTGATGCCGTCTTTTGAGACTATATGCCCCAGGAAGGGTAGTTGCTCACGGAAGAACTGGCACTTGGAGGGCTTGGCCAACAGTTTGTGTTGTTCCAAGGTTGCAAAGACTGCTTCCAGATCTTTGTGGTGCTGTTCCACCAAGGGGCTGTAGACAATGATGTTGTCCAGGTAGACTGGGCGTGTTTGCCTATGTGGGGAGCAAACACTTTGTTCATGAAGGTTACAAAGGTGGACAGGGTGTTTATCATGCCAAAGTTGAGCACCACATATTTGTATGAGCTGTATTTAGTGCATAATGATGTTTTGGGGATGTCTTCTTCCTTGATACAGATTTGATTGTAGCCTGTGGTTAGGTCAATCTTAAAGAGAAGACTGTAGTGCTGCCCAAGGCATCAAAGAGGTTGTCAATGAGTGGTAGTGGGTAACAATTCTTGTTTGTAATTTTGTTTATGGCTCAATAGTTTGTGAATAGGCGCAGGGTATCATCCTTCTTTGCTACAAAAAATATGCCAGCACCAAAAGGAGACTGTGAGGGGCTGATAAGTCTTTTCTCCAATGCTTCCTTGAGGTAAGCACGCAGGGTACATCCTTGTTTGGGGTAAGGCAGTAGATGGGTTATGACTCAGGTACAGCTCCTTTGAGTTGGATGAAGTGTTGGATGTGTTTTTCTGGTGGCAACCTAGGTAGAGCCTCTTTGAAGATTTCTGGATGGCGGGCTACTATTTCACAATCTTGAGGCGTAGTAGTGTCCTGGTGGTCCTTGAAATGTATAGGTTTTATACTGGAAGGAGTCCTAGTCAATTGCCTTAAGGTTCTCATTTTTCCATGTTCTCTGTGATGTGTACAAAGATATGGTCATGTAAGAGCTGGTCTACTGAGTCAGGGTAGATCTGGTGATTGACACCTTCACGTTTGATGGAGTGGAGGTTCTTGAGCATGACAGAGAAGGGGGCAATTTCCTTTGTCACAGCAATGTGGTGTTCATCAGCCAAGACTATGTTCTTGATCTACAAAGGATTAGTGGTTAGTTTGAACTTATCTACAAAGATACTGTTGACTAGGGTTTGGTCTACGCCTGAGTCCAAAAGTACTCAGCATGTTTAACTACAAAATCAGAAAAGATAAGACATCAGTTTATTGGGATGTCTGGCAATGGGTAAAGTAGGGTCTTCTGAGAGCACTTGGATTATTGGGCATTGGTCCACGTCCTCAGGATGGTTCTTTGTTGGGCAAGTCAGGAGTTGTGCAAGGAGAGATTGGCTTGCTTAGTGCTCTCCCCAGGCTTTTCCCTTGTCTTGATATTCCTGTGCAGCAGCACTACAGAAATGGGTACAGTTTGACTGGCTGTTGTTCCCATTTCCATTTGAACCTGTGGGTTTGTGGTTGACATTGTTGCTGTTGTTCCCAGGGGGTGGTAAATTAGAACGCTTGGCTGGGTGAGAATCCTTGGGTTGCTCTCTCTTTCCAGTCTGTGCCTTGTGGGGAGAGTTGGGCATTTTTTCTTCTTTCTATGCCTTGCAATACAGACTTTGCAAGTTAGTCACTTGGTCCAGGTTTACGTATCTCATTACGTGCAACTTGAGTGCACCATAGTACATGAGGTGGGTAGCTGGAGTGTCAAAGGCCATATCAGAGAGGGCACGTAGTTGTAGTTCCTCATAAGCGCGTGTGAGCTCCTCCACTGTGCCAGTCTGGGTCTAGTTCCTCACTTGGCGGATGATCATGAGTGTGGTGTTCTTCAGCACAAATCTTGCCAAAAAAAAGTCCTGATTGAAAGTGTCCCAATCCTTCTCTATGTGTTCTTCATGCCACTTGTTGCACCAGGTACCAGTGTTGTGTGTCAATTGGATGGAGATCTCTACAATCCAGAAATTTTGTGGGAATTCTATTTTGGATAGCTTGCTCTGGGCAGATTGCATCTATGCTGTGGCTTTGTTGTTGTTGGCTCCAGAAAAAGGTTCCAAGGCAGCGCTTTGAAGTCTCTGGGCCACATGGGCTGGCATGACACTGCCCTTAGTTGCTTTAGGAATGGCAGCAGGTGTTTAAAAGAACCCTTGTGCTGACAGGGCATTGAAGGCAGAGAGCAGGATCACTGTGTTCTGGTAAAGGACAAAACCATCAGGTATCGGTACCAGGCGTGTACAGTGTCCAGTCTAGAAGAAGGCTAGGCATGATTCTATTAGGATTTGTTGGCTGGGGCAAGTACAGGCAACAGGCAGAATTTTACAAGGTGAGGTAGGATGGAGAACCTATCAGTGCTACCAATGTTGTAACTGTGCTGTTTTAACAAAGTTACAAGGGGAAAATGTTTGGAAACTAGATAATATTATTTATTGAGAGATATGTATTTTATAGTCACTGTAAATTGTGGATAGTAGGAACATGATGGTGTTGATCACACTGTGAGATGGAGAAGGAGGTGGCCTGATCCTTGTAATGATTCAAGTGCTAAATTAAGGTATCCACAATAGAGGCTCAGCTTCTGTCCATGTTGCTGTATTTGAAAAATTGAGTTGACTTTCTAACCTGGCTTCAAGTGGCTGGATAATTGGATTGTAGGTCACAAACCTGCTTACTTGGAACCTTGCTGACGGGTTGAGTCTGCTGTTTTGACAATATCTTCTACCAGCACAGCTGCCCTCAAGTCATGTGTTCTGATAATGGCACCAACTTCAATGCTTGCCTCATCACGTCTACTGTAGAAGCTATGGGTACCCATAAATCCTTCTCTGCACCATATAATCTGTTGTGTTCTGAGGCGCAGCACAGACATACAACAGGGAATCCTAACCTTAGGATTGGATCCATACTAAGTCTCAGTTAGATGGCAGGGAAGGCTGTGAATTACCTTATGGCCCTGGATAAATACTCTCTACTAGTTTCTGGCTAGAGAGGGGATCCAAAGTACTTGGAGACACAAAGACAAAAATTTGAATAGAACTTCAATTTTATTGGGTATAAAAATTGGGAATATATACTGTGTAGCTTTACCACAAAACAGTACATGAACAATAGGATCACTTGCCACAAGCATGAGTGGGGAAAGTGAGTTATGCAGAGTCAGGAAACAAAACAATTGTATTTCCCAATTTGGATATAGACTCATTTTGAGGGGTGAAAGCAAAAGAGAGAGATTTGTCCTTGAAATAACCCATCAAAGACAAAATCAAAAAATGGTGAATGTCAGCATTCATGACATAATTTGTCAACCAATGGAACTGTTGAACAAGAGAATCCTCCCTGGTGTCAATAATAAGGAAACTCACCCTCTCTGATGCCGCCAATTGGGATATGTTCCTCCCTGCTGCTCTCTTTGTGTATTGACTCAGTAGACACCAATTGATTGGTCAATCTCTCTTTGCCATGTAGTATGAGTGTGAAGCCACAACTCCCTCAATCTTGGGACCCCCTTTGATTGAAATTGATGCATCTGCCAATCCTGAAGCTCATGTCAAAAACTTGACTAATTGTATCATTGACATTCAGGCAACGGCATATTCAACTGCCTATAAGGTAAAGGCTTTAGAGCTCTCACCTTCCAATGCTTCTAGAGTCCCCTCCCTGAATACCAAGTAGGTGACCTAGTCCTCTACTATCAGAACTGTACTGGAGGCAGAGCCCATAAGCTAGACTCTCTCTGGGTGGGACCTTGTGAAGTCACCTTCAAGAAGGGTGTTGAGTATACTGTGAAGCTGCTGTTATCTGGCTGTCCTTTTGTCTGAGTTCATTCCAAATTCTTCCGCAAATATCAACTCCCTGTGTCTAATCTTGAGGGGGTCAATTTCAGAAATTGCGCCATTAATGATATTTTGATATGGTCTTCAAATAGTGATATGTGCAAAGATTTGGTCAGTTTTGCTTTCAACTTTGGATATTCCTTGCCTTCCATAAATGGGTTGACTCCAATGTCCACCCATTATTGATTACCATACCAGATGCAACATATCCTGGTATTATTTCAACTCAATATGACCTCCTCTGCCACTCTGTCTACCTAATGAGTGATCATCAACCCTTGTCTACTATTTAAGTAGATTTTTTTCTCCTAATAAAGACATGTTTATCCACATTTGTGTTGGCTTTAATATTCTTCAAGCTTTTTTCTTTCCTTTTTTCCAAAAGGATTTCCTCATCTTGTATTCAAGAAAATTAAGGTTGTGCCTCTAATTTTGTCCTGAAGGCTAACCTAAGGCTAGCTTTGAACCTCAAATCTTTTGTTATAAAGATTTCCCGCTGTGTACTCCGGGATATCTTCCCCAGGAGCCAAACACAGCAATCCCTGAATAGATTTTGGTGGATTCACTCCTGAAACACACTATTTCCTATTTGAGTCTCAAAAATAATCAATATTTTCAAAAAATGAGTTTTGTGTTTGAGCTCATCACTTTTGTTACTGAACCTTATGCGTTCTCTGTTTGTATCATATTTATCACACACTCATAATCAAATTTGATGTAAAATGCTTCATGAAGTGACTGGTTTACGTTTGTTTTGAATTTGTGTTCCATGTGTTTAATGTCTCATTTTTGGGATTTGGTATTTATTTTAATTATGTTGTGTGATTGACTATTTTTTGGCCCTAGATAAATGGAAGTCTCTTTGAGTATATTGCCCTTCAACTGGTTTCAGTTGAATTTATTGTGTGACTAACCTATGTGTTCTAAACTGACTATTATTTGTTTATCTCAAAAAATTTGAAAGCTACTGTAGTGAACTCTTTAAGTGCTCATTAGTTAGTGAGAATCCTTAGGGTGACATTAATTTTGGCAAAAAAATAAGACAGTGTTTCCAAATGGGGATTAAGAAGAGCACATTAACCCTTTTTCCACAGCCTTTTGAGTTAAACTCTTATATATTTGTCCTTATTTTGATATAGACAATGGATTATTCTAGTCTTTGGTATAATATATTATAGTTGTATAGAAATAGTTGGATGTGTTTAAGAGATAAAACCCTGAGGGCACCTCTTTTAAGATGTTTTAATGATTCTGGTCATTCCTTTGATCTTTGGCACTGACTTGGGAGTATCTGTTTTTAAGTGGGCCTCCTCATTTTTACATATATTTTAATTAATATTCCACATGTTGGTTTGCTCTTTGTGTTCTTTAATAATTATGAAAAAATGACCTTGGAGTAACTTGTCCATAATTCCTGGGAAAGATTTGGTGATCAATGTCTTCACACTTGATGGTTAGGGTTGGCGTAATCTAGTCCATTTGTGGATTATTTTGTTTTAATCAATATAAGACAAACACTATGCCAAAATTTACCATGCTGCTAATAAAGCCTTTTATTATGAACTAAATAATATTTAATATAATAATAAATATAGATGTTTTTTGTACTATCTTGATTTTTGGCTCATTGTGTATATCTAGATGTTTAGCCTTAAAAATTCTGGTTTTTGGCCTATATTTTTCAACAAAAACTTGCTTTAAAAGATTATTTTCAACAACCAAATTTAAGAATACAGGTCCTACATAGTTTTAAAAGCAGAAAGAGCAGAAAAGCAGTTTTTGGTTGATTGTTCACCATATATAGTACAAGGTTTTTCTGGGGAATATAGTTCATTGAGACCTTGTTCACACTCTCTAGGTGGTACTAATTTTATGACAAGTCTGAATGAGTTTGTGAGAATGCTTTGCTTAACTGTCAGCTCAGGCCTTTCCTCAGCCTGGATTTCTTCACTGGTTTAGGTGGTGTCAGGCCCTGCCACTGAAGGGCAGTCAGAATAATTCAAATTTATCTTAATGTTAGATTTTCTCTTTTAAATAAGAATATTCTTAATATTGGTATTTTCTTATTTGAAATCATTATAACCTTGTTTTCGTTTCATTTTGTGGATCCTGGTCTTTTTTCTTTTGGGCTTCAAAATTTATTTAAGTTCTATTCTAAAAACATTAGAGTAGAGTTTTTGCTTATCAGCTTGCGCAAGCACCCATTTTCCCCTTTACCTCTGCTTTTGCAGATCTTCAGGTTTGTTAAAGACAAGATTCTGTTCCTTTTTTACTATATCTCCCCCAGGATTATCAAACTGCTCCTGCTTCCAACTTCTTTTCCCCATGTTGGTCTCTCAAAGGACTTAATGTTTTTTTGCTATAAAGAAAGCTGCAGAGAAGAGTAAGCTATTAAGCCAAAATCTTGAGCAATTTTCTTTTCCTCCATTTTTTAAAATTTTAACTACTTTTTACTTATATTCAACTTTTAATCTTTAAAAATATAGTTTAATACGTTCAAAATCTATATTTTTAACAGTTATGGAAGCTTTTAGACAACAAGCCCAAGTCTTATTGTATCCAACTTTCTCTTTAAAAGAATACTTTAACAATTATATGTTTCAATTCCAAGATGGAGAAAACCCCAATATCAAAATACCTTTAGTAACCAATAGGTATTTATTCAATACTTTGTTTTGTCTATTATGATTATTGTTTTTTATTATATTACTCTTTTTTAATAAGTACAAGGTTTTTGCTGGTCTTTGCAAAGTAATGCTTCAGACTGTTCCTATCTTTTTGTACCTTCTAAACCTAAATCCTAACACTTTGCACACTGTAGTATATAATCTTGCTCCCTTATAGTCAAGACCTTACAGTTGGCTCCAAACTGGGTAGAATTTCTTTGGTCACTAGACAAGCTAGTCTGAATGGGTCTATTTTTCATGTTAGAACAAGCAGTATGTATCAGGTTTTTATTAAAGTTTCCCCTTTCTTTCATTTCTATTTTGTGGTGGAACAATTATTCTTTTGTCCTTGTGCCCTGTTTAGCACATTTTAGGGGTTTCCTACTCTTTCTGTCTCATAAATCCACTTCAATCCCAACAAAATTATTTCTAGGAAACAAGACCCAGTAAAATGACAGTATTCCTGATATTTCTAAGTTCAAGCTATATTAAAACATAAAAAATAATATCATGTTGTCCAATTTTTGGTTTTAGAAATACTGTTGTTAGATTAAGGTGAAAATCTGTCTCAAAGTAAAGGCTTTAGAGGTCACTGAAGCTCTTTAGATCTACATATTCCATATTATAAGGTTTCAATGTGCCATAGTAGTTGGGTAGCATGGAGGGATTACTGAAAACCATGCCAGGTGAAGCTCGCTGGTTCAGGCCCTTATAGCCCTGGTCAATTCTGGGAGACTTTCTATTCAGACTAAGCTTTTGAGCTAGCCAAAAATCATAGAGCAGTGACCTTCAATAAAAACCAGGCTAGGAAACCCACCATTTATTTATCCTACACTTCTCAGGATTTTACTTCTTTCACTGATTACACCAGGTTTCTACATTTTAGATCATTCAGATGAGAGCTCCTGCAATCCAAAAGAACTTGTAGAACTACATTTATCTTGTATTTCTTAAAATGAATTGCATCCAAGTTGTGGTACTGCTGTTGATGTCTTCTGATATCTTTTTAAATAAGTAATCTGGAATTGTTGAATAGTGTGGATTTGGAATTTTTAGTGGGTTTGGTTGGCCTTGTGAATGATAGTTCACAATTCAATCCCTTAAAAAGCCTCTTGTTTTGCTCTAGCCCAGAGGTGACCCTTTACCCAATTTGGGTTTATGCCAATGCCCAATACTTCTAGATTCCTACCAGCCTCCCATCACTTGGATTATCCCCACTAAGGCTACTAGGATTCAACCTTTGAGTATAAAACTTAATGCCCCTTCTACATATCCCTTTGATCATTTTTGCCCATTGATTTTAGCATTGAATTCTCAGCACCCATCTTTAATCTGCTAGTAAGATTCTAATGTTCATACTAAGATCAAGCAGGCTTAAATCTCAAACCATAAGCCTTATGCATTTAAGACTTTCACTTGAATTCTTTGTTATGTCAAGTAAAAAACTGTAACTTGAGATGGATGCCATCTTCTGGCATCAGATTCCAGTTTTAGCCTTGATGCTGTTTCTGGAAAACTATAGTTGTGGCCAGAAGAATAATTGTACAGACAGATCATGTGGACTTACTATAGACACAACCATTCCTTGATAGGTGACCTGCTCCTTGGGAATAGTGATGTCTGTGGTATAAGATACTTGACATCATTTGATACCAGCCATGATGATCTCATGGGGTTGTCTTCTTTGTTGTGTGATACAAATTTTTCAACAGGAGTTGTAGGGTGAGAACTACCCCTGCTAATGTCATGAATGTCATTTTGCTTTTAATCTTAAAGCCAAACCAAGAGAAATAATTCAGCTCTAGTAACTTAAGTCCATGGGCCAAGGGTCTAGCTGCCCGTTTATTTTGGGCTTAAGCCAGAAGGGTGTTTGACTGGCACTCTGAAGAGCCTGAAAGCCTTCTCAATATCCAACCAGGCCACCTTGAAGAGTGCGCCACAAAAGGCCAGTTTCTATGATGAGGTAGTGGTCTTCCAAATTGAGGATCTGGAAAAATCTGGAGCTATACCTGCCAATGTGCAACAATAAGTGTTGAGAACCAACACCAAGGCCAAACCACATTTGATCAGGTCACATGATTTTGTAAAAAAAGGTTGTGGAAATAGCAGCTAGTAGCATCTACTTGTCAACATCTACCAATAAAGAGCCAGCTGAACCCCATAATCAACCAACTCATTTGAAGCCCAAGTTTTTGTAGCTACCAGGAGAGGTGGTATAAAACCCCTGACTGTCCTAGACTTAAAGTATTGTCATTCTGAGTAATAAAGCTGTTATAAACTTTAAGTTCAACAATAACTTGCCTCATTTAATATTAGTCTCTATAATATGCAAGCTAAACCTACAGGCTCTGCCTGACCAACCTCCTCTCTGGTAGATACTATGAACCCCTACCCAGGTTATTCTGACCTCCTGATTCCCCTCTGGCCTAGTCTATTTCACACAATTCTGTTGAGCCTGGACCTCTCCAAGTCTTCACTAGAAAGCATCCTCTTGTCTGACCCCCTGTCCAGATCTGGTAAGCCAGAACTATCTGGCTGAGAAGCCTACTGGTACACTGTCCAGCCATGGCTCTTCAGGGGAAGTTGCAAGTGCCTGCCTGCTTGTTTAGTTTCATAAACCCACCCATCACCCTGCTGCTTGAATGCTGCAAGACCCAGAATCCCCAATCAGACTACAGCCACCCAACTCTCTGGTGCAATGTATATTGTATTTGCAGGCTTGTTGGACTTCATGGCCCTATAACATCCCCAGTTAGTGTTAGGTGGCTCTTTCTCTTATATATAAGCTAGTACCTGTACAGTAGTGGGCACTTCCTAAAGGGCTGGCAGTATCACCACCCAAATTTGCAGCTCCTCCTCCTTGAACCTGGGTTTCTAAAGGCTACCAATACTCCAGTGGTGATGTATATACATAGTGTTAAGTATATACTTCTTGGAAGTATAATAAATAAGATAAAGGTGAAATTAAGAAGAGAATAATACTTTATTGGATATGAATATAGGGTATTATATAGTATCATGGAAAGTCACATACTGTCTATATATGTCATGGAGATCATGGGGCTTATCTGAGTAATGTTCCTCTTAAGTCACAAGGCTTATTCAAGTTGTGTTCCTTTTAGGATCTGGATTATTTGATCCCTGTAATAGATGGTCAAATGGTTGTAGTGCCATACAGTTAATGATTGGTCAGTGAGTTGTTTGATGGGGCATTTGGTAAAATACTTTGGGTGTTAATTCCCTGAGAGGAAGTAATTGAAGATGTTGCAACATCTCCCCCTGGGGTGCTGGAAGGCGGAATTGGTCATGATGCATACATTTTAATTTGGTTTTTGCGCCAATTCCTTTGACAAGGAAAGTGTTTTTAGGTTTGACTTCCATGACAATGCCTGGTCTGCGTAACCCTGGATCCAACTTACATTGGTCATGATTGACATCCCTGATTTTGTCCCCAACCTGGAATCTTTTCTGTTGCAATGGGATTATCTCTATTTTGATCCTTTTCTGCTCCATATCTTCTTGGTCTTTTCTGGCAAATTATACATCAGGATCACTTTTATCTGGTACCTTTTTAGGTATAGGTAACCATGGCTCTGCGGTATTACTAACATGGGTGGGCTTCTGCCCATAGAAAAGTTCATATGGGATTTTCCCCATGTTACAATTGACTTGTGTTCTGCACACCATGAGTACTGTTGGAAGCATGTCAGCTCAGGCTTTTGTATTGTTAGCACATAACTTACTGAGGGCTTCCACTAGTGAGCTGTTTAGTTATTATACTTGTCCATTTGCTTGTGGGTGGTACGGGCTGGCTGTGATGTGTCTTATTCTGTTTTTGAAAAGGTAGATATTGGTGTCAATGGCCTTAAGTTTGGTGCCTCCATCTGTGATCAGGAGGTCAGGTTTCCTGAACTTGGCTTTAATCTCTTTTCCAATAAATTGTCTTGCATTATTGACTTTATGTTCCTTTGTGGCTTGTGCCACAGGCCACCTGGTGGCATAGTTGATAGCTGTTATGATGTACTTTTTGCATTTGTTATTGCCAGACATTGGTCCCACTAAATTCAGTGATCACACCTTGAAGGGCTGTGTGATGAATACTAGTACTACTGAATTGGGTGGTGCCTTGATTTGGGCGTACTTCTCACAGACTTTGCACTGTTATAATACTTCTCTGATATCATCTAGCATGTTGGGAAACCAGTAGCATGTCTTGAGATATTTGTGCAAGTTTCTGCTATGGGTGTGGCCTAAGTCTCTGTGATACTGGAGGATTGTGTCAATCTTTTGTGTTGACGGGACATAAGGTACAGTGTCACCATTTAGAAGTATTTGGTGTAGTGTTCCATATACGTTTTTGAACAGGTGTTTGTTTTTAAGGACTTTCTGTTGGATGTCCATTGGTGTTCCAGGTGGGAACCCTTCTTGTAGATTAACCATGATTAAAATGGGCCAATCAGGGTCCCCATCAACACAGGATATGTTTGCTGTATAGCCTTGACAGGGCGTCTGCAGTAAGCATTTCCTTGCCTGGCTTGTATTCAATTTGTATTTGGTATCTCTATATGAGACTCATCCACTTGACTTGCCTTCTTGAAAAGTGTTGTTGTATTTTGAAGAATATTGACAACTTGTGGTTGGTGAGCACTTTGAACGTTTGTGCTCCTTTGAGATAGCATCACCATTTTATGAGACAATGTATGATGGCTACCAATTCTTCATTGTGTATGGGATACCTTTGTTCACCGTCAGATAGCTTTCTTGATTTGTACACCACAGGAAAGATATCCTTCTCTGCTGTTTTGACGTGGAGTACTCCTCCTATGGCGCAGTCAGAGGCATTGGTTTCCAACTTGTATATCCCTTCACAATTTTGGTATTGGAGGATGGGAGCAGTAGCCATTTGTTCTTTCAACTGGCAAAAATGCTGATCTTGTAACAGTGTCCATACAAACTTGGTTGCTTTGCCTGTAATTTCAGACAGGGGGGCTTTTAGGGTACCCAAGTCAGGGATGAACCTTCTTACATAGGCCACCATTCCTAGGAAAGTACAGAGTTTGCTCTTATTTTATGGAGATGGCATTTTGGTTATGGCGCGTATTTTGTCTGGATCTGGTTTAATTCAGTCTTTAATGATAATATAGCCAAGGAATGGAAGTTCAGCTGAAAAGAATTTGCACTTTGATGGTTTTCCAATTAGTTGGTTGTCTTTAAGGGTGCAGAGGACCAGGCAGACGTCTTCCCAGTGTTGCGTTAAAGTTGGACTGTAGATGATTATGTTGTCCAGATAGATTATTGCTTTTTTTATTATTTGTTCCTTAAAGACATTGTTCATGAAGGTTACAAAGGTTCTGGGAGCGTTTATCATACCAAAATTGAGAACCACACATTAAAAGGACCCATATTTAGTTCTGAATGAAGACTTTGGTATATCTTCTGATTTCACGCAATTTTGGTGATAGCCTGCTGTTAAGTTGATTTTGGTAAATATTTGGGACCCCCCAGGGCATCAAAGAGGTTGTCAATCAGAGGCAGGGGATACCTGTTCTTAATCATGACTTTGTTGAGCGCCCTGTAATCTGTGACTAGACAGAGGCTTCCATCTTTATTTGCTACAAAGAAGACAGCGGCACCAAAAGATGACTTTGAAGGTTGTATGAGTCCCTTCTTGAGGGCTTTATCAAGATAGGCTTTCAGTGTGTTTTCTTCTTGGGGTGTGAGGTGATAGATAGAACATGCCTTTGGTACACTTCCTTTGAGGTCAATTTTGTGTTGTATGCCACAGTTGGGTGGTAAGCCTGATAGGGCTTTTGGGAAGACAGAGGGGAACTCACTGACTAGCTGGTCTTGGATGTAGTTGCTCTTAAGTCTGGTTTCAATATTCTTGAAATGAATAACTTAATATGTGCAGGTGTTCCAATTGATTTTGCTAGTATCAGTTTCCTCTTTTTTTCCATAATCTTCACAAACAGGTGGTCCCTCATAAGTGTGTCAAGATGGGTTGGGTAAACATGGTGGTGCACCTTGCCTTGTTGTATGGTGAGGGTAGAACTATCCCAGTTGATATGAGGTTTGGTTTTTCTCATCCAATCTAAACCAAGTTAGCATCATACTTGGTGATTGGTATGATAGGGCCACTGAGCATGGTTTTCACATCTCCAATTTTGGTGCAGAAAGACTTTGCTTCTTTGGTGACTGGTGTGTGTCTGTTATCTGCCATGATAACCCTCTTGATATTGCTTCAGATGTGGGTAGTTTCATGAGGTTGGCAAACTTCTTGTGAACAAGAGATTGATCTGCTCCAGTGTCAAATAGTACAGTGCCCTGATATCTGCAAAAACAGAAAGGATAAGTGAGGAGTTTATTTCCAGTTTGGGCGGCAAATAGTAGAGGATTTCTGGAGGGTACTTGGATCATGGTGATTGAATTCACATCCTGGTCCCTGTACAAGTCTTGTAGGTTGGGGAGGGCAGTTTCCTAAGCACTCCTTTGAGATTTCCCCTCTTGTTGGTATCTTCAGCGCTTGCCTGGTTGGCTTGGGCAGTACAATTCCTGCTTCAAGGATGGGTGTTGTTGGCTTGGTAATTTGCTCTTTAGGGCAAGGATCCTTTCTTGTTGTAGAGCTCTCCTTTTGTTTATTTGTTGCATTTAGGTCATCAGATTTTTTAGCTGTGTGCTTTCCCTCTAGGAACACATCTTTGGGGTTCTTGAAGTGGATCATGTCAAAAAATGTCTAATGTGCATGGGGAGGCCATTGTAGAAGTCCAATTATAGTCCAGGCTTATCAAAGTTGATGGTGTTGGGTGCTCAGTCATGTAGTCTTTGTACTCTGTAATGTACTCCTTGATTATTCCTGTCATTTTAAACTTTCTAAGTTTTGTCATGATCACCATATCAGAGTCTTTCATGGAGAACCTTTTGAGGAACACCGCCTTAAACACATCCCAGTTCTCCTCCTAGTTGGGGTGTTAGTCTAATCATTCACTTAAAAAATGTGAGGCAGTTCCTGTGATGCAAAGGGCAATTTTGCTGGCCCAGAGTCTGTGGGGGTAGTCTACTTGTGTAAACTTGCTTTGTGTGCTGTTAATCCAGAGGGAGGCATTTTCCTGGCGTTTTCCTGCAAACGTCCCAATTTCTGCAAGTGTAGACATTGAAATACAACACTGGGTATCTAAGGTGTCTGTGGGACTGTAGAAGTTGTAGGTGGGCTTATAATTCTACAAGTGTGGAGAAGGTTGTATTGTTTGGTGGGGACAAGGCCGTTGCTAAAGATGGTGTAACCTGTGGGGACATCCTGTCTGTCTTTGTAGTCTCTCCAGCCTGCAGGGAGGGCCATTTGCTGGACCTTTTTCTTGGGAGGAATCTTTCCTTATAGTTGTGTAGGTGTGGATAACCTACCTGTGCTACCCCTGTCAAGTATATACTTCTTGGAAGTATAACAAACAAGATAAAGGTAAAATTAATAAAAGAGAATGATAATTTATTGGATATGAATATAGGGTAATATAAAGTATCATGGAAAGCCACATAATGTCCATGTACATCATGGAGGTCATGGGGCTTATCTGAGTAATGTTCCTCTTAAGTCACAAGGCTTATTTAAGTTGTGTTCTCTTTAGGATCTGTATTGTTTGATCCCTGTAATAGATGGTCAAATGGTAAGAGTGCCGCCAAGTTAATGATTGGTTGGTGAGTTGTGTGGTGGGCCATTTGGTAAACTACTTGGGGCCTTAATTCCCCAAGAGGGAGTAATAAAAGATATTGCAAAAACAGTCATCAAAGGGGGATAAGATTGGGGTGGATTATGGGTTTATTTTATAATTAGATATTATAAATGGGTCAATAATGTATCAGGGGCTAGTTGGGCATCCTACTTTAGGGTATAATCTCTGGTGAATGCCCTGTGCTCTATATACAAAAGTCCTCAGCTGTGCTGTCTTGTGTAAAAAACCTAAATTACACACCTTGACTTTGGGTCTTGGGTGAGTCAGGTTGTATGGCTTTTTCTGACCCAGCGCCTTGGTGGGGGATCCACCTGATTTTTTGACAGCAGGGTGAGCTAACTATTGGCAAAGGGATTTTTGAGAGAGGGTAATCAATTGAGTTGCAAAAAGTATGGAAAATCAAAAGCAGCAACAGTTCTTTTAAGCCAACCCCATGTAAATTTTTATTGGTGTCAAAACGCAGGCTTGACCTGCCAGCAAGGTTCCAAACAACTGGGTTTGCGACTCACAATCCAATTGCCTGGCCACTCAAAGCCATACTAGGAAGTCAACTTGAATTACCAAATCCAACATCATGAACAGATGCTGATCCTTCATGTTAGATACCTTGTTTTGGCGCTTGACTCATTACCAGGATCAAGCCACCCCCTTCACCATCCAGCTGTGTGATCAACATAATCATGTTCTTGTAGTCCTTGATTCACATTGACTATATAATCTCTATCTTTCAATAAAGATTATTATCTAGCTTCTAAATATTTCCCCTCATAACTCTGCTAAAACAGCACAGTTACAAAATTGGTAACAGAAGTAGGTTCTCCATCCTACCTTATCTTGAAAAATTCCAAATGTTGCCTGCATGTGCCGAGGCCAAAAAATCCTTGACAGAATTATGTCTGGCCTCCCGCCTGACTGGACCCTGTACACCCCTGGTACTGAGATACCTGATGGCTTTTCCTGTACCAGAACATGGTGATCCCACTACTCGCCTTCAACGCCATGTTTGCACAAGGGCTCTTTCAGGCTCCCTCTTCTATTCTGCAACCAACCAACAAAAACACCATGCCTGCCTATGTAGCCCAAAGACTGCAAAGCACTGCCTTGGAACCTTTTGCTGGGGCCAACGACAACAATGCTGCCGCATGGATCCAGTCCGCCCAGAGCAAGCTGGTCCAGATGGAATGTCTGCAGCAATTTTGTATTGTGGAAATCTCCATCTGCCTGACCCATGACGCTGGCACCTGGTGTGACAAGTGGCACGAGGAACACGCTGACAAGAAATGGGACACCTTCAAACAATACTTCCTGTCAAGATTTGTGCTTAAGGATACAGCACTCATGATCATACGCCAAGTAAAGAACCTAACCCAGACAGGCACTGTGAAGGAACTCACCTGCGCCTATGAGGAACTCCGACTTTGTGTACCTTCTGACATGGCCTTTGACACCCCAGCCACACACCTCATGTACTATGACGCCCTCAAGTTGCATATGATGAGACACATGAACCTGGACCAAGTGACCAACCTACAAAGCCTGTACTGCAAAGCAGAGAAAGAAGAACAAACCTCCAATGCCCTTCATAAGGCAAAAACTGGAAAACAAGAGAGACCCAAGGATTCCCTCACAGGCAGGCGCTCCACTTGACCACCCCCTGGAAATAACAGGAATAACACCAACCATAAACCCACAAGCCCAAACACACATGGGAATGGGAACAATGACCAGTCAAATTGTGCCCATTTCCGTATCACTGCCGCACAAGGCAATCAAGATGAGGGAAAACCCCGGGGAGAGCGTTAAGCAAGCAAGGCTCTCCCCAAACAACTCCTGAATTGCCCAACAATGAGTACCAACCCAAGGACGTGGACCAATGCCCAATGATCCAAGTACCCTCAGAGGACCTGGTACTGTACAACATTGCCAGACATCCCAATAAACTGATGTCCTATCCTTTCTGTTTTCACAGTTACACAGGCTCAGCACTCCTGGATTTGGGTGCGGATTGAACCCTAGTTAACATCAGCTTTGTGGAAAAGTTCAAGCTAGCCACTAATCCTCTATAGATTAAAAACGTGGTCCTGGCTGATAAACACCACATTGCCATGATAAGGAAAATTGCCCCCTTCTCTTTCATGCTCAAAAACCTCCACTCCACCATCCAAGGTCCTGTCATTAACTTCCTAAGGTTTGAAATTGTACTGTGGTTAGACTGGTTATAAAAGAATAACCCTCATGTAGACTGGGCAACCTCAGTCTTGACCATCAAGTGTGAAGGTGTCAACCACCAGATCTACCCTGACTCAGTGGAGCAACTCCTACACAGCCACGTTTTTGTGACACCACAGAGACCCTGGACAAAAAGGAAAACCTGAAGGCAATTGACTGGGACTCCTTCCAGTACGAGATCATAAACTTCAAAGATCACTAGGATACCTCCACACCCAAAAATTGTGAAATTGTGGCCCACTATCCAGAAATCTTCAAAGAAGCGCTACCCAGGCTGCCCCCTGAGAACACATCCAACACTCCATCCAACTCAAAGGGGCTGTCCCCAAAGCACAGCCTATCTACAGGCTAACCCTAAACAAAGATGACGCCCTATGTGCCTACCTCAAGGAAGCGTTGGAAAAGACTTATCCGCCCCTCACAGTCTCCTTTTGGGGCCACTGTATTCTTTGTGGCCAAGAAGGACAGCACCTTACGTCTGGTCAAAGACTACCAAGCCCTAAACAAAGTTACCATCAAGAATTGTTATCCACTACCACTGATTGACAATCTCTTTGATGCCTTGGGAGGAGCCACAGTCTTCTCCAAGATTGCTTTGACTGCAGACTACAACCAGATTTGTATCAAGGAGGAAGACATCCCCAAAACAGCCTTCTGCACTAATTATGGCTCATACAAATTTTTGGTGCTCTACTTTGGCATGAAAAGACCCCGTCCACCTTTGTGACCTTCATGAACAAAGTGTTTGCGCCACACATAGACAAGCATGCTCTAGTCTGCCTGGACAACATCATTATCTACAGCCCCTTGGTGGGATAGCACCACAAGGACCTAGAGGCAGTCTTTTCTACCCTGGCACAACACAAAATGTTGGCCAAACCCTCCAAGTGCCAGTTCTTCTGCGAGCACCTACCCTTCCTTTTACACATAGTCTTAAAGGACAGCATCAAACCCGGTAGTCAAAAGATACAGGCCATCTGCAAGATGCCGCCACCCAAGGATAAGTTGGAACTTTGCACCTTCTTGGGAATGGTGGCCTATGTACACCGCTTCATACCTGACTGTGGCGTTTTGACCCCTCCTTATCCACCATAACAGGTGTCAAATACAAGTTTGTGTGGACCCCCCAATGTGAACTCTGTTTTAAACGCCTCAAGGAGAAGATCATGACAGCTCTTACCTTGCAATACCCCAAACATGACAGGTAATACCAAATGGAAACCAACAGATCAGACGCATCCATCAGGGGAGTCCTACAAATCAAAAGTAGTGATGATGACTTTCTGCTTGTAGCCTTAGAATCACAAAAGTTGACAGATGGCAAGTGCCAATATCCTATCCACAACAAGGAGCTGCTGGCCATTTTACACTGTTTAGTCAAATAGCGTTGTTATCTGGAACGGCAGGAAGAGTTCACAGCACTGACTGACCACAAGTTGCTCATCTATTTCAAACCCCAAGTGAATCTATCTTGCCGCCAGGCCCGCTGGATGGAGCTCTTGGAGAGATTCAATATGCTCATACAGTACAAACCTGGTCCCAAGCTTGCCATTGCAGACACCCTCTCATACCTATATGTCTGTGCTACAACAGGGGAAACTGGGCTTGACACAGACTGGCCTCTCTTAGTACTACAAGCATAGGATGAGGGTTTCCCCCTGGTACAACCAATATAAAAAAGGAAACAGTTATCAAAAACAAACACCAATTTGCAGACGTGTATAGGACCCTGCACAGAAAAATGTCCCACAGTACTACCATTCCCTATATCCCCATGCACCAGCAAGTACACACCATCCTACACTATCACAGAGACCTCAGACACACCAAGAGCCGGAACCTATATGAGTTCCTTAATCACAAGGCCTGGTGGCCAACCTTATATTGTGATGTTCAGGAAGTCCTAGACCAATGTATGGTATGCTAGAAATTTGCCAAAAGCAAAGCCCCTCCAAAGTCAGTACTACCCATCCACACACAACTACCCTTCAAGGTGTGGGCCCTCAATGTCATTGGCCCCATGCCAGGGAAACACAATAATAAGAAATACATCATCACCACCATAGACTTTGCTACAAGATGGCCAGTAGCCCAAGCAGTAAGGGCGCACACTGTCAATGACGTTCAACAATTTATTGGAAAAGAGATAATCAGCAAGTTTGGAAAGCCAGAGCTCACAATAACTGATGGAGGAAAAGAATTGACCTCCAAAAACACCAATGTATACCTCGCTAAAAATGGAGTCAAACACACTGTGACAACACCATACCACCCACAGGCCTATGGACGTGTAGAGCAACTAAATGGCAGCCTTGTGCAAGCCTTAGTCAAGCTCACCGCTAGGAGACCTGAAGACTGGTATAAGCAGCTATTGACTGCATTACTTGTGTGCCAAACCCAAGTGAACAGATCCATCAGAAAAAGCCCTTTTGAGTTAGTATACAGCACACAGCCAAATATCATCCAAGCATTAACAGGACCCAAACTCAAAATCCCAAGTAAAGTCCACCGCCTCAGACCCTCAAGTTATAGAGGCCAACAGCAAGCAAACAGAAAATGAAAATGAAGGTCTGCTAAAATTTGTCCCCATCTGGGATAGATATGAAGTTGGGGGCAAAGTTTGGGTCATGAACGTTGATAAAAGCAAACTACAACCCAAGAAAGTAGGACCAGCAATCATTCTAAAGGTAAATGACAACAACACTTACCTCATGCAAGGACTTGGGAAGCACAAGCAAGACAAGACCCTACACTATGATTGCCTAAGACCCTGCAAAGCAAGACAAAAACAACGCAAAACTGCCTTGCCTGCCACAGAACAACAATTAGTCCAGTACAGCGCCTGGGCTCCTGACAACCTCCCTGACAACCTACCCCCAGAGGAGGCCAACCTTCAGTTGGGGGGTGCCAAAACAGCAGACTCAACCCGCCAGCAAGGTTCCAAACAAGCAGGTTTGCGACCCGCAAACTGATTACCTGGCCACTCGAAGCCAGACTAGGAATTCAACTCAAATTACCAAATCCAACAACATGAACAGATTTTGATCCTTCACGGTGGATACCTTGTTTTGGCGCTTGTCTCATTACCAGTATCAAGCCACCCCCTTCACCATCCAGCCGTGTGATCAACACAATCATGTTCCTGTTATCCTTGATTCACACTGACTATATAATCTCTATCTGCCAATAAAGATTATTATCTAGCTTCTAAATATTTTCCCCTTGTAACTCTGCTAAAACAGCACAGTTATGACATTGGTATCTTATTATTTTGATTTTCCCTATACATGGTTAAACTTTGCACATATCAAGTATGTAGAGATATTCTCAAAACAACATGGTCAACCCCCCAGAAAGGTTCCAACTAAGCAGGTTCATGACCCACAATCCAACTTCCCAGTGACCTGTAGCCAAATATGGAAGTCAACTCAAATTTCCAGAAATAGCAACATGAGCAAATGATGGCCCCATACAGTGGATGCCTCAATTTAGCACTTGACCCATTACCAGGATCAAGCCACCCCCTAACCATCCAACCAAGTGATCACCGCAATCTTGTTCCTGATATCCATGACTTGCTCAAACTATATGAGTTATACCTCCCAATAAATATATATATCTAGCTTCTAATCATTTCCCCCTTGTAACTCTGCTAAAATAGCACAGTTACAACAATTTGAGTGGATCAACGGCCTCACACAACAATTGAGTATATCAAGGTACAAGTCCTTGGGATATATCCTGTTGATTGATGCATACTCAATAACTTCTATTGGGAGGTTAAACATAACTCAACGTATGTTAGTAATGGATCAAATATGATAGAAGTATGATGGGGTTGACTTGTCTGACAGAAAATAATTCATGTAATCAACCTATCCCAGAATAGCCTTAGTTATCTTGAAGTAGAAGTTGTGATATAAACATTGTTATGGTATTTATGAAGATACAAGTTGACAATCTTACCCTTCTTTCCCAATAGCTAAGAATATATTTAATTGATTGTTTGGTAAGGATTGATATATTTAAACAGCGTATATTTTTCTTGTTGGTTGGTGTAAACAGCAGCCAATCAATTCGCTTCTAAAGCAATAAGTTAGCCATAAATGCATTGCAGAAATGTGCTAGATCAGGGTAGCTTGGTGGTCCCAGTTTTTCTGGATGCGCTTGATTGCATCAGAGATGCTGAGGTGAATATAGCGGGAGGGGTTGAAGACAATGGGTTCCAGTGTAAAGTGGTTGGTGCCAAGGCCAGACGAGGGCTTTTGGACATGGTTTTTGATGGCGGGGGGAAGAGTGGAGTTGGCCGTTATTTTGGAGAGTTCAAGGAATCGTAGCATCTTGGGGTGGGTAGAGATAAAGTGTATTTCAAAGGCGGGAGTGAGATCAGATCCATTTCGAAGTCCGAGTCCTGGCTGGTGCCGACATACCGCATCAGCATGTCGCGCAGATTAAAAAGCCCCTGTAGCCCAGAGGAGTCGATAAGATTGACTGAGCTGAGATCAAACACAATGGCTCGCAGAAGGGGGATATGGTCTTGGTTTGGAGGGGACATGTCCATCTTTTGGGCACGCTCCAGGCGAAGCTTCTCTCCGCGGAGTTGAAGGTCGTCAGACCACAAGGAGACATCAGGGATGGCGGTTGTTGTCGTGGCCTCCAGCACACAGTCGAGCACCTTGCTTCGGATGTAGTCGACATTGGGGAAGATTAAAGATTCCTGAGGACGAAATATGATGACACCAGGGAGCGGCGACTCTGTTTCGTAACCGGGGTGTGCCATGTCAATGAAGATGTCGGGACGGTCATTTACTCGGGCAAGGTGGTAGAACTGAGGCCGAGCCAATTGATACAACAGACATACAAACGCCATTCCAATTGAAATGCCAATCCCAAGCTCAGCACCACAAAAGAAAGTTATCAACGAAGCAGAAAGGAAAATCATGCAATCAACGGGCTGCACTCGCCACAGATCCACTACCGTGGAAGGACTTGCCACCAACGACGCTGCAGAAGAAACGATAATGGCAGACAACGTGGCATTGGGGATGTAGTAGAAGGCAGGTGTCAGCACCCACAGGGCAAGGATCACCACCCCACCAACCCACAGCCCTCCTAGTGGAGTTCGCACCCCCGACTGCGAGTTAACGGCGGTGCGGGAAAAGGAACCCGTCGCCGGATACCCACCCACAAACGAAGACGCCACATTGCCCAGCCCCAGCGCAACAAGCTCCTGTGACGAAGACACTGCATAGCCACTCTTCCTGGCAAATGCCTTTGCAATCGAGACATGCTCGAGGACTCCAACCAGGATCACTGGTAAAATCTCAAACAGGATATCCTTGTAGAGCTTAGTATCCAGTGGCGGAATACCAGCACCCCCAAAGCCCTCGGGTACATCCTGCACCACCTTCAGCTTGATGCCCGTATCCCTCAGGAAAAACGCAATCGTGGTAAACAGCACCACCGATACTGCATTGGATGCAATCTTCAACCCCCGAAATCTTCCCCCTAGCCGCTTAGAAAGACAGTTGAGACACAGTATCAGCAGCAATGAACACAGCCCAAACACCAAGTCAATGCAGTTTAAATGGGGAGCATTGGAAACAAACGCCTTCATCACTTCAACTGTCTTTCCACTCGAACCAACATTGGGAACACCAAGCAGCGATGCCGCCTGAGTAGAGATGATGACAAATGCACTTCCTGTTGTGAATCCCATGATCACTGGGTTTGGAATCAAATCCAGCAGAATCCCCAGCTGCAACACCCCCAGCACCAGCATCACTACCCCTCCCGCCAGATTGATGGCCACTGCAATGTGTGCAACAGGCACATCCCCATGCCCTTGACCAACCTTGGACGTCACTGATCCCACCAGCAACGACAGGACTGCTGCTGGCCCAACCGCAATCTCTCGGCATGTGCCTGTAAATGAGTACACGATTGTGCCCATGAAGCTTGCGTATAACCCATAAACTACAGGGAGATTAGCCAGCTTTGCATACGCCAGAGACTGTGGTACTACCATCAGCCCCATGGTAAGCCCAGCAATCAGATCGCCAACCAGCCACCGCCTGTTGTATTTCGGAAGCCATTCCAAGCTTGGAAGCAAAGATCGGAAGTACTTGGGAGCTCCATCTGCTGCCTGACTCGTCAGCCACTTGATACGCTCCAAAAGCGACACTTGGCCATAGTACAGCCGATCCTTGAGTATAGCGTGCTTCTCCATTGCTCTTACTTCTATCTTCAAGACAACTAAATACCCTGTCTTTCTAAAAGTTATTCCGAATCTCCTACCATTGAATCCAACATCCCCATACACTCCTTCCCCAGTATCACCTGACTAAGCATGATCGTTAAACACGAGAATATGACGTCATGTTAATTAAAGTCCAAGCGTCAATATTAAATTTCATTATAACTCCAAATTAATAAACGCAAAATTAAACTAAACCTTAAATATAATATCGTCCAAATATAAATCCGTCACAATTCCGTGTTTAGACTCACTTGATCTGAATGGCATTAGTCGCAAACTTTTTTACCCAATTTAAATAAAATCATCCACCCTCTATTTTAATAACCAATCACATTCCTTATCTCTTCACCCTTGGCTTTTATTGATTGGCCAGTTCCCTCTATTGTGTAAATATCCATTCTTTGCACTAATCACGCCAAAGCCAAACAAAGTGTAGCATACACCATCTACGCCTGTTCCAAGTATTTATTGCATGCAACTAAATTAATATTCAGAACTTATGCAGTAACTTTAATGAACCAATCACAAGCAGCTCCCGGGTGATCACTGTCAAACCACATCCCGTTAACAAGATCGGCAATTCTTGCCATATCGATGCTGGCTAAATAAACCATTACTTCTCCCAACTTACTCCAGGATCCTTAACCCTTTACTAGTGTCGATTTTATACTTCTGGGAAGTATAATAAACGAAATAAGGGGAAGATTTAAGAAGAGAATGATACTTTATTGAATATGAATATAGAATATTATATAGTATCACGACAAGCCACATGTCATCCATGTACGTCATGGAGATCATGGGGCTTATCTGAGTAATGTTCCTCTTGAGTCATGAGGCTTAATCAAGTTGTGTTCCATTTAGGACCTGGATTGAGTAATCCCTGTAATAGATGGTTAACTGATAATGGTGCCACCAGTTTATTGACTATGTGGTGAACCATTCGGTGAGCCGCTCGGTGATTTACTCAGGGCGTTAATTCCCCGAGAGGGAGTAATCAAAGATGTTGCAACACTAGTGAATCCATAGAAGTAAAGTATCCGGGAAGATGCCATCTGATTGAAAAATCTAATGAGGCAACCATATAAACCTCCAGGAACCATCCTGGTGTGATACAAGTTGATTCTCTGCATGAACCTTGGATACATACCTGCCTGAACATTTCATCGCTATCATGTTAAAGACTCTCCATCATTAAGATTCCCCTTGTTTGAAAATAAGTCCATAGTTGTATTTTTGTGCTTTGCATTGTTGAGGGCTTGAACGACCAACTATTCCAATTATCACAATTCTGGTTAGCATCTATAACCTAATTTGGTGCCAAACCAATTTCCCATTGACTTGTCCATCTATCTGCCCATTTCTGATAAAAGTCACCCTCCAGATTGCCCACCAGTAGAGTAGGGCCAAGCACCAAAATTGTCACAATTTGTGGTGTGACTAAGCTGCACCCACCACAATCTGGTTTGTGACTTCAGCAGTTGGTCACAAATCATTGTGTGAACTCAAGTCACATCACAATCCATGCTTATTTGCTTTGTGACTTTAGGAGCATGTCACAATTGTAACTGCCCTATTCCAGGACCTACTCCTAAAGTCAAAAACAAACTTACATGAACTGTGATGTGACTCAGCACAATCCTATCTTGTTTTATGCTGTATCCAATCATAAGCATGATAATGATTTCTTTCAATTATAAATAGATATTTCTTCATTTAATTAATTAGCATTTCACCATAATTATCTAAAAGAAACTGTGGTTCATTTAAAACTATGATTGCAAGATAACAACAGACAAAGCTGTAATAAATTGTAGCCAAAATTAATATCCAATCACCTAACCTGATCTAATTTCACACCCTGTGCCTTGCACAAAACAATATCATCCTGTTCATCCTTGAAAACTGCCTTCTTTTCATATTTTGTGATCTAAAAAACAGAGTGAGGCACAAATTGGGACCTACTCCAAAAGTTGCAAACAAATCCATCCAGATCTCTTTGTACCCCAATCCAACCCCATCTTAAAAACAGTTTCATGACTCTGTGTTCACTCATTGCTGTACCATCCCAAGCCTGCCCACCAGTGATGTAACTTGTGTACTAGCCACAATACAATTAGGTAGAAAGCCTAAAATATTACTCCACTGAAGTTATTTTATTACAAACCAATATTTGAAGTTCCCTAAGCTGCCTCCTCATTCCTGGTAGAAGCTATGGGTTTCAATTACATCAACAGAACACAGAATGGCTGAAACAACCCAGCCATCTTCACCCAATCGCTGAACCAGGCTGCATCTTGAGGCACCTAGAAAACACCTTCTATGCCCAAAATATTGACAAAAATATCCCAAATAGATGTACCTATTCAAAGAGCTGGCCATACCTGAAGCCCAGAAAAATCATTCAGTATAGCTGCCCCCTTTAACCCTCACCAAACAACTTACTTCCTACCACAGGAAAAACAGCCATCTTCTAAGCACATTGATAAAGTAGAGAAGATTTCTTTGACTATCTTAACCACTCTTCACCCAAACTATGTGCCACCATATCCCCCCAAAAAATGGGTCCAGGAAGCCAGCAAGCGCCTATATGAGGCCGCAGCTAACTGGTTTGCCACCTGGGTTGGCTCACAAACTGACAACCAGCTTGAAAACTGGGAAGAGTTCAAAGCGGACATCGTACACAATTTCTGCGTCACCAAATCCCTCCAAGACATTGCAATACAGCTCAGTGATCTTCCTCAGAAGACCACTATTACAGCTTACGCTAATGGATTTGAGGGAATACATTGCAAAATCCAAAATCCAGCACAAGCTGATAACGTACATACCAGAGCCTCATTTATCAACAGAATAAAACCCTCAGTTGCTGCCCTCATTTTTCCAGAGGCCAACACCTCCATGCCTGCGCTCATTGCAGAATCCAAGCATACAGAAAAACACGCAAATATGGAATACACTGCACGCAACAGCAACCACTCCTCCAGTGGCAATGTAGAGAGAATTCCAATGACAACAAACACCAAAACACCAACCACAACAACAGCAACTCAAATCAAAACAATGGCAATTGCTGCCAAAGCACAAACTGCCCCGTCTCAATAAAGAGGACACCACCAAAGTGAACAATGTAGAAACAAAAACCCACTTTGAATCTGACCCCACACTCTCTGAACTTAAAGGTCTTGAAAGAGAGGGCCAGGGAAAAGAGGAGGGGGACAGGCTTAAGTGCCCTGCCTCCCCCAAACTGGCAAGAAACTGTACCGGGGCACAAACTTTGCTGCTGGCATCCCCCGTGTCCCGCAACCTTCTATCTTTATGAACATAAAAATGAAAGATTGCTTGCAGTTTTGAGTCTACCTGTGCACCTATAAGCTGAATGCACCCAAAGTTTTCTTTGACTCTGGTGCCCAACACAGAATGGTAAGCAAACCGTTTGTAACCAAGTACAAAATACCAGCTGTCAACTCCAACTTCTAATACACCAGAATGGCAGACAAATCAAAGGTTCTACTTGAAGGCAAAACAACTCCCCTCATAAGTGACCTCCAAGGCATACAAATGTCCACTAAAGGACTTGTCATGAACAACATAAACTGTGGCATTATAGCAGGCATGGACTGTTTCACCCAAGTGAACCCTTGCATGTGTTGGAAAACAAGGACCATGGCCATCAAAAGCAATGGTGTCAATTTTGATATCCTCAAATAACCTAACAATCTCATCCTAAGAGACACAGTATTTGTCTAAGTCATAAATCAGGACAACCCAGAACTTCTGACCAAAGACAGTACACTCCATATAATGAGTTATACCAAATTAAGTAGCATGCAAACAACCTAGATTCAATCCCCAGAGCTTGCAGCACTCCTAAAGAAATACACTCATGTATTTAAGGAAGAGCTAACAGAGCTACCCCCAAACAAGAGGTCAAACATGACATTGACCTATGCAAGGCCATGCCCAAACCTGCACCCCTCTAAAGGCTCTCCCCCATGGAGACACAAACCCTCAAAAGTCATTTTGAGGAAAATCTAGCCAGAGGTTTCATTTGACCATCAGAATCCCTGTGGGGGGCAGCAGTTTTCTCTGTAAAGAAAACAGATGGCTCACTCTGTCTAGTAACAGACTACAGAGCTCTCAATGCAAGCACAGTGAAGAATTAATATCACCTCCCACTTTCCTAGTGGATCTGTTTGCAAGACTCTCTGGAGCCAAATCTTTCCGCAAAATTGACCTCACCTCAGGTTACAACCAAGTAGAAGTAGAGGAAAAGGACATACCAAAACTGTGTTCTGTATGCAGTTTGGATCCTTTGCATGTAGGGTAATGCACTTTGGGATGACCAACACTCATGCAACGTTTTTCACTATGATGAACCAAGCACTGAACAGTCTCTCAAATACATTATGATACCTTGACAATATCAGCATATTATCAAAAACCAAATAGGAACACCTCACACATGTCCACAAGACACTCAATCAACTTGCAAAGCACAAACTCTACACAAAGCCTAGCAAGTGCCAATTTATGGGAAAGGAACTCTTGTTCTTGGGCCACATTGTCTCTGACAGTGGCATCAAACCAGATCCAGATAAAATCAAAGCCATAAACATCATGCAAGGCCCATCCTTTGTTAAACAAGTTGGATGCTTTCTCAGAATGGTAGCGTACCTAAGGAAATACATCAAAGACCACAGGAAACTAACTGCACCAATCAATGACTTAACCAAGGATAATGCCAAAAAGAAATTCATTTGGACACCAGAATGCAACAGGGATTTTCAACTATTAAAACAAGCTTTGATCAAAGCACCAATATTGCAATACTCTAAACAAAGGTGCTACAAGCTTGATTCAAATGCCAGTGGCACCGCCATTGGTGCAGTCCTGTGCATCTGCCAACCAGGGCAGCAAGACTTCCTGCCAGTATGTTACAAAAGCAGAAAACTAACTAATACTGAGCAGAGATACCCAATACACTTAAGGAATTTCTAGCAATATACCATGCATGCAAGAAATGGAGATGTTATCTAGAAGGACATTTAAATGTTTGAGTACTAACTGACCATAAAGCCTTAATCTAGTTTAACACTCAGAACACACTAGTAAGAGATGAGAAACACTTCCATGTGTCAAATAGTACAGTATAACACATCAGCAAAGACAAACACATCCCCTAAATTCCACTTGCACAAAGGGTTGATACCATCCTCAGGCATCACTGGCCACTGGGGCACACAAAGGCCAATAACCTATACCTCACTCTAAAAGAAATAATATGGTGGCCTAATCTAAAACAAGACATTATTGACATTCTAAAGAAATGCACAGTGTGTGAAAAATACTCAAGCGCCAAAGCTCCACAACCTACAGTCAACCCAGTACCTGACCCAGAACCATTTAAGGGTTGGGAGCTGTACATAGTGGGACCTTTCCCAGAAGCTAAAGCAAAACAACACTTCTTAATTGTAGCCATTGACTTTGCAAAACGCTGGCTTATCTGCTGGGCAACCAAAGACCTCAAAGAAGAAACAATTACTTGCTTTATCAATAAGGAATCATAGCTGACTATGGAACCCCAGAATATATCATAGCTGATGGAGCCACAGAACTATCAGGACACACAGTGAATGGTAACTTAAAATCAAGGAATATCAAACATTCCACAACCTTGCCTTACAGTCCACAAGCCAACGGCAGAGTTGAACGCCTAAATGAAAGTCTCATCAGAACCCTTGAGAAAATAATGGATGGTAAAGCCAGAGACACATGGCCACTATGTGTGAAGCATGCATTACTAGTATCTTGGTTACACACCAACCAAGGGACAGGATACTCACCATTTGAACTAACATACAGATAAAAACCAGAGATAGTCACCTGCAATAAACAACCAATATGAAGATTCCCCCCAGTAAATGCCTCACAGTGGAACAGGTCCCAGCGCTATAACACATATGCCTCAAAGCTAATACTTCAGAAAACAAGATACTCAAAGCACAAAAGGTGACCTCTACAGAGGAACTTACTCCCAGTCAACTCCCCTATCTGGATCCTTACCGGAAACAGAAAAAACTGGATTCAGTACGCAGAGGACCAGGAAGGGTTGTCAAATACAGACCAGACAGAAACAACTATCTAGTTAAGTTCCAGGGCGCCAAAGAGCCCATCACCAAGAAGTACCACAGATCCTGCCTCTGCCTTAGCAAAGGGGAGCACTCAAATTGGCTAGTATCTACTAGCAAACAACTCCAGAAGCATCAGTTGGCAGCTGTCAAGATGAAGCCCTCTCCTGATGTACCAGAGTAACCTCTTAAGGGAGGGGTGTGTCAAGGAGCTGGATGTACTGATATTCTGGCTGTTGCTGACACATAACATCCTACCATTGCCTGGTTTGGTCCAAATCCAATATATTGTTCTACATACCAAGAAAGGCAACAAACCAATATCACATGATTTGTCCAAGTATTCAGTGGTTCAAACCCATCCTGCACATGACCCTCCTTGTCTTTGATCCGGCTTAAATCTATGCCACAGCACACACTATATAAGTCTAAAGTATTATCCAATAAAAGATACTTCTCTTCTTCTTAAATATATATTGAAGCTTCACCAAAAGTTGCTCCTCATCAATAGGGCACAGGGCATTTGCTTGAATATAGTCATATGCAAAGATATGAGTAGTATCATATCAGAAGAGCCAGGATCAAACGGAAACATAAATATTATCAAATAATGGCTCCTGAACATGCAGAAATACTTAAATTAGAAGAATATTTTATTTTAATACATTAATTTCTTTTATACCTTCTCAAATATCAATCCCTGGACTGCTAGGTAGGACACATCATCTCAAAAAAGCCATCTCAAATTTAATTTGAGATGGCGTTTTTTGTGTTAGCAATTTTAAATCACAAATAAAATAAATGATTAAATAGTTAAAATCCACTTATAGTTTTATAATGGCGCCTCTCAAAAGTACACCATATCAATTTTGTCTTTTTGAGTCAAATTAATTAAATCTTATTTTTCTAACTTTATTTGCATATAAAATCACTTAGTGTGGGGCGTGTTTACGCCATCTTGATTCTACATCATCTCAATTTACACCATTTATCTCAAACTTAAATAAGCTTATTCCTGCACTAAAATAAAGCCTGTTATATACAATCATAAGATGTTCCTATAGTATTTATCAAAGACACTTATAATAAGAGCAAGCTAAAGCAACAACGCAAAGATAGTCCTACTAGTGACTATCATTGCTGGGTAAGAAAAAAACCACTTTTTCTATATGTAATCTATAACCTTTTTATACATGGATACATTTATAAGGGTTTTCTTATTAACATATTTTATTAATGATTTTAATATGGAAGGTAATGATTGCGCCATATTA
This sequence comes from Entomophthora muscae, assembly GCA_014839935.2. NCBI lineage: Eukaryota > Fungi > Entomophthoromycota > Entomophthoromycetes > Entomophthorales > Entomophthoraceae > Entomophthora > Entomophthora muscae. Next base: position 195,720 of record QTSX02007179.1, on the reverse strand, counting down.
ATTCACACCACTTCAAATTCTACTGGGGTTTATATCATCCAATTGATTTGATGGGCATAATCAATAGGGGAAAATAAGGGGAAATTACATATGGCGCCACACTATGCTATGTCAATTCCCCTATTGCAATACTTGCTTTTCACTTCCAAAAAGCACTATTTCATGTTAAAAACCACTGAAATAAAAATTTAAGAAAATCACTGAGACTTTGCATATATGCATTTTTTGATTTACTCTAAAAATGGATATTTTTTAACCCCAGTTGTATAAGCTAGTTTTAAAGATATTCAAGTTATACTCTCTGGCTTAGTTGAGATAACTTCACCATGTGAGAGAGGGGGCTAGACTAACAAAGTCTGGCTCCCATCCTATAGAACCACCCACCAGGATGCCATTTAATTCAGGGATAGAATGGCTGCTCTAAGAGGCCTCCAGGGAGAGGCAGGGCAGGACAAGGGTGGAAAATAGGAATTAGGAAAATATCTAATGTACCTGAAAGCAACTATAAGGAACAATCCTGGGTGGGATGGGAATCCAGACGCATAGGAGGAAGTTGCTGCAAGGAGGAGGAAGAGTCGTTTGAAACTGACATAAGTTTGCTTTTGTTCTAATCTTTGAAAGGGAATTAATCAATACCTGTCTCCTGGAAAAGTGGGAGGTTCTTGGGATAGAGACCTATTTAAGCTGACTTAATAAAGATGTTGAGAATGGTGGGAACCTGGTTCAGATGCAAAAGGGGATTAGAGAGCAGGTCAGGATCAGGTACAGAGTGTTGTGCAGCCAAGGATAGTCTATCCTAAATGTGTGAGTTTGTAGTCCATAGCAACAGGAAGAAAGGTATCATAGTCACCATAAATATCTTAACAAAAGGAGACAACATTCTGCAGAATGAGTTTTGATAAGGAGCGCCTTTTGGGGAAGCTTCAAATATGGAATTAAGAAAGAAGAGAAGTATTTTTTATTGGATAATACTTTAGACTTATATAGACTTGACTGTGGCGGGGATTTAGTTGGATCAAACCTAGGGGTTGGTCATGTGCAAGATGGGTTCAAGCCACTGTATACTTGGACAGTCAGGTGATATTGCTTGGTTACAATTCTTGGTATGTCAAATGGTATATTGGAAGGGGACCAAATTGGGTGATGGCTGGATGTTAAGTAGGTTGGCAGTAGCCAGAGTATTTGTACATCCAGACCCTCAACACCCCCTTAAGGGGTTACTCTGGTGCATCAGGAGGGGGCTTTGTTTTCATGGCTGCCGCCTGATGCTCCTGGAGCTGTTTACTAGTTGGAATCAGTCTGGTCAAGTGCTCTCCTTTACTGAGGCGGAGATGGGTTCTGTTGTATTTCTTGATAATTGGGTTTTTGGCACTTTGGAATTTTACTAGGTAGGTGTTGTGTTCTGGTCTGGTCTGTATTTGATGACTCTTCCTGGTCCCTGGTGTACTGAGTCTAGTTTCTTTCTGTTTCCAGCTAAAATCCAGATGGGGGAGTCAATGGGAAGTGGCTCCTCTGTGGAGGTTACCTTTTGTGTCTTGAGCCTCTTCATTTCAGCTATTTTAGCTTTGAGGCAGATGTGTTGTAGGTTTGGTGCTTGCTCTACTGTGGGAGGTTTCCCCAGTGGGGTTTAAGATAGGCTGTTTGTTGCGGGTGATTACTTCTGGTTTGTACCCGTAGGTTAGCTCAAACAGTGAATAGCCTGTCCCTTGGTTGGTGCGGACTCGGGATACTAATAATGCATGTTTCACGTATAGCAGCCATGTGTCTTTGGCTTTGCCATCATTTATTTTCTCTAGGGTCCTGATAAGGCTGCCATTGAGGCGTAACACTCTGCCATTAGCCTGTGGCCTGTATGGAGAGGTTGTGGAGTGTTTAATGTTTTTGGATTTTAAGTTGTCATTTACTATGTGTCCTGATAACTTGGTTGCTCCATCAGTTATGATGTAGTCTGGAGTGCCGTAGTTGGCTATGATTGCTTTGTTAATGAAACGGTTGATGGTTTCTGCTTTATGGTCCTTTGTTGCCTAGCAGATGGGCCAGTGTATGGCAAATTTGATAGCTACAATTAAGAATTGTTGGTTTGTTTTTGTTTCTGGGAAAGGCCCCACTATGTCCAGTCCCCAAACCTTGAATGGTTCAGGGTCTGGTACTGGGTTGACTGTTGGCTGAGGAGCCTTTGTACTGGTGTATTTCTTGCACACTGTGCACTCTTTCAGAACATCAAATATATTCTGTTTGAGGTTGGGCCACCATACTATCTCTTTTAGTGTGAGGTATATGTTGTTAGCCTTTGTATGGCCTAGCAGGCAGTGATGTCTTAGTATGGTGTTAACTATTTGTGCAAGTAGGATGTACAGGATATGTTTGTCATTAATAATTTGGTATACTGTGCCATTTGATACATGGAAGTACTTTTTGTTTCTTACTAATGTTTTGTGGGTCAGTTGATGTGTTTAGGGGTCTTTTCCTTTGGTTTTATACTCAATGTTGTACAGGTTTGGCCAGTCAGGGTCCAGGTGGTCAGGGTGATCCTCTCTAGACTGACATAGTCTAGAGAGAGCATTAGCCGTGACCAGCTCTGCCCCCTTTTTGTATTGGATGTCCAATTTAAGCTATTCTAGCAAGGACATTCATTTGCCTTGTTGCCGTGCAAGTGCTTTCTGAGTTTTGAAATGGATTAAGGATTTATGGTCAGTTAGTACTCAGACGTTTAAATGTCCTTCTAGATAGCATCTCCATTTCTTGCATGTGTGGTACATTGCTGGCAATTCCTTATCATGTATTGGGTATCTCTGCTCAGTAATAGTTAGTTTTCTGCTTTTGTAACATACTGGCAGGAAGTCTTGCTGCCCTGGCTGGCAGATGTGAAGGACTGCACCAATGGCGGTGTTACTGGCATCTGACTCAAGCTCATAGCATCCATTGTTATTAGTGTATTGCAAGATTGGTGCTTCAATCAAATCTTGCTTTAATAATTGGAAATTCTTGTCAGATTTTGGAGTCCAGATGAATTTCTTTTTTGTATTACCCTTGGTTAAGTCATTGGTTGGTGTGGTGAGTTTTCCGCAGTCTTTGATGTATTTTCTTAGGTAAGCTACCATACCAAGAAAGTATCTAACTTGTTTAACAAAGGATGGGCCTTGCATGATGTTTATGGCTTAAATTTTGTCTGGATATGCTTTGATGCCACTATCAGAGGCAATGTGGTCCAAGAATAGGAGCTCATTTTCCATAAGTTGGCACTTACTTGGTTTTGCGTAAAGTTTGTGCTTTGCAAGTTAATCAAGTGTCTTGTGGACATGTGTGAGGTGTTTCTCTTTTGTTTTTGAGAATATGATGATATAATCAAGGTAGCATAATGTATTTGAGAGACCGTTTAGTGCTTGGTTCATCATGGCAACAAATGTTGCAGGAGTTTTGGTCATCCCAAAGTTCATTACTCTACATTCAAAGGATCCAAATTGTGTACAGAATGCAGTCTTTGGTATGTCCTTTTCCTTTACTTCACCTTGGTTGTACCCTGGGTGAGATCAATTTTGGAGAAATATTTGGCTCCTGAGTGTCTTGCAAATAGGTCCTCTATAAGTTGAAGATGGTATTTATTCTTTACTGTGCTTGCATTAAGAGCTCTTTAGTCAGTTACTAGACGCAGGGTGCCTTCTTTTCTCTTTACAAAGAACACTGCTGCCCTCCAAGGGGATTCTGATGGGCAAATGAATCCTTTTGCTAGATTGTCCTCAATATATGTTTTGAGGGTTTGGGTCTACATGGGGGAGATTTTGTAGAGGGGTGAAGGTTTGGGCATGGCTTTGCATAGGTCAATGCCATGTTTGCCCTCCTGTTTAGGGGGTAGCTTGGTGAGTCTTTGCTTGAATACATGGGCGTATTCATTTAGGAGTGCCACAAGTTCTGGGCATTGGATCTTTTGTGTTTGATGTGTTATTGAACTCAGTGTACCTCATTATGTAGAGGTTACTGTCTTTGGTTAGAAGTTCTGAGTCATCTTGGTTTATGACCTGGACAAATACTGTGTCTCATAGAATGAGGTCATTGGGCTCTTTGAGAATGTTGAAATTGACTACGTTGCGTTTGATGGTCATGGTTTTTGTTTTCCAACATACGCTGGGGTTCATTTGGGTGAACCATTCCATGCCTGCTACAATGTCCTAGTTTATGTTGTTCATGACAAGTCCTTTAGTGGACATTTGTATGCCTTGGAGATCACTTATGAGGGGAGTTGTTTTCCTTTGAGTAGAACCTTTTATTTTTCTGTCATTCTGGAGTATTAGAAGTTGGATTTGACAACTGGTATTTTATATTTGGTAACAAATGGTTTGCTAGCCACAGTGTGTTGTGCACCAGATTTTAATAGAATTTTATGTGTATCTGATTTGTAAGTACATGGGTAGACAAGAAGTTGTGAGCAATCTTTAATTTTTATTTTCATAAAAATGGAGGATTGCAGGACACGGGGGATGCCAGCAGCAAAGTTTGTGCCCTGGTACAGTTTCTTGCCAGTTTGGGGGAGGGAGGGCACTAAATCCTGTTTCCCCTCCTCTTTTATCTGTTCCTCTGTTTTGAGACCTTTGAGGTCAGAGAATGTTGGGTCAGATTCATAGTGGGTTGCTACTTCAGCATTGTTAACTTTGGCAGTGTCTTCTTTCTTGGGAGGGGAGCAGTTTGCTCTTTGGCTGTGATTGCCATTGTTGCAATTGGAGTTGTCGTTGTTATGGTTGGTTTTCTGGCGTTTATTGCAATTGGAGGTTTCTCTTCCAATGCCGTTTGAGGAGCAATTGCCATTGCGTGCAGCATACTCCATGTTTGTGCATTTTTCTGTGTGCTTGGCTTCTGCAATGAGCACAGGCATGGAGGTATTATCCTCAGGGCAGATGAGGGCAGCAACTGAGGGTTTTATTCTGTTGATAATGAGGCTCTGGTATGTACTTTATCAGTTTGTGCTGGATTTTGGATTTTGCAATGTATTCCCTCAAATTCATTAGCGTAAGCTGTAATAGTGGTCTTCTGAGGAAGATCACTGAGCTGTATTGCAATGTCTTGGAGGGATTTGGTGATGCAGAAATTGTGTATGATGTCTGCTTTGAACTCTTCCCAGTTTTCAAGCTGGTTGTCAGCTTTTGAGCCAACCCAGGTGGCAAACCAGTTAGCTGCGGCCTCGTATAGGCGTTTGCTGGCTTCCTGGACCCATTTCTCATGGGGGATGTGTCTGGCGCGGAGTTTGGCGCTGTGTGGTCTAGCCAGTTGATGATGTTTTCTTTGTTTTTAACAAAGAACTTGTTGATACCAATGTATTTGGTGTTGGTCACATCACCTGTGATAGGTGGTTGTGCGTTTGTTTGTGGTTGAAGAGAGCAACTGTATTGAATAATCTTGGTGCATGCTTTGGGCATGACCAGACCTTCAAATACAGTGCATCCACTAGGTATATCTTCATCAATGTTGTCAGCACAGAAGTATATTTTCTAGGTCTCCTGGGATGTGGCCTGGTTGAGTACGTGAACAAAGGTGGGTGGGTTTTGGTCAGTCATTTTCTCTCTCATGGGTGTGGTCAAAAAACCGTAGCTGCTACCAGTGATAAGGAGCGTCTTTTGGGAAGCTTCAAATATGGAATTAAGAAAGAAGAGAAGTTTATTTTATTGGATAATACTTTAGACTTTAGTATAAACTTGACTATGGTAGGTATTTAGTTGGATCAAACCTAGGGGTGGAAATGTGCAAGATAAGTTTGAGCCACTGGATACTTGGATAGTCAGGTGATATTGCTTGGTTACCATTCTTGGTTAGTCAAACGGTATATTGAAAGGGGACCAAATCAGGCAATGACTGAATGTTAAGTAGGTTGGTGGTAGCCAGAATACTTTTACATCCAGACTCTTGGCAGTTTTAATAAAAAAAACTCCAGGTATAAGGGCCACATGAACTGAGGGACTTCCAAGGATCTGAGCAGGGTTCAAATCTTCCTGGATTATATCCCAGAAAAAAAACATGGGCAGCAGGGCAGGTGGACCACAAAATCTGAGGGGTTTCCCAAAGGTCTAAACAGGGTTTGAATCTTCTTGGATTCTATATCAACAAAAAACAGGCATGTAGATCAAAGGAAATCATTAGGAGGAGACAACAACAGAAGATAGGACAATAGTCTATGTTATTGAATTGAAATCACAAAATACAAGATGGATTTGCAAAAATCAGTAGTTTTATTCAATATCAGAATTAGTAAACAAGGGACCTGATGGCCCTTGCTTCCATTATATGCATGATAGGGGCAATAGTACCAGGGGTGTTATAGGAGGGGATTTTAGAAGCAGAAAGGGGAGGCCAGTTATAAGCATTAGCCTAATTTATCTATAAACTGGGCCCAAGAAATAGGGTAACAGGCCCAGGTGCAGGAGATAGCTGCCTGGTTGGCTGGGTACATTCTAAGGACTCAAGCACAACATTATCATTGATGCTTGCCTTTGATATCACAGCCAGAATGTCCCTATAACTATTTTCTCTGGGCCAAGGACCCTCAGGACAGATGAATTGCTCAACTGGTAACCACTATATGTGGAATATTATCCTCAAATTTCCCAGGCTGAAAGCCAGGCAAGCCCAGTAAAATGAGGCTGTGTTTTTTGTTGACCAGCCAATTGTTTTAAGGCAGGACAGCACCAGGAGAGCAAACAATCCAACTGGATTTTTTACTGTAGAAAACCATAAGGAAGGAATAGTGCGCCCCTGTAAGACCAGAAACCAGCAAAGAACCACCACCAAACCCTTGAAAGAAATAGATGACTTAAACACCAAAATCAACAAAAAAATGGGTCAAAGCTGGGGTTGCTCAAGTAGCCCTAGAAAATTTGGATTTACCTTATTTTCCCCCAAATAACTATGACAAAAAAATCACGTGTTATACACTATTTGGGGATGGCAGCGCTCAACCCACTGGTCACCAGAATTTTTTGAATTATGACTTCATTGACTCTAATTCCAATGCAGGACCTCCAACTGCTGAAAGTATTATTGCCAACCAATCAGATGCCATAAAATTCCCCATCCTCATCCTGAATCACTTTAAGACTTTCCCCATCCCACTATAGAAACAAGTTTTTAGATATCTTACTTACCCCTGAAAAAAGAAGTTTGCTACAAAAAATTATGATTGCTCTACTGGAGCTGTTTGCCCCTGTGCTTGAGAAGTTGGTCTCTGTAATGGTTAAAATGGCAGTCAGCTCTTTGACTGCCTATGGTCTGCTCTCTACATGATTTCCCCTTTGAACTCATATTTGGATTTGCCTCTGCAAATTACCCTTGCAGCAATAATTTCTTTATCCATCTTCTGCTACACTCATTCTGGTACCAAGATAATTAAGCTGTCCTCCTGATTTGGTCTCCTGTTGCTCAAGCAACTTATGATTTTACTACTGTACCCTCATTGTTTGTCCTTTAATCATGAAGCTTATCATTTCACTCTAACAGGATTAATGCCTCCTCTATATTGATAGGAGACTCCAAGGAAGGATTGGAAGTTTTGGACATAAAGACAAGCATAAAACTCTCATCCACAGTGTGGGCAAGGTTCTCCAGTTTGTGGAGAGTTTGTGCCTGGACACATCCTGTCTTTTTTGTGGCTCTGGTGAATAAATCACTATCTGAGGCTAGTGGTTCCCCTTGGAGCTTTACATACTGTGGATTTATTAATTTAATATAAAAATGGTTAAAGCCACTATGTTTTTGAGCTATGACATATCAACTACGTCATCTTAAAAACACCATTTTGACTGCAAGTTTTTAGTAAAACTCAAATTTTTGCATACTTGCGCTACTAATAAAAAATTGATTTTTACAAAAAAACTTTAAAATTTTGATAGTATGTTTTCAAGCCTTTTCTACAATTCTATGCAAAAATAATTACTAATTTATATAAAACACATATATATATTTTCCTTTAAAAACAACCCCCAAATTGCTCATATTTTGATACCAATTTACCTTTAGATGCCTTCCAAGTCAATCACCAAAGCTATGCACAAGGCCTCTAAAGGCAAGGTCAATCCTCCTAAGGCCAAAAAGAACAAAACTACCCCAAAAAACATCCTGCTAAGACTAAATCTCCCCAAGACGTCCATACCTTCTCCTGAACCTGAGGAAACAAGCCCAACCCCTCCCCACAATCAATTTTGTCTACTCCCTTTAGACCCCCAAGAGAAGATGCTAAACTTCAATTGACTCTCTGATCCCATTCAGAGCCCAAGGAAGAACCTGAGCAGGAACCTGATCCTGAGGCTCCTGCAGATGACTAAAATAAATTGTGGGATATCAACATTATCCATAAAATTTTCAACAGGAATGTAACCATTGCTGTGCCCACCACATTCCCTGAAACTACCCTATTATATACAAAAGGGAGGTTCTGGCTTTGTTTACAAGGGCTTCAGCTTCAACTGTAATGACAAAAAGAACCTCATCTATCAACTTCACTATAAATGTGATACCCTTGACTGCCCAGCAAAGCTCACCACCTATGGGTTCACTAGGTTCAAGGCGTTAACTGTTGGCCATGACTGTGCTGAGCCTTTTGATTCCCTCTACCAGCTCATCCTCTGGTTTCTTTGTCAAGTCATCCCCACCACCAGGGACAAAACCTCCACTGAGGTGATTAACGATGTCCTTATTAATCTCAACAACTCCCAAATTGCCTCTGTTGGCAATGCCTCTAAACTCCAAAGATACCTCACTTATCAGAGGTAGGATCTAAGCACTGAAGGCGTCATTGTAACATCTATTGGAAGGTTAATCTAAATTGAAGAGCAGAAGCTATCCCGCCATGAGGGGAAGTTCCTTCTTCATGATGACAGCCAAAACACAAATGAGTGTATCATCTGTTTTGCTACCTCCCAGGATTTACACAACCTTCTCAAATGCAAGACCTGGCTGCAGATGGTACTTTTCCCACATTCCCAAAGCTTTTCAGCCAGCTTTGGGACATTCACAGACATGTGAGAGATCCAGATCTTCCCCTGGTCTTTTACTTCCTCCCAAATAAGAAGCAGGATACCTATGACTATGCTCTTACCATCCTAAAAATCAAACTGGATGAGATCATCTCTACCTTTGAAGAAGAACCAAAGAAGACCAGAGGGTGGAAAAAGAAGGCCCAGTTCCAGGATGAAGACGCTCTCACCCCCAAGAAGCATCCAGAGAGCTTGTCTCACAATGAATATCTGGTAGTTGCTTTGAACAGGCTCAAGAAAATGCCTTCATCCAAGTCTTCAAGAGCTCCCTGCAGGAATGCTACTTCCATTTCTGGCAGGCACTCTGCTGCCACCTTCAGAGATGATTATATCTGAATGAGCTCATCAATGAAGGTGTTGTGCCTTGCCTCTAAGAGCAGGCTCTTTAAAACTATAAGTTTTAAGTTTGAACTTAGGTTTTATTTAGAATTTTATTATTTATATTGAATCAGCATATTACCTTGATTTTCTTTTGCTTTTAGTTTTTCTTTTATTTTATTTGCGCACATACAGTTTCCTCATTTTATTTTATTTAAAAATCCTATATTAAATAGGTTATTCTTCTCCTTACACAACCACTACTCTTCTGCCACTGAAGTTGCAGATCTTTGGGTTGTTTCTAAGACCAGGCCCTGTTTCTCCCAGCTGTTAACACCTGGTATTCAACTCAACCATCTCAAAGTTCCCAAATTTACTTGGTGATCTCCTCCCATCTTCCCAATAAATAAAGGCCTTAGAAGAGGAAGCTTCTAATATGGAATTATAAGTGGTTTTTCACCAAATCAAAATCTACAGGGTTTTCCCCTTCAATCTTTTAAATTTAATTTTCAATCTTTAAACTGTTAAAATTCAAACTTATATTTTTAGTCTAAGATTCAAAATTAACCTTTAAAGTCATAGTAAATACATTTCTGATCAGATCTCCATTTTTTTCTAAATTTGCTAGTGTTTTAAAATCTAATAAAATTATAATGAAGATAACCAGACAACAAGAAATTGGCTTGTTGTCATGATTATTTTATATGAGGGATAACCTCTCTACTTTCATGTTAAGATACTCTCACAAAGAATATCCCAACATAGACATTTCTTTAGCTATAAATAAATCTTTGTTCAATAAGTTATTTTATGTAGTTTGTTTAGGTTTAGTGAATTCAATGACACCTTTTGTGTCAAGCTATAAGTTTTTAGCTGGCCTCATAAAGGTCCTTTTACAAACAGTACCTACTTTCCTTTACTTGTTAAACCTCAACCCAAACACTTTACATGGTATAGTATGTAATATTGAACCCTATTGAGCAAGGCCTTACAGAAGGGACCAAAGAGGCCAAGGATGTGTTCAACTGCTTTGTTGCCCTTGCCCTAGCTATCAAGGAGGATAAAAATACCTTATATGATGCTCTCCTCTGCTATCCCTATATCCTTGCCAACCAGTCAGCCTTTGCACCCTTTATTAAGTATTTCAAAACTCAATGGGTTGGCATCTTCCAAGGAGCACATCATATCCAAAAAGGCGGTGACTCAATCCAGTGGAACTTCTTCAAGCAGGTAAAAGATAGCCTGATCAAGACCATCTCTTCCCTTGAAGAGTGGCTTATCCAGCTTACCACAAGAGTCTGGATTAAGAAGACCAAATTTAATAAGATCATGGTGCACCTCAAGACCCAGAAGGCCATCTCTGCCCACCTCTTCAAGGCTGGAATTAAGAACAAAGATAACCCCCTAAAGAAACCAAGGCAGTGAAAAAGTATACTGAGATCTGCAAGGTGGTCTTTGCCTACTTTCCTAAAGATATAGAGGTTGAGCACCTTCAAGGTATCTCTGTTGCTTTTTCAACTAACATTTGAGCCTTATTCCAATAAACTATAGCATTTCTTATTTTTTCACTTTCATCATTTTTTGACTTTTAAATAGTATTTGGTAAAATTCTATGCTTATTCAAAGTACGGATCATGGTTATAATAGATTGAAATGGTTGTTTTTGGGTATTTTTTAACTTTTGGGCTTTACACAGCCTTGTTGCTTATTATTAACCCCTTTTTTATTACAGATGTGGAATTATAAGCCTTTTTATGCCTAGAATCTTTTTAAAAATTATTGTTTTTTTATCTTCTTTTGGTGTTTGAAAAACTAAATTTTTAAAAAGTGTTTTTCATAGTCAAAATGTCATATTTTAAGTTGGCATATTTACTATAATTTTGAGGTAGTGTTTTTTGAGATGGAGTTTTGAGATTGTGTTTTCAAGATGGTGTGTTATACTGGCTACTAGCAATGTCTTCTAGGAAATTCTAGAAAACTCTATTTCAGGTAATCAGTAATCTAGGTTTGGTGCTTATTTCACTTCAACCATTAAAACATATTCATCTTCATCCAGCACAGGTATCCTTGCTGGTGTGGGTTGGTTATGTAGCTTCAGGATCACTTCATAGTATCCTGGAAATACTTCAGGTTCAACGCTTAATAATATAATTAATATGTGACTTTGAGATTATGGGGAATCAAACCCAGTGCCTCAGCGCTTGATGTAAAAAAAGAGTGACACCTAAAATATTTGTCAGGTGGAACCACAACAGCAAATCAAGTATCAACTAAGCGCTGAAAAAGTGCTTATCATTAGCTGATTTGTGGTTTGAGTCAGCAGACTACTTCTGGTCTAATATACATACATTTTATATTACTAATTTTTAGTGTTAGGCTGCTGTAATTCATATGCGCAAGCTCTATCATAATTGGCATAATGATTTTTATACTGTTAATTTATGGTGTTGGCTTTTGAGTTTTTAATCTGTAAGCTCTGCTATAATTGACATCATTGCTTGGTCAAAAATCACAACAGCCATTGGCCGCAAGACCATTTATGATATCAAAGTCAATTTAAGTGCCATAGATAGATTTATAAGATAAATATTTTAGTAGACTGCTTTATACACTAAGGCTTTTTCTATATATTAACTCAAAATAAAATTGTTTTTAAATTTATTATAATAATATTTAAATTTTAAGCTTGTTAGAACTATTAAAAAATATGTTCTGCTTAAAAAGTGTTGTCATTGACACATTTACTTTGTGTGTTCAACTTTGAAAAAGATAAAATTTTATCAGTAAGAGTAAAGAAGAGTTGGTTTAGATTGAAATTTTAATCAAGCTTAATATTTAATTGTGTTAAAATGGCCCCAAATTTGCTGTATCTTCTGGATTTGTCCTACAGGAGCTAAGAAAATTGCCAATTAAGCTTGCATAGCTAGAAAATTCAGCTGATGAGATATAACTTTCTAATCAACAGCAGCCATGCAAACAAAGCGTTGACATGGCCACTGTCAACATGGGCGCTGCTGTCTAGGAAATCCTTTTCTGTTGCATAACAATGGCCACGGCAAACAATAAAACTTCATGCTTTGCAACCCAAGAGGATCTCACATACCTCAGCAAATGCAACACCTGGTTTGCAGATGGGATGTTCCCATCCCATGCAAAGCTTTTTTTACCAGTTTTGTACCATCAATGGCCAGGTAAATCACTGTAAACTTTTTCTTCTCCTTGCATCCAAAAAAAGGACAATGCTTACATACATGCCTTGAATTTACTTACAGAAAAACTTGATGCCATTCTGCCCACACTCAATGAGGATCCAATAAAGAAGATGAGCTGCAAGAAGAAGGACAATCCAGAGACCACCCGGGAGCCACAACTAATAATCAAACAGGCTCCAGAGCCATTTGATATCCTGCAACTCTGATGTTTGATTTAATGTAGCACAGGCTAAATCTTCTATCAAAGTTTTAAAAGTATTTATCAAGATTTCTTCTTTCATTATTTCCCAGCTCTGCAAAAAAGCCTGGTGCAGAACCCATCCCTTACCAAGTTGGTATTAAAGGACAGCTCAGGCTAAATCTTCTATCAAAGTTTTAAAAGTATTTATCAAGATTTCTTCTTTCATTATTTCCCAGCTCTGCAAAAAAGCCTGGTGCAGAACCCATCCCTTACCAAGTTGGTATTAAAGGACAGCACAAATGGGGTCAATAGCATATCCAAGATCTTTTATGTCTTGACCATGGTCACAAAATAATACTTTGACTCCTTTTATAACAAGTTTCTTAAGGAATTTCTCATTGCTGACAACTAGGAATAACTTCTACCTTCTGTCAAGGGTCTGGATGTACAAGCATTCTGGCTACCACCAACCAACTTAACATCCAGCCATTGCCCGATTTAGTCCCCTTCCAATATACTGTTCAACATACCAAGAATGGTAACCAAGCAATATCACCTGACTGTCCAAGTATCCAGTGGCTCAAACCCATCTATAACATGACCAACTCCTAGGTTCAATCCAACTAAATTCCCGCCACAGCCAAGTCTATATAAGTCTAAAGTATTACCCAATAAATATACTTCTCTTTTTTCTTAATTCCATATTTGAAGCTTGCCCAAAAAGCACTCCTTATCACTTCATTCAATACTTTGAGAACCAGTGGTTAGGTGTTTTTTGGGGCTTGTCACATCTGCAAAGGTGGGAATCCATCAATTGGAGCTGCTGCAGAAATCTTAAGGAAGGGTCATAAAGCTCACTTCTTCACTTAAGGGGTGGCACAATTGATTTACTCGTCTTTTTAAGGTGAATTCTCAGTTCTAATGATATTGCCAATATGATTAAGATAAACCATACTTACAGGAACTAGTTTCACCCCCAAGCCCTCAAAACTAAGGCTTTTGACTCAAAGTGTGCCAACCAGTAGGTCATATTTGAGATGCTGCTAAAGATGTTTTGGCTTGTGTCAAGTATATACTTCCTATGAAGTATAATAAACAAGATAAAGGGGAAATTAAGAAGAGAATGATACTTTATTGGATATGAATATAGGATAATATATAGTATCACAAAAAGCCACATACTGTCCATGTGCGTCATGAAGGTCATGGGGCCTATCTGAGTAATGTTCCACTTAAGTCACAAGGCTTATCCAAGTTGTGTTCCATTTAGGACCTGGATTGAGTGATCCCCGTCATAGATGGTTAACTGATAATGGTGTCATCAGTTTATTGACTAGGCAGTGAACCATTTGGTGAGCCACTTGGTGATTTACTCGGGGTGTCAATTCCCTGACAGGGAGTAATTGAAGATGTTGCAACACTTGCTATTCCAAAAAGATTGCCTTGATCATCTTAAAGACACTGATAAGCCTCTTGGAGCTAAATTCTGATAAAATTCCTTTCCAAAAAAATACTGTTTTCTTTCAAATATTTCATTTTTACTTTACTTTTAGTATATAGATGTTAATATAGAGCCTAATTTTAATATAAAAATATCATAATTTTGGGGTGTGTTGGATTTAGATCTCTGCGGACTATAGTTGTTACTAGTGACCTCATTTTTATTGAATATTTGGAATAATTGGATGATTTTAGTCCAGCCATGTTTTTTATATATTATTTTTGAAAGTTTTAGGGGCTTTATATATATGAAAAGCTATCAGGTGCAGTTTAGCTGGAAATTTGATATAGGGTTCCTAGATGAGGTGTTTATAGATGGCGTTTTTGGACACATTTTTAGATGTGTCTTTCTAGATGACATATACCACCTAATTTTTTTGTCATAAAGCTGTGTGCAAGGTATGTTATTGTAAAGTCACTTCCCCCTTTGGCTCTGGATAGGACTATCTTCCCTTGGCGCACCAAGAAATCTGCTCGGATTCAAGCCAAGCCCCTTAATTCTCTTGGGGATTTAGCCCACACAATTGACAAGTGACTTTTCCTGGCATACCCTTCCCATGAGGCAACCACTAACAATCAGATTTATGTTCCCACTTGGGAAAAATCTCTGATTAATTTGGACTCTTGTTGGCTTGGGTTTGCCCACATCTAAAAAAAATCAAGATTAATCAATCAGGTCGCGCTTCTGTAAAATCAACAAATTCTAATCCAACTGGATTAGATCCTGTCTTGGAGCACTCTATTAATTCCAGTCAATCAGAGTTGAGGTCAGAAATTACTGGGAAACATTCCAATTTATTGGATTCCTCACTGCAAAAGTTCTCATCAAGCCAATCACATTTAATCCCTGAGTCAGGTGACTTCTGAATTTCAGTGCTATCCCTTAAAGCAAGACAGGGAGCTTTTAATCCCCCTGCTTGCTCATTCTTTCAAATAAACAGGATTACATTAAAAAAATTAATTTTTTTGGAGCCAGGAGCATTTTATTTGGCTCTTTTTAATTCTACAAGTTGTTAGCAGTAGGTTTTGTTGCTCCCTACTCTTCATGTCCCTCTGTGATACCTGGTGTTCCTTTTGAAGCTCCTAAAGCTGTGGTTAGTACTCTTACTAACGCTTTTGGTTTTTGCTTTCAAAATTAAAACTTGAGTCTTAATTTTAGTAGTATTTTTTATATATTTACATATTTTAAGTTTGATTTTGCTTCCCATTTGCTTTGCTGTTGTCCTGGCCCACATATATGCTTTAGCTATCACTTTACGCTCACATTTGAGGCCTGTAGTCCGCGGCCACTGCCCTTTAAAAAGACTAGTATTCTTAGCAACTCCCTGGTGCCTAAAAACCATCCAAATTGCCTAGCAGACAATCCAGAAAGTAACCCAGTCTTCCCACCATTTTGTATTCCTGAAAATTTTGTTTCCTGTTGTTAAGTTTGTGGTCTTCACCTTGGCCCCTGTGTTGGTGATGATTTGGACAACTTCCCCAGATCTTTGTAGACATATTTCTCATTCCTTTCATCAGGTAGGGACCAACCCCACCCTATTTGTACATCTTTTTGAGGATCTCTATGGAATTGCACATAATATTCTTGCTACCAGTGAAATTGTAGTGAGAAGTCTTACCTGTGATGATCTTGAGGTATCTGCCCTCAATTTGGTATCCTCAACGCCTCCAAACATGGTTCCTCCAATGCCTCTTCCCTCTAAGGACCTGGTTGCTCTGATCCAAGAGGAAGGTTTGGGCATCCAAGAGCACGCTCCCAAGAACGCCCCCTGGTTGCTTGATGGGATGATCTTGATGGGTTTAGATTCCTACTTTCCCCAACTATCTGCTGTGTCCTCTTTGTGGATGCCACTTCAAGCGGCCATACCAGTATTGCACTGGATGGTGTCCTGGTAGATCCTTCCCCCAGGATGGAAGCCAAACTTAGTTAGTTTAGCCCCCCTCTCTCACAGTTATCATATGGCATGGGGAAATCACAGAAGAATTTGTGAGTTTAGTGCTACTTCAGCCTGTGGAAATGTGTTGTGATCTAAGCTTCAAGAAGTCTGATAGGATCTTTAGATTGGAAGCAAAGAAAGTTCTTCATGTATTTGATTAAAGGTTTTCCGGAATCCTGAGTTCTATTCATTGGCTGAACAATAATCATCCTATTCAGCAGACTGGCAACGTCTAAGTGGCACCCTGCCTTCAGCCTTGATAGAATCCATGATCTAACTCTTATGATATATTAGGGTAGTTAGAATTTATCTATTAATCTGAAGCCTAATCTATATTGCAAACACAAATATCTGATTGGCTGATGGCAAGCTAATAAATATTGAGGATTCTGGAACATGTCAGAATATTCCCATGCAACTCACCACTGCCAAACCTTCCTTATCCTGGAAAGATTTCAGGAAATCATCTCTTTATGAAAAGATAAATATCTGCCAATGCAGAATGCACAAATCCATTCAAATGAGTAACTTATTACTCAAAGTTTCAGGAACATTAAAAGAGATTCCTTTAAGACCCTGTTTTGAATTAGCAATACAAGAGGTTTAGTAATTAATTGTAATTCTATGCCAGTACAACATAAATGCCTAACTCTGGGGGCTGGAATAGGCAGTCTGAGGAACAGGTGACTGAAAAATAAGAGTTAGATGTGCAAGATAATAATCCTGAAAAGAAATCTTAAACACCCTATATAAGATTCTCACCTAATCAGAGATTGAGCAGGATAATAAATATTGCAATGAAGATAAAGATATCCTCTATTGTCAAAGTGCCACTACCACACTATCATTAGTAGTCAGAAGTATTCAAGTATTGAGCAAAGTCTTTTCAATACTCACAGTTAATGTATTATATTCCTTGGGTTGAATGAAGTAACACAAGCATTCTGTATAATTGACCACAATTGATAGTATAGGATTGTCTTCATACAATCCCCCAACCAAACCCAAATGAAAGATGATAATAAAAAGCTCTCCCCAATATATGAAATGTTGACAGGGCTCATAGTTATGTCTATTTTATACTAAAAGAAATAGTAATTTATGAAAAAAGTACTATTTTTCTCTAAACTAATAATGTGATTGAGTGGAAAAGAATAAGAAAAGAACTATGCTTCATTGTTAAATCCAAAGGGAACAGGATACAAAGCATTAGTTTTTAATCATAGACTGGCATTGAGTCCTGCTCATCTGCACACATTGCTTCTAAATTTAGCTGACAACACTAATGTTGCAACTGAACCAATGAGGATTCAGTATTTGGAATTGGGGAAGACAACAGTCCAATAGGAAAGGACAGAACAATAAGAATAATGTATTGTTTATTGTAGAATATTATGATTGATATACCATATGGGGAAAGCCACAAGGCCATACAGGGGTGGCATGGTGGAAAGTTCCATGTAAGGTTCAAAGCCAAGGAATGACTTGTGTGGGGATCAGCAAGTCAAACTGGTAGCGCTCTTAATTAGGATGAAGTACCTGCCATTCAATATTGCCATCATATTAGTTCATGTTGTTAGATACGTCAAGGGGTGACTCATCAAGTGCCCCCTGTGTATTGTAAGATATGTTAGCAGGCAAGTCTAGAAACTCAGTTGCAATACTAAGATATCAACTAAAATAAAATTGGTGCAACACAGCAGGTGGCCCAGACTTGGGGTGAATTTTACAAGTAAACTTATCAATCAGCTCTGCATAAAAAAAGCAATCAACCTGAGACATCTTTTCTGAGGTATGGAGCAGCAGCTTTCTCATGTGTGTCTCTTAATTAAGCAGAGTCAAGAGTCTACCTGTGTCAGGAACCCACCCTGTAGGAAGAAAATTTCCTACAATGTGGATTAAAGAAGAAGGATTCAAACCAGTGAGCATGAACCCAATGGGAACAGATACCTTTTCCAAATGAAAGATCTCTCCAAATATGCAATAACAACAAAGAAGAGGATTAAATCAACCAAGAAACATATATACCCCTAATTAAGAGAGCAATAAGGCAGTGGCAAAGGGGTGGAATACATTACAGCTGATGGGAGTATTGTATGCCATCTGAACCTTCTCTTTAACTGGAGGAGTCTTATAAAAGGGAGAAACAGTGTACCATTTGCCAGAAATCACATGAGCTTATTTTCTCTCTTGGTAGTGCTGGGTATCAGTCCCAGATCCTGGTCAGGCATTGAAGTCAGCAGAGGAATGGGCTAGGTGAAATAACATTAGGATCAGTAACCATTTAAGCCCTATTCTCCCTAAATTATTAGAATTGGGTGGTTTCATAGTCTATGTATCTGTATCTTACAACAATTAAAAATCTTTTGGTAGTTCTGATATCTTCATTGATTGAGAAATTGCTATAAACAAGGCTCAAAGGTTTATATAGCATAATGATTGAGAGGTTGGAAAAGGAAATTTAACTGTTATGTAACAGAATTAGATGCTGTTGTAACTGTGTTGTTTCAGCAGAGTTACAAGGGGAAAATATTTAGAAGCTATATAATAATCTTTATTGTGAGATAGTGATTATATAGTCATAGTGAACCAATGGATAGTAGGAACATGATTGTTAATCATACTGTTGGATGGAAGAAGGGGGTGGCTTGATCCTGCTAATGAGTCAAGCGCCAAAACAAGGTATCCACCGTAAGGGATCATCATCTGTTCATGTTGTTGGATTTGGTAATTTGAGTTAACTCCCAGTCTGGCTTTGAGTGGCCGGGTAATTGGATTGCAGGTCACAAACCTGCTTGTTTGGAACCTTGCTGGCAGGTTGATCCTGCTGTTTTGATACCCCCCAACTGAAGGTTGGCCTCCTATGAGGGTAGGTTGTCAGGAGCCCAGGCGCTGTACTAGACTAATTGTTGTTCTGTGGCGGGCAGGGTGGTTTCTCGTTGTTTTTGTCTTGCTTTAAAGAGTCTCAGGCAATCATGGTGTAGGGTCTTGTCTTGCTTGTGTTTCCTGAGTCCTTTCACAAGGTAAGTGTTATTGTTGTTTTCCTTTAGGATGATGGCAGGGCCCACTTTTTCTGGCTGTAGTTTACTTTTGTTGGTATTAATGACCCAAACTTTGTCCCCAACTTCATGTCTATCACAGATGAGGACAAAAGTTTTTTGCAGACGTTCATTTTCCTTTTCTGTTTGTTTGCTGTTAGCCTCTATAACGTGAGGGTATGAGTGTGGAGGAACTTCACTTGGGATTTCCAGTTTGGGTCCTGCCAATGCTTGAATGATATTTGGCTGTGTGCTGTATACCAACTCAAATGGACTTTTTCCGGTGGATCTGTTCACTTGGGTTTGGCACACAAGTAGTGCAGTTGGTAGCTGCTTATACAAGTCTTCAGGTCCCCCAGAAATGAGTTTGGCTAAGGCTTGCACAAGGCTGCCATTAAGCTTCTCTACACATCCATTGGCCTGTGGGTGGTATGGTGTTGTTATGGTGTGTTTGACCCCATTTTTTGCAAGGTATACATTGGTGGTTTTGGAGGTCAATTCTTTTCCTCCATAGGTTATCAGGAGTTCTGGCTTTACAAACTTGCTGATCATCTCTTTGCCAATAAATTGTTGTACATCATTGCCAGTGTGCGCCCTTACTGCTTGGGCTACTGGCCATCTTGTAGCAAAGTTGTGACAGATCCAGGAAATTCAAGCTTGCTTCTTTGTTATCCTGGTCTGACTCTTTTACGGTTTGACAGGGATCCTTTATATAAGCTTCAATGAGCTTGGATTCCAGGCAAGCAATCTTGGCGTTAAACTTGTTACCATCTGGTGATTGCTTCCACGTTTTTTGCTTCACATAGTCTTAGCTGCAGACCATCTCTTTCATTCCATGGTAGTCTTCTTTCAACCAAAAGCCAAAAACATAAACATAAAAAGATTGAGGGGAAAGCAACCATTGTCACACATAAGTATCATTTTTTATTAATTATTATCATGTTTCCATTATATACCAATCAGGGTACATTTGGCTGAAAACCCTTCTGATTCCAGAATCACACCTGGATTCCTATCACATGGTTTATGACATAACGGTGTCATCCAATCCAGATCTTTACCAAAAAGATCTTCACACTCTTAAACCATAAGAATGTGCTCTAATACATTCCAGAATCACCTGATTCTTTCCATGGAAATATATTGCTTTGGCTTGAAGCATTCCGTACTTCTGGCGCCAAAACCCTGTGGAATATACGTTCCTGATCCAAGCTATCCTTGTTCTAACTGGGAACCGGCTGATCAATCCTGAATGTATACACGCCATTGTCTATATTTAGTTATTTTTGCATTTAATGGTTTTTTGCCTTAAAACCCCATTAAAACGCTTTGAAACTCAAACCAGGCGCCACCACAGCGCCCAGGAACTTCCCCAGGCAGCGCCATGGCGCCCCAGCGCCTGAAAAAATTTGGTAGTGGCGCCTTGGCGCTTTGCAAATCTATTAGGCGGCACTTTTAACCTAATTAATTTGCCGTTGCAGCGCTTTTAAACCACAATTCAGGGGTTTACTTTTGGCTAACCTTAACCAAACTTCTTGACACAGTCAAGGTAATTAAACAATATAATTAAATCCTCATTGTTTATATTACAAGCATATATTAATTAACCTTTCCAGTTAATTAATCCGTTTGAAGACAACAAGTCTTCACTTGACACAGTCAAGTCCATTTTGGCCCTATGATTAAATCCTCATCAATCATATTCCAGGGTACCAGTTAATTAACCTTCCCAGTTAATCAATCAGTTTAAGACACCTAGTCTCATAATCTGAACTGTTCAGATTATTCAATATGGCCCTCAATTAGTACATCCTAATTGATTCCTGGGTATCAATTAACCTCCATTGTTAATTAGACGGATTGAGACACCTAGTCTCATATTCTGAACTGTTCAGATTATTAATTACAGCCCTCAATTAGTAAAGCCTAATTGATTCCTGGGTAATCCATTACTATGCTGGAAAGTCTCTCCCAGGCCAATCCTATTGTTTTGAATTTCAAACTATGAAATTCATCACAATTCAACCTCTTTGTGAAACCACAGCCCAATGTGACTGTAGTACAGTCACAAAAGTCTATGGCGGTGATGATGTATTTCTTATCATTGTGTTTTCCTGGCATGGGGCCAACAACATCAAGGGCCCATACTTTGAAGGGCAGTTGTGTGCAGATGGGAAGTACTAACTTTGGAGGGGCTTTGCATTTGGCAAACTTTTTGCATACCTCCCATTAGCCTAGGACTTCTTGAACGTCACAATATAAGGTTGGCCACCAGGCATTGTGCTTAAGGAACTCATATAGGTTTCAGCTCTTGGTGTGTCTGAGGTCTCTATGATAGCCTAGAATGGTGTCCATCCGCTGATGTGTGAGGATATAGGGAATGGTTGTGCTGTCAGACATTTTTCTGTTTAGGGTCCCGTATACGTCAGCAAATGGGTGTTTGTTTTTGATAACTGTTTCCATTGTTATGTTGGTTGTACCAGGGGGAAACACTTGTCTTTTATTTGTAGTACAAAGAGAGGCCATTCTGGGTTGAGCCCATTTTTCCCTCTTGAGGCACGGACATCTAGGTATGAGAGGGCATCTGTCATGGCAAGTTCTGGACCAGGTTTGTACTGTATGAGCATATTGAATCTCTCCAAGAGTTCCATCCAGCAGGCTTGGTGGCAAGATAGATTTGCTTGAGTTTTGAAGTATATGAGCAACTTGTGAAGAGTCAATGCCATGAATTCTTCCTGTTGCTCTAGATAACAACACCATTTGACTAGGAAGTGCACAATGGCAAGCAGTTCCTTGTCATGGATAGGGTATTGACACTTGCTATCTGTCAACTTTTGTGATTCATAGGCTACAGGCAGGAAGTCACCATCATTATTCTTGAATTTGTAGTACTCCCCCAATAAATGTGTCTGAGGTGTTGGTTTCCATTTGGTATTCCCTATAATATTTGGGGTATTGTAGGATATGAGCTGTTGTGGGCTTATCCTTGAGGCGTCTAAAACAGAGGTCACAATAGGGGGCCCACACAAACTTGGATTTGGTGACAGTTATGACAGATAAGGGGGCAGTCAAAACGCCACAGTCAGGTATGAAATGGCGTACATAGGTCACCATCCTCAAGAAGGTGTGAAGTTCTGACTTATCCTTGGGCGGCAACATCTTGCATATGGCCTGTATCTTTTGACTGTTGGGTTTGATGCCATCTTTTAAGACTATGTGTTCCAGGAAGGGTAATTTTTTGCAGAAAAACTGGCACTTGGAGGGTTTGGCCAACAGTTTGTGTTATGCCAGGATAGCAAAGACTGTCTCTAGGTCTTTGTGGTGCTGTTCCACCAAGGGACTGTAGACAATTATGTTGTCTAGGTAGACTAGGGCATGCTTGCCTATGTGTGGCTCAAATACTTTGTTCATGAAGGACACAAAGGTGGTTGGGGTGTTTGTCATGCTAAAGTTGAGCACCACACATTTTTATGAGCCGTATTTATTGTGGAAGGCTGTTTTGGGGATGTCTTCCTCCCTGATGCAAATCTGGTTGTAGCCTGCAGTCAGATTAATCTTGGAGAAGACTGTGGCTCCTCCCAAGGCATTGAAGAGATTGTCAATCAGTGGTAGTGGGTAACAATTATTGATGGTAACCTCATTTAGGGCTCAATAGTCTGTGACCAGATGCAGGGTACCATCCTTCTTGGCCACAAAGAATATGGTGGCCCCAAAGGGAGACTGTGAGGGGCGGATAAGTCCTTTCTCCATTGCCTCCTTAAGATAGGCGCGTGGGGCGTCATCCTTGTTTGGGGTCAGCCTGTAGATAGGGCGCGCTTTGGGGACAGCTCCTTTGAGATGGATGGAGTGTTGAATGTGTTTCTCAGGGGGCAGCCTGGGTAGTGCTTCTTTTAAGATTTCTGGATGGCAGGCCATAATTTTGCGGTCCTGAGACGTGGAGGTATCCTGTTGATCCTTGAAGTGTATGATCTCATACTGGCAGGAGTCCCATTCAATCTCCTTCAGGGTTTTCTTTTTGTCCAGGGTCTCTGTGATGTGCACAAAGACGTAATCACGTAGGAGTTGGTCCACAGAGTCAGGGTAGATCTGATGGTTGACACCTTCACGCTTGATGGTTAACACTGAGGTTGCCCAGTCTACGTGAGAATTGTTCTTTTGTAACCAGTCTAACCCCAGTACAATGTCAAACTTTGGGAAGTTAATGACAGGACCTTGGATGGTGGAGTGGAGGTTCTCAAGCATGACAGAGAAGGGGGTGGTTTCCCTTATCACGGCAATGTGATGTTTGTCAGCCAGGACCATGTTTTTAATCTGCAAAGGATTAGTGGCCAGCTTGAACTTGTCCACAAAGCTGCTGTTGACTAGGGTTTAATCTGCACCCAAATCCAGGAGTGCTGAGCCTGTGTAACTGCAAAAAAAAGGATATAACATCAGTTTATTGGGATGTCTGGTGATGGTGTACAGTACTGGGTCCTCTGAGTTCACTTGGATCATTGGGCATTGGTCCACGTCCTTGGGTCAGTACTCATCATTTGGCAAGTCAGGAGTTATGCAGGGAGAGCTTGGCTTGCTTAATGCTCTCCCCGGGCTTTTTCATTGTCTTGATTGCCTTGCGTGACGGTGATACAGAAATGGGTACAATTTGACTGGCCATTGTTCCGCTCCATGTCCATTTGAACCTGTGGGTTTATGGTTGGTGTTATTTCTGTTGCCTCCAGGGGGTGTTCAAGTGGAGCACCCACCTGGATGGGAATCCTTGGATCTTTCTTGTTTTCCAGTTTGTGCCTTATGAATGGTGTTGTAGGTTTGTTCTGCTTTCTCTGCTTTGTAATACAGCTTTGCAGGTTGCTCACCTGGTCCAGGTTCACGTGCCTCATCACATGCAACTTGAGAGCTTTGTAGTACATGAGATGTGTGGCTGGGGTGTCAAAGGCCATGTCAGATGGTGCACAAAGTCGGAGCTTCTTGTAGGTGTGGTGAGTTCCTTCACAGTGCCTGTCTGGGTAAGGTTCTTTACTTGGCATATTATCATGAGCGCTGTATCCTTAAGCATGAATCTTGCCAGGAAGTCTTGCTTGAAGGTATCCCAGTTCTTGTTGGTGTGTTCCTTGTGCCACTTGTTGCGCCAGGTGCCAGCGTCATGGGTCAGGCGGATGGAGATTTCCGCAATCCAAAATTGCTGTGGGCATTCCATCTGGGCCAGCTTGCTCTGGGCAGACTGGATCCATGCAGCAGCGTTGTTGTCGTTGGCTCCAGCAAAGGGTTCCAAGGCGGCGCTTCACAGTCTTTGAGCTACGTAGGTGGGCCTGGCGTTTTTGTTGGTTGGCTGTGGAATGGAGGAGGGAACCTTAAAAAAACCTTGTGCCAACATGGCGTTGAAGGCGGATAGTGGAATCACCGTCTCTGGTACAGGACAAAGCCATTGGGTATCTTGGCACCAGGAGTGTACGGGGTCCTGTCAGGCGGGAGGCCAGACATAATTCTGTCAAGGATTTGTTGGCCGCGGCGCGTGCAGGCAACAGACAGAATTTTTTCAAGATAAGGTAGGATGAAGAACCTACCTGTGCTACCAATGTTGTAACTGTGCTGTTTTAGCAGAGTTACAAGGGGAAAATATTTATAAGCTAGATAATAATCTTTATTGTGAGATAGTGATTATATAGTCATAGTGAACCAATGGATAGTAGGAACATGATTGCTGATCACACAGTTGGATGGAAGAAGGGGGTGGCTTGATCCTGGTAATGAGTCAAGCGCCAAAACAAGGTATCCACCATAAGGGATCACCATCTGTACATGTTTTTGGATTTAGTAATTTGAGTTGACTTCCCAGTCTGGCTCTGAGTGGCCGGGTAATTGGATTGCGGGTCACAAACCCGCTTGTTTGGAACCTTGCTGGCAGGTTTAGCCTGCTGTTTTGGCAATGCAATAAAAAGAAAATGCTATTGTTAACACTCTCAAAAAGTTAATGTTAAACCAACTAATTTAACTAACTAAAAAGACCTAAAGGAACACAAGAGTAACTGAAACTTGAATATAATCACTAGAGTAGCTAAAGAAGTAATTAATAATCATCAACAAGCTCTTAACTTAAAGCATTGTGATTTACATAGCCTCTTAATTTTAAAAAGCAATTGTGATGACATCAGAAAATTTTGTTGTCTATGATTGGATGGAATCCTTATAATTGGTAGTTATACACATGTAAACAACTTCATATATGGGTTTTTACTTAATATTAAATTGTTATTTTAGAAACAGAGGGGTCTCAGGTTTGACTTTTGGTCTGGTTTTCATTAATATAATGTTAACATTATTGGGATTTAAATTATTGATTTCTTTTTTCTTTATGACCAATGAAGCCAATTAAATTGTCAGTTTTAGCACCCATTATACCAGGGCAAAGATCTTCAATAAGAAATATGAATTGAGGAAAATGAGTGTTAGGATCATCAGAAATGATGGTCCTGAAAACCTGAGCCACTTCCAAGGGCTAGCCAGCCAGAAGGTTACTGCAAGTTAACAAAGATGATTGTTTCATATTAATCAGAGCTTCTCTAATACAATAGATTTTTTGCCTTTTATCTTAGAGCTGACACCCTGAAACCCAATTCATGATAGATTCTTCTAGTTGTTATTCAGTTGATTTTTCATATGATACACCACCTGTACTAGGATATAATTAAAGTTTTATAATAAGATTTCATTTTATAAAATGCATGTGTGGGAGCCTTTTTGAGGTAAGCTAACTAATTGTACAATATTTGCAAGTCATTAATTAGTTATGAATATAAATTTGGTTAATATCTTGATATGGCATGATTTGAACATTGATTTATCAATTCCACAGACTAGTTGCTTTCATTTTTATGTTGGATCATTTTTAGGAATGTATAGCTCCGGGCACACTTAATTGGATTAATCCGTTAATTTGACAATCTCCCAAAATCCTGACAGTTTGAATCTGAGTTGATTTTGCTTAGTGCCATAGCTTTGATACTACTGGAATCAATATTATAGGATATAACCAAGTTTATAATTATTCATATATCTTATATTTATAATTGTTCTAGAAGCAAAAAGGTTTATTGGTTCATTTCAGAAGAAACGTTTATCACTATAGTTTTATAAGGACTAAAACAAAGGTTTTGAAGCCAATTGAAAGATCGGTATTGGCATTACATCTTTTTTAAAAAAGGTTCACCTATATATTGATATTTATAAAACTATATTTCATGATATCAAAATAAAAAACCTACTCAGTATATGGTATCCCAGACTGGGAAACCAGACAGAACGAAGACAAGACATCCCTGTTTTTAACTATTTGTCACTATTTTCATCACTCAATAAAACTTAATATAAATCACATTTATTGAATCAGCCAACTAATTACAAAGTTATGTTAGTAGTTCTTACTACGTACAATAAAAAATGATACGGCTTTTTAAACAATTACTTGATCTGGATCATTCAGGGTGATTTTAGTTGATCGAATTCAAAAATCAGATATATGCAGTAACCTATAGAAAAGGAGCATCTTTAACGGCAATTTGATATTAATCCTTGGTACATTAAGCCATATAAAATGTATTTTAAAAAGTTTAAATAAAAAATAATTAGTTATTTTCATGGGATGATATTTATTCGAATAGTAAATTGCTGTAAGTTGCTTAGCTTGTAAAGTAGTCTTGCTGATAAAAGGCTTAAGTCAAAGTTGGCAGGATTGTTTAGGACGCTCGTGTTGGTAAATGCATTTTGCGAGGCGTACGGATAGCTAGAAGCCAAGGCTGTATACTGCAAGCATTACAGTCTACCAAGAACAAAAGCCACTCTCGTTAAGACGGGCACCACTGGAGTAAGTAATCGAATTATTCTGCTTTAGGCAAGTGAAGGAGAACCTGCAGGTTTCCGAAGCAGCCAATATCACCCTTAGCGGCAAACCAAACTCTTCTTGACAAGACACCCTCAAACACAGGAAACAGACGAACTCGAGAATGAAAGACAGCAACAGAAAAAAAGAACTCGAAAACAAAGACGGGAACAAGAAACAAACGAAAAATGAAAGACACCAGAAACACTCGAAAATGAAATACAGACACAGGAAATAGGGACACAAGAACACCCGAAACACGAAACGGACACAAGGACCGGACACCAAAAATAACTTAGCAGCACTAAGATTCTAAGGCACATATAAACCAAATTTATTGTAAATTTTTTATTAAATTTTACCTATCCAGCATGCATCCAAACCTACAGGGCGTGGGCGGACAAGGAACAGACACCTCATGAAGAGGAGGCGGAGGCCAAGTGAGATAAAGGCCAACAAAACAGTTGGCCAGGAAGGACAAGAGCGAACCTAGGAAGAGTGGCGAGGTGAGAGGGGTTAAATAATAAATTTAATTCTTGATTGTTGAAGTCATGGATCTGATCATAGCTCAATTTATAGTGCTTTTGGTGAACTCTAAAGATTGCTTAGTTGTGTAGCCCTATTAAATCGTTTTGATGTATGATATTCCCTTAAGCTCTAAATGCCTAACGTCAGACAATTCTCATACCACTTACTAACCTCTGACACTTTATAAGTTGCTAATGACCTTATTTCAGACACAATTCAATACAAATCATCTACGCTAACAATGCTAAGCAAATCGGACTAAGCAGATCCCAATGCTCTTCTTTGCATGATCTTTTAAAGTAGGGTTTAACTAAATTATATATCAAATATATATCGTTCTTTTTTAAAAAATATAATTTTCATTTTAAAACAATCTTTTGTTGTTTTGAAAAATTGCTGAGTGAAAGCTTTTTAAAAAACCATGGATGAAATTTTAATCAAAATATCGAATACTTTAACTGCAGAGATATTAAAATCGGTTTTCTTTAAAAAACCAAATAATACAATCTTCTTTCCATGCTTTAAAACATAGTCACTCTCAGAAAATGCTGTTCTTACAGTTGTCCCTCATGTATTCGATACTACCCCTTTTATATAACCAAACAAAATAAAATGTTTTAAACAAGGGATTATTATGAATAACTACCATAGCTCATTTAAATAAATATGTGTGTTTTACAAAGCCAAGGTTGAAAATAAGCAATTTGAGTCAAAATTGCAAAAGCTTCATTTCTAATCTCCATCCAATTTACAAAAGTGGCAAGCTAGGATCACTTTTTAAACCTTTAAATATAAATGATTACTATTATGTGCTGATTTTTATTGCCATCCCTTTAAACCTATATACACGATATCAATTGTAAAGCTAGCCATCAATTTTTAATGAGACCAATTAATAATAATACTTCAGCATTTTTATCTTACTTATTACTTTAACCCACGCTTAACACAATTTGAAAAATTCTATCTTACAAACTATGAACCAATCTCCATAAAAAATAATTTTTAATTATAAGGTAAAGCCAGTTTATAGCAAGTAGATCTGCAAATCCCATACCAATTTTAGCAAAATTGCCAAACACACATTTAAATTTAATTTAATCATATATACTTTACGAAAAAATTATTCTAACAGAGGGGTATGGTGTAACTGTGCTGTTTTAACAGAGTTAAAAGGGGGAAATGATTGGAAACTAGACAATACTCTTTATTGAGATATGGGTTATTATATAGTTGTGGGTGAATTGTGATAACAGGAACATGCTTGTGGCAATCACTCAATTGGATTAGATAGAGGTGTTGTGATCCTTCTCATGAGTGAAGCTTCAAATCAAGTTGTCCACCCTATAAGGATTGTCACTGGGCTCTTTTGCTGGTTTTGGTAATTTGGTTGACTTCCTGATCTGGATTTAGGTCATGGAGAAATCAGGTTGTGGGTCACAGAACCGTTTGTGGAAGAACCTTACCAGGGGGTTGACCCAGATGTTTCAACATTACTCTGGTTTATTATGAGAATGATGATTTTTTAAAGTACAAAGTCAAAACATAATTATGGTACAACTTAGGGTGTGGTAGCTTTTGAAATTTGCACACTATAGTTGCTTCTAACTGACCCCTGTTTATTCCAGATTTGGGATGTGTGGGTGATTGTGAGCTTAGCCATGCTTTTTTTATATCTTTTATAAAGCTTTTGGGCTTTAGTTTATGTTTTGAGTTGCCAGGTGCAGTTTATCCAGAAACTTGGTAAGGTTTATAGATGAGGTGTTTATAGATAATGGTTTGAACCCATCTTTTAGATGGCGTCCTTCTAGTATTTGGGATTCTAGATAGTGTTTTCTAGATTGTCTTTCTAGATGGGATATCCCACTCGCAGCTTGCTTGATCCTGCAGGGTGCTAATTGATGACACCAGGAGAGTTATAAATGATAAAAAGTTACTGCTGAAGCTGGCTTATTCAATAAGATTAAAGGTGCAGGTGAGAAATAGATGGTCTGAAATAGGACTTCTGGCCCACACGGGCAAAAATATTGAGTGCCTTAAAGATCTAGATATGTAGGATAATGATTCCTTTAAAGGTTGAATAGGGGTACTTTTCAAACATAATATAAAGTTTAATGGAGTTTCTGAATAGATAGTGAATAGTAAACTATCAGTTACCAAGAAACTTGATTGATTGTTCTTTGGGGACTGATATTATTGAATACAATTGTCCTTGACTGGGGTAGCATACGGGGCAAAGCGTTGCCGTTGACGCCATGAAGTTATGTTCTTAGTCAAGACTCCACAATCCTTGAGAGTAAATTTTCTGTCCTTGGTGGGTTTTGCTATTTGGGAGACAGTGTGAGCAGATATCTTTCTGCGTCTGGGAGCACCTCGGACAAGCTTATTTTTGATCATGGAAAGGATAACCTCTTTTGTGATTCTGTTAAGGGTAGCAACGGTAGCATTGTCTAAGTGATTAGTAGATGCTAACTATTTTTATAACTTGGCTAAAATCATAGAAGCCAGAACGGATGGTTTTCCAATAGAAATCTGTTGTCTCTTGAAGATTGCGCTGTTTCTCAAGGACACTAGATTTGATGGTATTTTTATACTGGCGGAATTCTTCCCTTGACATTGCTTTAACCAATTGATAGAAGCTTTCCAGCATGGTTTCAATGCGCGACTCAAGGTAGACGGGGTGACGTTCACTTTGGATAATGATAATCAGACCACCACGTGATTTCATCTCTATCTTCTCGGCTTCGACAGAGTAACCCAGCTGTTCTTGGGCGTGGAGCTGATTCTTGGCAAATCTAAAAGGCATCTGGGCAAGAAGCCTTGTTGAAACACGGGCAATCAAGTCATGGTAAGCATATGTTTCTAAATAAAATACAATAGCTGAATTCACCTCCTCTTTGGTTTTCAAAATCATTTGGGTAACAAAGTTGCCACGGGGAAGGACTACAGAGCGAGTTGGGTGCAGAAATACATTGGATGGTAGTTTCAACTGCAATAAGTCTTGAGAAGCTCTAATTATGCACCTTGCTGAACCTTGATCAATGTTCCCAATCACTAGCATCTCCATCTTGGCTGAACTGAGCAGGTGCTTGGTGAATTTTGATAGTTGGACATGGGAGATGGGGGCTAATGATGAAAGGAGCGTCTCCTTAGCCCATGCGTTTTCAACCAAAGCAACATTTATGCGTTGCATTGCATGTTTGTAGGGAGCATCGAATTGAGCGTTTATGTTATCCTGGATATATATATCCTTGTATACTTTGAAGGAAGATTCAGATATTTCAACATTCTTGATGAGATTGAGGACCTTGAGGGTGAATTTTTCTATCTTCTGGCTGTATCCTGAGAACACGAGTACAAGACCGTCTGCTGTGGAGACAATGTTGTAGGTAAGACCAGCTAGCTGGGGATTGTATACAAACGTTTTTAGCTGCATTTTAACAATTCCCGCCATGAGATCCATCTTGACTTCCGAGTCGGGACTTCTGCTGACCTTGTTGTTCTTGAGAAGAATGCAGATGTTGACTCTGGGGGGCTACCAGCATACCATATAGTGCCTTGGGAGTTGTTGTGTAACATTTGTATGTGAGGTTTGGTATTGATCAAGTCAAAGTTATTGGGGATGTATGTGTTGGGGGTGGTAGTTGTAATTTGATTCCAGTGGGTTTGAGTTGCGGTAGCTTCTTGATGGAGTATTTTGTGCCATACCAGGGTTCTTTCAGCTGGGCATCAAGGAACTTTGCAACGACACTAAGCCTAAGATTGTCCTTACTAATGTAACCTAACATCTTTTGGGCAAGTTCAGGGTCAAAGCGTGTCATGAGGGATTGGCTGGATAGGGTTTCTGAAAGTGGAATAGGGCTTCGCATTGCACTGGCCAGATCAGAGGTGTAGACTGAAGGATTGGTGTGCTCTTTGAAACGGAAATCAATTTCATTTATGGAAGCAACTTCATCAAAGTATTTCTTGGTGATGCCCTTCTCCTTGATAACCTTGAAATACTCAAGAATCAACTGGACAATTGTATATTTGTTCTCCAATCCCAGTGGCGTGAGCTCTATGAGGATATTAAATATACTGAAGTCGATGTTTTCGTCGCTTGTCCCGGTGGAGATGGAGGTTGCCCAGCCCACCTCCGTCAGGTACTCCATAATTGAGCCTGTGTTCTCGTGACTTAGGAAATGCCTGAACAGGAGGGGAAGCTTTTCGCGGTAGAATTTAGCCTGGGAAGGAAGGGGAAATTGCATATTCAGCTTCTGGTTGTCCTCGACAGAATTGATGTCAATTTCAATTCCCAAGTTGTCCTTGGAAAAGGGAGAGAATGGGATGGATGGGCGAGATATGTTTGAGTTGCGAACATTGGAGAATTTAGGAATTGTCATGTTTTTCAGTTATTCTATAGATTCACGGCCCAGCACAACCAGTTGCATCTGATTGGCGGAGTAATATTTGTTGTAATACTTGATGATCTCTTGGCGAGGGTCGATTCCCTTTGACTTGGGGATTTTGTAGAGAGTGTCGTAGGTGCCAGTGGAGAAGTGGGAGAAGGGATGTGTTTGGTTGATAATATGTTTTTGGACTTGCATAGTTCTCCAACCATCGGATTGTATGTTGTTCTGGTGTTCCGAGTTGACGGCATTGGCTTCCTTTGCAACACTCTCCTTGGAAAACAAGGGACTGATGAAGAACTGGGAGAATCTATCCAGGGCCCCTTCCAGGCTACCATGATTTACTGAGAAGTGGTAGTTGGTGTAATCATAGGAGGTGTGTGCGTTGGACCTACCACCGTAAAATCCAAGATAATCAAAGTAGGCGTTTACTTTGGGATACTTCTTCGTGCCCATAAACAGTAAGTGCTCACAGAAATGGGCCAAGCCGGGCATGGATTTAGGATCAGCTATAGAACCAACTGCGACATCCAAGGCAGCACAGGCCGAGCCTGTTTTGGGATCTGAAACGAGTAGCACCCTCATTTTATTTGACAGCACAAGTCCAAGGTATTCACGGTCATCAGTGTCACTTTTCACAATGGGAGTCACTAGTTCCTGGTACTCGTAATTACCAATACGTTTCGATTGCAACGTCTCTTGCAACAGCCACGTTAACAAGCGTCCACAAGCCAAACTTGAAAAACAACATGCTAAATCGGATCTAGCCATTAGAGTATTTAAAGCCACAACTACACGCCCTTATCTAGATGATCCTCAGCAAGCTTTGAAATTTTCAACTATTAATTTAACTAAAATTATATTTTATTAAATTCCGCTGGTTACAGGAACTAAGGCTGAGTGTCCGTGCTAGGGCTCCTCCAATGGGCGATGGTCACATGTCATCAAGCGATGCGATAATGAAGCATAATATTATCCCAAAATTACAGTTTATTTAGAATTTATGTGGTCTCCTGCAATACTTTGACTGAGGAGTGTCAAAGCTTGAAATTTGGGTACTAGGATCAAAACGGTTATCGAAATAAAAGTGCAAATTATAATAAAACTTGTCCATTTAGGGAAAGTGATATAGCTTAAAATAGGTTTGGGATTACGGTTTAGGTATACCATGATTGATTCAAATCATTACATGAATCGGATTCTGGTACATGGCCAATAGGAAGGAAGGATGCGGGATAAAGCAAGATAATTCTCACGTGCAGGAAAGGAGGATATGGTTGCATGACATGGCAGGTGGATGAGGAACTTGTGAAGGGCAAGTCCCGTTAATATATGATTAATTGAAAAGTTTAACCAACCAGTAACACACCCCGTCCACAGACAGACTTAAAGTTGAATTTAATAAACCAACTCAATCTATTTTATTGTACTTTTAGCCTGAGATTGCTTTCATAGGTTTAATTAAATTTATATTTAAATTCTTTCTTAAAAGATAATTTTAATCATATCTATTTAAAATTAAAATTTTATATCCCAAATTTAAACAAATAATAAAATTTAAGCCTAAACAAGTGGAGTATCATTATTAAGTTTAGCAAAACCAAAATAATAATCAGTTATATAATATTAAATTTTCTGATTTTTTTCGAAATCTAGCACTGATCTTTAGATTTAGAATAAGCTATTAATCCTCAATATTGGTAAGTATTTGTAGAAATTCATTGATTTTAGTTTTAACATGCACCAAGAGTTGTTTAGATGAGTCAAATCGAGTATATGCCTTTGATTATGACGCGAGCTCGATTGCAGCACTTCCCTATATATCTGAGCATCCAGAGTAGCTCAAGATATCATGTTTGGTACCACTTTTGTTGAAACTCTCATAAAAATATATCTAGGTACTATAGATCCAATTCAAATCATTTTAACGAGTCTTAACATCAATATTGCCAGTTCACTTCACCGCTACACTTAAGACGATACAACAGTAAGC
This sequence comes from Entomophthora muscae, assembly GCA_014839935.2. Classification (NCBI taxonomy): domain Eukaryota; kingdom Fungi; phylum Entomophthoromycota; class Entomophthoromycetes; order Entomophthorales; family Entomophthoraceae; genus Entomophthora; species Entomophthora muscae. The sequence goes on along the minus strand of QTSX02007179.1, from coordinate 161,738 downwards.
AAGCGTAACTTCGAAACAACCTGCCGCCACTTGGATAGGTTGATGCATCTGAGCAAAATATCCTATTATTGCGTTTCAAAATAAATAAAATCAAAATTCACAAGCCAGCCATCTTTTATTCAACCCAAAACTTATATATATCCTATTTCAACCTTCCCTCTTTAAATCGGGCAAGCTCCCCGTTCTCCAGTCAACTCAATCATCAGCCAAGAGTTTAACCATCCGATCATATAAAAGCATTGTAAACACTCCAGTTGCTTCCTTTCAGATCCATCCACATATTCCAGAGTTGAATCATCCATACAGATACGCATATTTAGTATGGTTACAGGGGTGGAACCATGATTTAAAAGTTGATCAAAAGAATATCAATCCATCCAAATTGAAGCAGCCCGCATTCTCATTTCTGCACAGTTTAAGTCACCCTCCACTTGATTTGACCTTCATGCTTTCAAAGGTGGTTGTAAGGGATTGTTGTAACTGTGCTTAAAGCACAGTCACCCAAAAAGAAACAAAGGGAACCAGTTTTAGATTTTGTTTACTGGAAAATAAGAAAGGGTTTTATACCATGTGATGGGCCACCAGGGATGACTTGCAAAAAGGGTGTTCTCAAAGTTGATCTTTGGTAACATGCTCCTGATTCTATTTGGAAAGCATAGGTGGATTTCCAGCTGCGGTTCTTGATGAGTTTACAGCCAGGTGTGTATATGAGTATTTGCTCAAATCATGCTCAGGTTGAGTCAAGTCAGGAGTTGGTAAACATTTTGATCCATTGGGGGTTTGTAATGTTGGAATAATGTACTATAGTGTCAAGTTTATACTTCTGGGAAGTATAATAAACAGAAAAGAGGGGAAGATTTAAGAAGAGAATGATACTTTATTTTATATGAATATAGAATAATATATAGTATCATGATAAGCCACATACTGTCCATGTACGTCATGGGGGTTATGGGGCTTATCTGAGTAATGTTCCTCTTGAGTCACAAGGCTTAATCAAGTTGTGTTCCGTTTAGGACCTGGATTGGGTGATCCTTGTCATAGATGGTTGACTGATAATGGTGCCACCAGTTTATTGACTAGCTGGTGAACCATTTAGTGAGCCATTTGGTGATCTACTTGGGGTGTTAATTCCCCAAGAGGGAGTATTCAAAGATGTTGCAACAATAGGAAAAAAACTAATTTGCACAGATATTCCTAAAAGGTTCATCACCAGAGATCTCCCAGTTTATCACGTCAAAAATCACTCATTATACAACTAATCTGCCACAAAGTTGGTGGCTAACGTTTAAATATCAACATTGCTGGCTTAAACACCCTACCCTACAAATCTCTATTGATCTGAAGCATAGATACCTCTCTCTTATCCCCCACCTGGTTCACCACAAAACTCCATAGCTTAGAGCTTTTGAACGCCTTCCTACAAAAGCACCATTTTATCCTGACCACTCCTGAAGAACTACCTTCAATGGACTAAACCCTCTTCCCTACAAGGTTTCCTACCCTTTACATTTCAAGTTTTTTAGCACATCTTACTGATCCTATGGGGCTCTTTGTACTTTTTACAACTATTGTCAGGGCAACTTGGATAAAAAACTTTGGTATGTCATCTTTCCTGCTCAGCTCAATCTCACTTTTTTGAATCAATAGTTATTTCAAAGAAGCTAAAAGGCATATAAGTCATAGTTTAAACAGGACTTTCAATACAAAGAAAGATATGTCAACCAAAAACACTAAATCCTGGGCCAAGTTTCTCCAGGAAAAAACCTGTCCAGTGAAGGACCAGCTTGTCAGCTTTGCACGCGGCATCAATCATTGGGCCTTCATCCCAATCAAGGGCTTGATAAGTTTGTTACTCCAGAGAGGTGGTTTGAAGACACATCCCTCTCTCAACCTAAGCCTATAGCCCCCAGAATCAAGAGTTAACTTTGAAGGAGATCCAGCTAATTTCAAGGAGGTAGTAAAGGCTGTTACCAAAACCTACCTAAAAGCAGATTCACTCCAGCAGAGTCCCTTCAAGGACCATTTTGAACTAGGCTTCCTCTCTAAAGAGGAAAAAGACTGTTCTGCTGAGAAATTCTTTACCATTAGACTCACTAACTAAAGGGTAAAAACCAAGACAACCCTCCTCATTGCCATAGATGGGTAAACATGAACACCACTTTATTCATGCCATGATCCTCCTTTTATTTTATCTTGCTGCTAGTATTTTACAAGTGCTACAGTTGGGTTATTTCACTATTCTTTAGTTAAGAACTACAATATTCTAATCCCTCTATAATTCCCCTTCATTTTCCTTGTTTTTTGGGTCAAATTAACCTAAATTAACAGTTAGTTTTCATCTTCACACTTAACTTCCCTTTGCAACCAAGTTTTGAACCTGGTACCTATACACTAAGTTAGTTTAAACAATCCAAAACCAATTACATTTTTCTTTTTGATCTAATTTCCTTCCTGCTTACGCCAGCAGCTTTGGACTAAGTTTCTCATTCTTCTGCCTTTGCTCTTCTTGGTTCAAAGCAAACAATTAATCACCAGCTTCTCCTTCTAAAATCTCCTTTATGCTAGCTTAACTTTTTAAAGTTAGTTCAAACAGTTGGCCTACAAACCATGGTTTCTTCTTTTCAATAATCAGCTAACCTTTATAGGTTAAACCTTCACTTCTAATTTGCACCTCACTTTACCAAGCTCAGTAAAAAGGCTTAGTTTACCAGTCTCAACAATAAGTTGAAATTATTTGACTTGTACCCCAAAAAGGTACTTGTTAGGTTTTGTGGTTTGTGTTTTTTCTCTTCAATCTTTATTATTAGCTTCCATCTTAATTTAATGATTACCTTTGAATATATCTTTCACCAGTTAAGCAATTTTTATAGTGGTACTCACAATTTAATTGTTGATAGTTTCAATCACCCTGCTAGTGCTGATCACTTCCCAGACTTAGAAATTGACTTTTTAACCAGATTGTCAGTCATTAAGACTGGTCTTTATTTATTTTCTTAGATTTAATAAATTGTCTTAGCCCCTACTTTGCTTCAGATAAGCTTTTAGGAGCCTTTATCCTGTTGTTGTTGCAAACCTTGCCTACCTTTCTATATTTGACAAATATAAATATCCTTGGTTTAAAGTCTTTAGTTTACAATAATTTACCCCAAGCCTTCAGACCTTATAATTCATATCCTTTGAGGCAAAGCCTCTAATCATGAGAAGATGTGGAGATCCTAATCAGGGAAGGCCTAGCTAATTACAGTAACATTGTGAAGTTTGAGCCTCTCAAAAAACTATCATTACAGCATCTCTCAACTTCCATGGCCATGGCAAGGATTGCCCCCTTGGACTCTGCTAGAACCACATTCATCTCCAGAAAAAAATACACTCAAAGCAGAAGGGTCCACTAGAAGTTATTTTAAGGCTTTCTAGAAGCAAACCTCACACCTGTGCCTTATGTTCTGACTCAGACCACAGAGAAGTGCTCTGCCCCTCTACATAGAAGGAGTATGTGCTATTGAAAAGGACTCTCATCTGGAGCCCACTATATACAAGGCCTAAGGGGCTCATACCAAGACTTCTTTTGACTGACCCTATACTGTAAATTCAGAACCTAAATGTAAAAATGCAGGATTGTCAAATCCTTGGTCCAAATTTTGAATCACTTTTGTGGGATGGCCTTTTTTAATTAAATTAATTTTTTTGTGTATCTATTTGAATTTTTAAAAATGCAGGAACTCATAGACACTTTGCAAAGTTCAAGTCAAACAAATTATTTCCAATGGACAAAATGAATTAACTGGAATCAGATTTTAAGCATTCAAATCCATCAACCATTTTCATTAAGTTTACTATGTTTTTTGGAATTGCAGGATTGTCAAATTCAAGAACCAAATTTCAAATCACTTTTGAATGCCACTAGTAAACTTAAATGTTAATTGCAGGAACTGGAATCCAAATTTAATATACAGTAAGCATACTAGGAAACACCAATCCAAATAAAGAAGCTCCATTATGACTAAAATCAAATTAAACATTCATCTTGATAACCATGTTTAGAAATAAAAAGTGATTAAACTTTAAAATTATCCAAACCCAGAAAGTATACAATATTATACACTCCAAATCACGGATATAGAAATTCTGTTACTATTCAATGCCAAATCAAGAGAAAATAACTACCCACAACTAAACCAAAAATCTAAATAATTACATGTTTAACCTAAAATTATTTTTTATTTTACTTTTATGAACCAAAAATTACACTCCCAAACAGCCCTTCATCAGCACGCAGGACGGCCTGTCCACAAGGGCCTTCCAGAGGGTCCAAGAATAGACCCAGAACCCAACTCAAGGGGAGTAATGCTGACACACAGGCCTCCCAAGGCATCAGCGCCAGTCAACCACCTCCCACATCCCAAGCCAGAACACATAGCCTTAATCCTAAACAGAAGCCACTTTCAAGGCCTGCTACCAAAGTCTCCTACACCAGGATCACCAGGAACACTGAGGCTACTTACACCTCCACCGTTTACCCCGTTGTCACCTGGCCCCGCGCTCTTGATCCAAGAGTTGCTACTTCCTGCCCCTGCGTCTTTGACACCACCTATAAGCCATTGGCCACCACTGAGGAACCATCTGCACCTATTGTGTATTCAACCATTGATGGTGCCACTGCAAGCAAGCATGATCCCACCTTCTACACAAAGGTCCCTGTCTCCTGTGTTGAGCCTGGTAGCCAGGATGCCGTGGTACCTGCTAAGGGCTGGTGTTGGTTGACAGATAGTGAGTGTGAAGCTCTCCTCAACTGCTTGAACAGGGGAATGGCGGTTTGGGATATTGCGTCCCAATTTGGTGTCACAACCAGATACATTGCCGACATCAACACCAAGTATGGCAACACCAGGCAAATTGCCAAATCCACCAAGGCTGAGCGGCAGCCCAAACTCCTTCAGCCCGTTCATATTGATACAATCAAGCAAAGGGTAGCCAAGGATTACCACCTGAACAAACCTGCTGTCCAATCAATACTTGCCACAGAGTTCGGGCTTTCTGTTTCTAAAACCCTTGTTTACAAAACAATGGTTGATTCAGGCTTCTTGTGGAAGGTGCTCGGAGTTTCTCTGTACAATAGGAACAGTGAAAAGACCATCAAGTATTGACACATTTATGCCGAGACATATCTGGCACTAAAGGAGACTGGGAATATCCAGTTCTTCTATATCAACAAATTGTTGTTTTCCTTCTCACTCAGATCTAGGCATGGGTGGGTTGAGAAGGGGTCTAAGGACAGCGTAGCCCATTATGCAGCTGTCTGTTCTCAGACCTATTACATGGTTGTGCTTCTTGGTCCTTGCAGGTTGGATCAGTATCAGATGATTAAAGGCTCCCATAACAGCAAGACCTTTCTCAATTTTCTCTGAGCCTTCAAGGAGCACCTTTGGATAAATTACAGCGGCACAACCAACATTGTTGTGCTTGATAATGTAGGGCTCCACAAAGTGGATCTGGTTGTGTCCAAATTCCCCCATCAACAAAAACAGCCATTCTGCCAGCCACTGCCTAGCAGAGTGGCCAATGAAACTCCTCTTCCTTCACCTTATTCTCCATTTCTGAATCCAATCAAGGAGGTGTTTGGTTGGATCAAGAATAAGATGAAACAAGACCTCCCTCAGGACACAGAGGATCTCTTCAACATTCTCGAGATCAGCCAATTTGCAATGCCACCTGATGTGGTGGTGGCTTTCTATGAGCCTCAGAATCCTTCCTCCCAAAAGCCCTGGTCTCTGAGCCAATCAGATAAATGGGTGCTCCTGGTTTTATTTAGTTTTAATTTTATTTAGTTTGTTTTTATTAGGACTCAATAATTATTATTTATATATAATAATGTGACGTTTGAATGTATTATAGACATTTAAGAATACATAGAAAGGTAAGTAAAATTAATTGTACTAGGTATGAGGACAAATGTTTTTATTATAATGCACTGAATATTATTATTGGCTTTTGTGGTAATAAATGAATAAATTAAAAAAAGATAGAAATAAATTAGTTTATTTATATAATTGTGAATTGTTGATGGTACTTTGGCTTTTTTAAGCCACAAATTGGACCTTGAATGTCATTATCTGATCCTTGTTATTTCAGTGCCACTATAGCCACACAACATGACCACCAATGATTTTCATGTATTCCTTACTAATTAGTACTTAGGACGCAGGTCAATTATATTGAATATGTTTACCAAATCACATTACAAGGGAAAGGTAATTCAAGTTCTAAACAATCATTTGTTTAGAACAATAGTGGAGCGGGCCACATGATGCAGATAAATTCAATTCTTGATGTTTATCTATGTGATAAATAAACCCATACTCAACGAGCTAATAAATATAAACATTTTTAACTTATTTTTAATATTTGATATGGTTGAAACTTTAAATACTGTCTTGTAATATATTTAGATATATAAATATTATAATTTACATACTAAAATTTAAAATAAAAATTAAAATATTAAAAATAAAACTATAATTATAAATCTTAAAAGTTAAATATTAAAGTTTAAATAATCAAAATATAACAATTTTATTAAATTGTGATTTATTAAATTTAAAATATTTGATATTAAAAATTTTAATATTGTAATATATATTATTAAAATTTTAATATTAACTTATATATACTAAATTTTTTAATCTTTAAATATGTAATACGAAATTTTTATAGTAAAATTTTAATAGTACATATTACAATCTTAAAATTTTAGTATTAAAATATAAAAAGTAAAAAAAATTTGCAAGGGGAAAATAATTATTGGGGGATGCTAACTGCAAAGGGAATGTGATTATTCCGGGGAATTATACCCTGAAATTAAATTTTCAGCCAATGCATTCTAATTGGATCCACATACTCTTCTGTACGTGGTGGACAACCCTGGATGTGATTGCTAGAGGGGTGGCGCCCTGTTCCCCGGTGGTTGCTGATTGTTTGATAAAAGGCAGGCGGGTGAGCAAATTGACTAGTAGGTTTTTTGGGGGGGCATGTAGTACCCGTATAGCGTTGCCAATGCAAATGAGTCATACAGGACGTGCTCAAATGTCCTGTATTCCTGTGGTGTCTTCTGGTGGTCAAGGGCTACGCGGCAGATATCCATTTGAATAGGTACATCCTCCAAATTTTTGACGTTGGTTTTTAATATGCAGTGGAGGAGGATTCCCAGGTATACCACAACGTGGATTCTTTGCAAGGTATACTTTTCCAAGAACATGCATATTTTTTTGAATGTTTGAACTAACCTATTAATATAGGATGTTTGGTTGAACTTGAAGAGGGTTTTGGGGGCGCCTGACTTGAATCAGCCCCCCAGGCCTTGGCAAACAAAATAAATAAAGGTTTAAAATTCTTCACAAGGACTGCATCCCCGACTTTATTTGAAAAGTGCCTTAAAAACTTCATTAAAAATTGCAGATTTTAAATATTTATTTCCTATTTGAAAGTCGGTTTTTATTAAATTCTTTTCATATTTGTTGATATTTGTGAAGAGGAATCTTTGAATGCTTTTGTATATGTATTTGTCAAAGTTCAGCTTGATATCCCCACAAATTTCATTCATTTCTTTGATTTTGATATTTTTTCCTAGTTCATATGCTTCCCTTATCCATGGCTAGCACCCCACAGGTGGTGAATATTCCCTATCTTGAGCTTCAATATTAAAAAAAATTATTCATATTCTGTTGAATTATTTTATTTATTTGTTTTACAGGGGCCACCAGTGACTGGTAACCCCTGTAAAACCAACTCGGTGTATAAGTGGCCACCTTTGCAACCTCATCCCCATTCCTGGTGATGACTGAAATAAATATAAGTAAAACATAAAAAGACTTACTAATTGTTTCCCCTGTGGCCCCCTCAGCCACAGGCGCCACTTTGGAAAACTTCATGAGCGTTGGATGCTCTTCATTAATTTTTCTAGGCTGAATTTTTTCTTATATTTCTTGCAACTTGTGTTTCTTCTTGGTTTTCATTTGATAAAGCTTCTGTATTTTTTGAAGCACTTCTGCTTCTTGATTGTGTTTCATTTTCATCTGTTTCCATTTGATTGTTTTCCTCTTCATTGGTGTTGATTTCCTTTTGAATTTATGTTTCTTCAATTAGTTTGATCTTATTATTTTCTTTGGCCCCCTGCCAGAACTCCCACAAATTGTAGGCTGTGTTGTTGAACTTCAGACTTGATAAGATTGTTCCCTGTAGATTAAGTAATGCTTCTTTGTTCTTTTCATCTATAATATTTCCCAGTTTATCCAGAGCATCTTCTTTTGACTGGATTAGTGGCTGGCCCTTGTTACCCAGCTTTTCTGTCACTATTTCCCTGATATTTCTTTCTATTTCAACAACCTTTTGCAGGTGTGCTTCTAATTTGTTGATCAAGTTATAGATTGTTGACATTTTTTTTGAATTTCATCAAAAAACTGGTTTTTAAAGTACTATCTTCAACACATACATAATTTTCATCATCAATAAATTAAAGACAATAAACATAAATATTGGATTAGAATATTGCAATTAGACGTCAACTCTTGATATTTTGATATTATGTGCATAACTCAATGCATTTTGTTTAATAAAATCTATTTTAAACTAGGTCTTTTTCATTATAATTTAAAATAAATTGACTGTGTTTATATTAGAGAGCCATTAGCACTTAGTACAAATATTGAAAATTAGTGCATTTTACAGCCTGTATATTTACCTATTGGTAATAATTCTGTAAACTTTTTAGTCAGATTTTGCGAGGTAATAATAATGTAATTTGTTAAAAGAATACTGTTTGTTGTCATTAATTGGTTGGTTTTTTTGCTGTGGCAATTGTGCATTTTATGATATTTACACACTAGTATTTAATTGGTTGGTTTCACATCCAATTGAATACTAGTGTGTAAATATCATAAAATGCACAATTGCCACAGCAAAAAAATCAGTCAATTAATGACAACAAACAGTATTCTTTTAACAAATTACATTATTATTACCTCGCAAAATCTGACTAAAAAGTTTACAGAATTATTACCAATAGGTAAATATACAGGCTGTAAAATGCACTAATTTTCAATATTTGTACTAAGTGTTAATGGCTCTCTAATATAAACACAGTCAATTTATTTTAAATTATAATGAAAAAGACCTAGTTTAAAATGGATTTTATTAAACAAAATGCATTGAGTTATGCACATAATATCAAAATATCAAGAGTTGACGTCTAATTGCAATATTCTAATGCAATATTTTCCGTTTATTGTCTTTAATTTATTAATGATGATGAAAAATATGTATGCTCATAATTTTAAGCTATTTGTAAAATGTACAAAATTGTATTAACTTTGGGAAATGTTGATAATGTAAAAATAAAATATTATTAATTATGAATTGAAAGAGAGATATCAATTTTAATAAGTTGTCACAAAGAAAAGATTTATTTACTAATCAAAGGACGGGAAGGGGAGGGAATGGGCAGAATGAACATTGCCCTCATCGGCGTCTGTGAAAGAGGCGGCATCAGAGATAGTGGGGAGGGAATGGGTGGTGGTTTGGGAGTCAGGGTTGGAAGGCAGGTGGCTTGATGGGGGTTGGGGAGGCAGGGTTTGTTGAATGGGAAGGGGAAGCAAGAGCTGATTGCTTCAATTGCTCAAATTCTTCTTCTGTCACATATATTGGCTTGACAAACCAAATGGACTGGTGTGGGGGGAGATGGGGGTCCTTTCTGGAATTATCACTATCACTTGCATAGAAGATGATGAGATCAAATAAGTTTGGACAGCTGCAGAAGGGAAAAGCTCATACTCCTTATCAATTTGGGTGCATAGTTTGTTGTAGGTGGCAGGCTTTAAGCGCCTGAGAGCAGAACCAAAATTGTAGAGACATACATCTGCAAGATGCATGTTGGCGTAGTTGATGAGGTAGGACCAGCAGGTATGCCCTGCAGCCCTGATTTCTTGGGTAGCCCATTCCCGCTGCTCTATCTCTGCACTCAGTTCAACTGTATGCATAGTGTTTTGTGTGGCCCACTCCTCCAGCATGGCCTTGAGCTCCGTCTGGTAGGCATACCCATCTGCAGTGTTCAATATTGCCGAGTAATAATTGGCGCCCAATGGGGAAACTGCCAATAAAACCCCAACAAACTGATATAATATTGGGCCGCGCTTGTAAACGTCAGACTGGATATGCTTCTCTCCAAAGTCTTGGATACTTGCAGATATCTTAGCATTCAACAGGAAGATTACTTCATTACGGGCCCTCATTGCCCTTCCTTTGATAAAATTAATAATAGTTGAATTGTAGGGGTCAGTGTCCACCAAAATGGGGCTACTGAGAACTTGATTGGACAAGATTATAGCAGCAACCACAACTATGTGCATCCACAAATTCACTGTTCTTTTGTTGGTGAAGATGACGTGGAGTCCCAACTGAAGACATATCTAGACCAGGGGTATCTGCGGGTCACGTTCCATAATGGCCATCATAAGGGGATGGGCTGTGTCACCTTTGGTTGAAGTATGGGCGCAAGTTGGGGTCTTCTTGGTAGGGGGGCCACAGTTGGTGTGGGCTTGCAGGGTTGCAGCCACAGTAGACTTTGAAAACCCCATTGCAGCCACAATTTCCCCAAGGGACATAAGCTTCCCTTGCTTTTCAACCATTTTGAGAACAATCTCTGGAGTGATTAGTTTCCTTCTGCGTCTTGCAGGCTGATTGGCTGGGGGAGGGATGTGTTCATCATGGGAATTGGTCAATGACATCAGATTGGCTGTTTTAGGATCCTGGGCTCTCTGGGTGACCCCATGGCTAAAATATCTGGTTCCAGATGCCATTGCTGATAAGGGATTTGGGTTAGCAGCTGCCTGTGTGTGATGGGCAAACAGGGCCATGCTTGAGGACGCAGGAGAAAGAACACACTCCTGGGTAGTGCTTGCAGAGGGGCCTGCAGGTTGGGAGTGGCCTTAGACAGAGGCTTCACTATTGGAAGACCCAGCGTAGCCCTGCATGATTTTGTCAAGGCCAGGGAACAGCTTGTTGACTTGGTTGTTATTGAAAGAAGACATAATAAATGTTTATTAAAATATTAAACTCAAGAAGTGAAATGTATATTTTAGTCAATTTTATTGTTATATATGTTAATTTTGTGAATATTAAGATCTAAATTTTAGCCGTCCTAAATTGGAATAGGGTGATTTTTGAGAATGCCTATGCTTCCTAAAAGAATCAGCACAAATCCACTCTAGATCCTTTAGCATCCTTTTTGAGACACCCATAAATTATATTTATTTCAAATTCCTCACAATTTTGATTTGAAACTTGGTTCTTGGATTTGACAATCCCACATTTTCAGATTTGTTAAGTTTTACATGATGTCTATGATTTGTTTGAAATACAGGAAATCACAAATTGTACATTAGAATCCCACATTTCTGATTCATGTATCCCGCATTTGTTTGCTGGGTTTTGTCTTTTGTTAGTTGAGTTATCTGCTCAAGAGATTCAAAATTTGCCAATTTAAATAAATCAAAAAAGTCAAATTAAATGTTTGATTTTATTAAATATTTTATTTTTCACTCAGCTGAGTTGCCCGCAAAACTGATTCAAAATTTGAACCCAGGGATTTGACAATCCCGCATTTTTACATTCAGGTTCTGAATTTACAGTAATAATATGCCTGAGTACCATGGGGTTGCAGGATTTACAGCTTACTAGAAGTGAACCCAGGTAAGAAATCTCAGAAGCAGCCAATAGGAGAAACAGCTAAAGAACAATAAAGAACAAAAAAGACCAAATATGAACCAAACTTTATTCAATCAAGTAGATCCAACAACATGGAACCCCAGTATGATGATTCACATGAGGAGCTATTTTGAAGGCAAGGGCTTTATATTGGCCAAATAAATATTGAATGCCCAAGACAGGTAAATTTTAGTAAGTTTATTAATGTATCTAGCTTTGGTGAATAGAGAGCAGTTATCTGGACTTTGAGATGTCAATGAGATGGGACCTGGCTTGTGCTTTGGAAGGATAGAGAAGGTGTGACTACCCTGGGATGGATGTGTTGAGGTTCATTGAAATCCCAATATCAACTGGGGTGAGAATACAGTTGGATAACTTTATCTAGGATGGAGGTAAAGTTTCTCTCTATGACTTTAAAGTAGCTTTATGGAAGCTTTAGAGTTTCTGGTCAAGCATAGATAGCCCAGAACTATAATTATGATGATTTTCCAGAAAAACAGCTACATAACTTAATAATTTTAAGGCTTTTTGGAAGTGAGTTGGTTGATTTGTGTCTAAAAGATCAAGATAACCACTTGGGTGAGTAAAAACAGTGGCAATGCATGAGAAGTGTCTGTTACTGATGACCTAAAGTGTAGGTAACTAATGGGGGTCAAATCTATACTGATTCACTTGTGGAGACTTATTACCTGAGTCTGAGGTGTTGAATGATGAGGACTACCAAGATAGAGAAGCTCTGATAAAGAATATCTGTAGAGAACAGCAGAAACAATGAGCAAAAAACTAGGTAAAGATAGTTTATAGTGTCCAGAAATAAAGAAGGAAAAGGAGCAAGGAGAAAATACTTAAAAAGATGTAAAAGAAACAAGATTATAAAAAATAGATAAATATAATAGAAAAAGAAAAAATTAAATAAAAAGATAAATAAAGAAAGGAATTAAAATAATAAAAGAATTAGGGAGTAATTAAATAAAGGAGAATTAAAAATAATAAAAGAGTTAAAAGATTAAGATATGTAGAAAAGCTAATTAAAAAAATAAAGATGAATTTATTAAGAGGGTTGGGATGAACATAGAAGAAGAGGCAGATGGAAATAGCACAGGAAACCTTTGAGAAACAGTGTGATACATTTGCCAGGGGCTATAGCACAGAACAGGAGCAAGACAAGAGGGTGTTTGAGTTTTTCTGAGAGGGTACATTGCAGTAAAATGTTAGCAAAACACAGAGGAATAAATTCCTTATGTAAAACATAAGAAAAAAAATCATGTCAACACAGGCCAATGTCAAGTATATACTTAATGAAAGTATAATAAACAAGATAAAGGGGAAAATTAAGAAGATAATTTTACTTTATTGGATATAAATATAGGGTATTACAGTAGTTTTAAAAGCTATGGCAACAACCAAAAATACCTCAGATTTAAACAAAATGCATCTCTCAGGTTAAAATATACACTCTGTTAACAGGATTTATTGGCGTTAATGGGCAAAATGAGTCAACACAGCAACAAAAGGCTCATACACAAAGCAAAACCATTCAAAATACAATCCAAAATACATTAATTCAAAAAAGAAAATGGTGTGAGTTGACTTTCAGTGTACATATGTTTACTATGTGAATTGGTGACAAAATACACCCAAGCAAGGTGTGTCAAAACGCAAACCATAAACAAAACACAATAGCAACTCACTGCGTAAACAAAATCCCTCATGCAATGTGTGTAATGGATTGTAATCATGAATGATCCCAAGGTATCTAAAATAAGACACAAGATCTGAAACATAAATTTTAAAAATATTAGGTTGGGTGTTTGAATTTGGCAGTAAAATCTAGGAAAATGGGTGGATTTTTTTTGAGTATTCTAAAATGGGCGTTGTAAAACCAAAAACAACTAACTAAGAAATAAATAATCTATAGTTGGGATATTGGGTGAGAAAAAAAATTAATTGAATATCCTAAACAGATAAAAGCAAAAATTAAAAGTAGGGAGTAACTTAATTAATTTTTGTTTAATATTTTATTAAATTCTCAAAATGGAAGGAACACAGCAACAGACAACCATTGCAACCATTGTGCGCCGCAGTTGCGGTTGCCCCTTCAGGTCAAAGAATAGACTTAGTGCAACACAAGTGCCTACTCAGGAGGGAGGCGGGAGAGGAGAGTTCCATAGTGATGCTGCACTGATACAGCTGGTTCAAGGAGCACAAGCTGCTAGGGTGCAGAGCATAAACCCTTGGGTCCCAAAGCTGACCTGGAAGCCAACTAAGGTCACCACCACAAGGAAAGTTAGAAACAAGGAGGTAGAACTTACTTTGTATATGTTTGATGTTGTGTACTGCCAAGAGTTGGTCCCATCAGCCATGCTGGAGAAGGTGAAGCCTGTACTTGATACTAGCTACAAGCCCTACATCAGTGATGGCAATCAGGAGGATGGCAAGGAGCCCCAGTTCTATCAAACTAATGAGGGACAGCTGGTATTAAAAAAGGTTGCAGCCTTCTAAACCAAGGTACATATGTCCTGTGTTGTGCCCAATGCCAACGAGTCAATCCCCACTGCTAAAAAGCCTGCCCAGAGCGCATCCCTGACATCAAACGCATAATCCTGCTTAAGCTAATGCGGTTTTGGGTGATTGCAAGGCGGCCACAGCCATTGTTGGAGTGGATCCCAAATACGCCAGCAAGACCTTCCAAAAATTCATCAATACTGGTTGTGTCCTTGCTGCGGAGAAATCCTTATGCATTTCAACCATACTCACCAAGGAGCACAAATGGGCAATCTGCCAGTGGATAACCCGGTATTGCCATCTTGAACTGGCAAATATACAGGCCATGGTTAAATCTACTTTTGGGATTGAGGCCTCAATTTCCTTCTATTATCATTTGGTCAAGGGAATGCACTTTTCCTGGAAAAAGCTCGGGGTATCCCCCTACAACAGAAACAGCCCAGCCAATATTGACGTCCAGAAAAACTATGCAGAGGCGTACACTGCCCTCAAAGCCAAGGGGATGGTCAAATTTTATTATATTGACAAATTGGCATTTGCCTTGTCAATGCACAATGAGTATGGCTATGTCCCCAAAGGCTCCAATGACAAGATGGCTCGGCGTGCTGCAGTCCGCGCCACAGTCTACTCAATGGTGGCTCTCCTCAGTCCAAAGAGGGTTGAGCTTTATCAAATGATATTGGGTTCTCACAACAGTTGCACCATCTTATCATTATTCTGATTGGTCCAGGAGCACCTGAGGCGCACAAGCCTGGGATTCACCAATTTGATTGTGTTGGACAGCCTTGGTCTCCACAAGGTGGCTGATATTTTTGAGGAATTTCCAATGATTGATACAAGCATTTCAGTGGGCCCCCAGCAATTGGCCACAGCAAATTTATGCCTTGTCTTCCTCCCAGCTTATTTGCCCTTCCTAAATCCCATTGAGGAAGTCTTTGGGTTGCTCAAGCAAGTTGTCAAGAGAGGAACCCCAACTGGGACCAAGGACCTCTTTAATTTGCTGCAGGGCAGGATCCACACCCTCCCAGCTGAGACCGTGGCCAAATTATATGGCCATACTGATTCATTCATCCCTGTGTGCCTAGCCAAATAGCCAATTAATTAAGGACTTAGTGTGTCCAATTTTTTTATATTCTCTTATTTACTATTCAAGATTTATTAATTATCATTTTATATTTAGATGTTTCCAAGCCTGCAATCACATTCAGAAGATCCAGCAATAGATGTAAGTAATTTATTTTATTATATATTATTTTATAATGCCATCTGAGGTAATTCCAAATGCTTGATACTGGATTACGCAAATAGATTTAAATCACTTTGGTCAAATAAACATAAAAATAGTTTAAAAAAATTAAACATAAAATGTACAAGTTAGAATTTATTTTATTAACATATAATTTTATGCTTTTATGAAAACTGTTTCTGCAATATATTTTGCAAAACTGGTTTACAGAAATAAAAATTATAAGAATTTATTATAATTAGAATACTATAAATTGTAATAAAATTTATTGGAATCATATTTTTATTGTGTGCGCCTGTAGTGGGTTCTTTAGTATATACTCACCCTGCAATGGAGGTGGCACACAACCTCCACTGCCACACTGTGAACAGTGGATACACCCTTATTGAAATTCTCCCTCCTGCTGATGAAAGGCAGTAGGGTCAGATGGAAGTGAAGCAGCAGCTTTTCAGGCGGGGCTACAAACCTGTATATCCCAGCCAGGACCAGGACATCCTGGATCACATGATCAACTGAGTTGTATCCAGGGGGGACCTTCTTCCAGTCAAGTGCAAGCTGGGCCTTGTTGATTCCCAGAAGGACCCCAACCAGGTCCTCTATAGACGCGCCTATCCTGAAGTGGAATAGGAACCCCAGGTAAACAACCAGATGAAACCTTTGCCCTGCAAAGGCTTCTGTGAACTCACACAGTTTATTATAGACTGTGCTTATCTTCTTGTTGTGCCTGGTCAATGCAAAGGTCAGCTCCATGGCTGCAGGGAGCCCTGTTTTGTCAGCACTCCAGGCCAACCCAAAGTCTGCCAGGAGGATCTTGTTCTTCTTTACGGCTGTTGCGTCTGCAACAGCCAATTTGCCCACCACATGCCCAAAGTTCTCCAACAGGTAAGATATGGTGTGCTCCACTGGGAAGCAGAAGCAAGCAGCCATATGAGCTTGGCCCATCTCTGGTACATTCTTGAATGGGAGCATTGCCAGGATGCCCCAAACAAGCTCAATGGATTTTACACAGTAAACTCCACTGAGGGATACCAGGTCCAGGTGGACCAGTTGGGCATCCTTATAGGCAGTAACTGCCCACTCAGATGCCCCCTTGGCATGTGTAAGATCTGCCAACGCCTCCTGCAATATTGGAAAGGACCTGTGGATACAGTCCTCCAGCTCCCGCACAACAGGGGGGACAGATACAATTGCTTCACCACATGAGTGGCATAATTTGCATAAAAGGTGGCCAGGACAAAGGGAACCAGGACTTGCCGGAGTTTTCTGTCTACCTTTTCTAAGAAAATAGGTAAGTATCTATATATTTTTATTAATTTTGTTTTTTAGGCTACCTTCTTGTATTTCTTCCTTGCCTGAAGCCTCCCCCAGCTTGGCCATTCTTGGCGCAATTGATTGCACAGGCAATTTGGTATCCTCTTCCCTGGCATGCTTGGTGAGCTTTAGGTGGGCATACATCTCTGGGTCATCAACCCAGACAGACGGCGCAGAAAGATTGTATGCCTTGAACTGGAGGCCCTTGACCACAGTTTTTTGAATATTTAGTAAGTGCTTGATTGTCTTCTCTGGGGTGTCTGGTATTTTTGACATTAGTGCCTTTTTGGACACCTTGTCAATTTTGTCCCCAGTGAGGACGGCAGACGTCACTTTGGCTTTGACCTTGAGGTCAATGTCCTTTATTTTGGAAATTGCCAAGTTGAGATCCTTCAGAAGCTTCTCTAATTCTCTCATTGATTTTTTACTAACCTTTTCATATGTTTTTATAGCTTTTGCCCAATAAATTCTGTATTATTTTGATACTGTTGCCTCTTTGTTTATTCCTTTTTGTTTTTCCATCTACTACATTATCCCATCTTTTTACCCATTTTGTATATGTTTTACGCTCATCTTAATATGTGTTGTTTGCTTTGTGTTGGCATTGTTTCTTTGATTACCATATTATTTTTGGCGCTTGACATAGTCCCTTGTGAAAATATTAACAACAATTTGGTGATCAGCTAAATTTGAATTAGAAAATTATATGTTAACTGTTTTTAGATAAAGTTGTTACTGATCCAAATTCAAAACCTTAATGATAAACTTTAGGCCATTCAGGAGCTGAGTGATAAGTGATTGTTGTGACATAAAGAGTCATTCAATAATTCTTTGATGCATGTGCGCTAATTAATATGATTAGCTGGATCTTTTGCTATTGTGTGTCATTGTTGCTGTGGCAAGTTAATGGTGGACTAGTGCTAACCCAGCAGCTGATTGGTTACTAGTCCATCAACAACTTGCCATAGCAGCAATGGCGTAGAAATGGAAAAACATCCAGCCAATCATATTAATTAGCGCACATGCATCAAAGAATTATTGCATGACCTTTTATGTCATAACATTTACTTTATCACTTGGCTCCTGATTGGCTCAAGGTTTATCATTAAGGTTTTGAATTCAGATCAGTAACAACTTTATCTAAAACAGTTAACATTATAATTTTCTAATTCAAATTTAGCTGATCACCAAATTGTTGTTAATATTTTCACAAGGGGTGTGTTTAAGTGCTAAAAATAACTGTATTCTGGATCTAGAAACATGACATAGTAAATATATGATTTTACAGAAATAAGCTGAGCATAAAGAATAAAACCAACTATAAACAAAGAGAACATGAACAATTGAAATTCAAAAAAAGGTAATATAAATAGAAAATGTTTGATGACAGGGGTTTATTGGGGCAGGGGAGAGTGATGCCTAGGAGGCAGAATAACGCCAGAAGGAAGACGTAGATGCAGTGCTGGCCTAGGGGGTCTGGGATTGGGTGGGTTGGGCTTGCAGGTTAGGGGTGTTGGTGGCGGGGGGTGGAGGCAGGAGGATTTCCCATGATGGCTGCCATATAACACTTGTTGTATTCCTCATTGGTCATTGGCTGGTTAGGCTGGTAAGTGGTAGTGGCCCAAGGCGGAAGGCGCTTATCCTTATATGATTTGTTGCCCATGTTCACATGGAAAACCATTTGCGCAAACAAGTCAGCCACCATCTGGCAGCCAAAGAGAAAATTGTGGTCAAGGACCCCAAGATAGAGGTTGTTGAAAGCCTGAGGACAGCGCTCCTGTAGTGTATCTCCAATGTTGAAGAAGATAACATCAGCCAGATGGACGTCTGCATGGCTGGCAGGGTAGACTGAGGCCTGGTGCCCGCGTCCCTGGATGGCCTCAAGGGCGGTGGAGCTACCCTCCATCTGGTGGCTCAAGAAAACCTGGTGCTTGGAATTCAAGCCATCCCAGGAGTTGAGTAATCCACCAAGGATGTGGCTGTATGAGTAGCCATTGATGAAATCTGGGTTTGTCCAATAGTAGACAAAACCCTTGGCTGAAACAGCCAGAAATGTACCAATGAATGTCCCCTTCTTGACCTTCTTTCTTCTATTCTTGGCAGCAGCTTTTCCTTGCTTGCCAAAATCATCAAAAGCTATTGATAGCTTTTAATAGGAGATGAACATGACATCATCAGTTAGACTAATCAGGCATTGGACCAGGGTTGATTCAATGGCAGTGTCATACGGGGAATCCTCAGCGCCATCCCATTGGTTGCCAGCAAGATTGGTAAGAACCTGTATGGAAGCCACCTTCTCATACATCCAGAGCTGCACTATGTGCTCAGAGACCCATATGCTATGGTGCGCAAGCTTCTTCCAGACCTGGGTCAAGGGAAGCTTGGGATCCTGCTGGAGGAGGTCAAGCATGTTTGGGTATGCCTTAGATATTTGTGACTTGGGAGCCTTCTTGGGCTTCTTGGCTGTCCCAATCAGATTACCCCTGTTCATCAGGTTGTTGAATTCCCGCATGACAGTAGCTTGGGTAAATTGTAACTGGGCGGCAATTTGTTCCCAGGACAGACCCTGTAGATCCAGTACCACAATTTCCTGAAGAATTTGGGTGGTGATGATTTGTTGCTTGAGGCGCTGGGCCAGGGGAGCTGAAACCTGATTGGCTGTAGGGGTGGCAGGTTGGCTGGTGGCAGGAAGTTGTTCCAAATCAAGGTTGCCATCCTGATTAGTTGGTTGGTGGGCAGGTTGTGCAGGGGTGGGTACAGGAGCAGGGGCAGAGCTAGACACTAAGTGACTCTCAAACAAGTCAAAGCCATAGGGGTCAGTGGTCAGTAACAGATCAGCTTCCTTGTTACCCGCCTCAAAGGCTTGGGTGTAAACAGGTGCCTCCATGTTCTGAGCCTTGCCTCCATTGAAGCTGGCTTGGCTGCTGCTGGTTTGGCTGCTGGCGCCATCAAATATATTGCTTGTAAAAACCATTGTAAAAAACCTAGGATAAAATCACTAAAAGTAGAAATTTTAAAATTTAATGATTTATTTTTATTGTAATCTCAAGTCCATATTTAGAAGGTTCTCAAAACCTTTTCATTCAAATCTGGAGCCATGAAAATGGATAAAATGCCTCTGTTCCTAAATTGGATAGCTGTTGATTGGCTTTTAAACTGTTGTTTTTCTAATTTAGGCTGCTCATACTACACATCTTGTGTGAGTTCATTTTGTTTTGTGCTTGTGTAATCTTTCTTCTAGATTGCTCAAGTTTTGTTTTGTTTTAGTTCTTCTGTTGGTGCCTCATATTAATCCTGATTGTATTATAATATACTCTGGAACAGCATCCATCCATTTCACTTGTTGCGTCAGTTCATTTCATTTGTGGTTTGAACTACACCACTTGATGTTTTATATAATTTTGTAAAATGGGCTAGTGAAATTTTGTTTTGTGTTTGACAGTCCATTTATTAACTGAAATTTTATAAATTAATTGAATCCTGAATCTTGCGTGATTTGGATTTTGTTTTAATCTGAAATCATTTTGTTTAAATCTGAGGTATTTTTGGTTGTTGCCATAGCTTTTAAAACTACTGTATATAGTATCATGAAAAGCCACATACTGTTCATGCACATCATGGGGGTCATGGGGCTTATCTAAGTAATGTTCCTCTTGGGTCACCAGGCTTATTCAAGTTGTGTTCCATTTAGGATATGGATTGTGTGCTCCCTGTCATAGATGGCTGACTGATAATTATGCCACCAGTTTACTGGATGGCTGGTGAACTATTCAGTGAGTCATTTGGTAATCTATTCAGGGTGTTAATTCCCCAAGAGGGAGTAATCAAAGGTGTTGTGACACAGGAAACAGGGAAAACATTCAAAATGTGGGCCAAGGATTTCTCTGGGAAGCAGGGAAAATGTATTTAAATAAGAGGCAACAGCAGGTAGCATGTGACAACCACATGGGGTAATTGTTAATTTTTAGTAACTAATTGGCTGAAGTTTAAGGCTTGTTTTATCAATGTTTTTTATTGATAAACCAAAAGGGAAAAAAGCCTAATAAGTCAGGAAGCCAAAAATAAAAATACTGTCCTGATTGGCTGAGATAAAATAGACTCATTTTAAAATATATATGAGGTGAAAACACAATAGTTTAAGCCTGAAAAATAAGCAGCTCAGAAGTAAATCAGAATGAAATAAGGAGTTACTTAAGGGGTAATAGACTTAAAATGAGACTATTCACTTCAGGGAGCCAAAAAGGAGTCCAGGACACAGAGCAAAGATCCTAAGACATAAAACAAGGGTTTCAAGGCCTAGAACAAGGAGTACAAGACCTAAAACAAGGAGTGCAAGAAATAAGGAAAGGAGCCCAAGACCTGACTCAAAAATCCATCCTCCCAAAACAGGTTACAAACACAGAAGGTTTCTAAGACAATTTTCCTTCTGATTCAAGTAAACCCAATCTTGACCCCTAAGCACCATCCCTAATTCCACATATTTCATCATATCTAAACCTCATCATATTTTCTACCCTGGCCCAGGAGAGAATGTATAATTGAAGAGTTGCAGGAAATTTTTACTATAAAATCTTCTGATAAGGAGTGGGATCAATTGACTGAACAACTCAGAATGACCCCCAGAGGCAAGGAGTTCCTAGGGAATGAGTTCAAGAGACTGTTATAAGACTGGTATAAACCCAAGGAGGGGATCACAGCTACTGAGGTGATGGTTTAAAGAGAGGATGATATGATAGTCATTGGGAAATTGTTCAAGGAAATCACAATCCTCCAAGCCAAGTAAAATATCTTGACCAGGAAATCACTTCACTTGGAGAATGTCAACCCCTCCCAGCCAGCACCTGACATTAGCCCAGGACATGCATTGGCGTCTGAGGAGCTAGAGAACCACACCCAGGCCACCACCTTGTTGGCTAAAGCCTCAAATAAAATACAAGGATGCATTATGTGCAGCAACAGATTATTCAGCAGGCTAATTAATCTATATCTCTGAACCCTAGCCAATCAAAGCAGCATAGTTCAGAATGATAGAAACCCAAAGAACCAGTTGCAAGCCAATCACAAAAGGATATCAAACAGCAATATCTACACCCTACACCAAAGAAGATGTAATAGCTGTAAAGGCTCCCAAAAAGGTAAGTTTCAATAGCACTAATATGACTCTTGGGCCCATCACAAAGGGGCTCACTAGGGCATAGTAGCTACTGAAAATTCAATAAAAATATAGATCCTCAAAATTGTAGGATTATTTAACCCCCAATCCCAGGAAAAGAAATTAAATTTCCTTATCTCCCTCTAAGGTGATCTACTGGTCTAATAAAGGTAAATTGTAGCTCTGATAATGAGCTCAAATTCTACAGGCTACTACTACCCCACACCATCCTATGATCTAAGAAATGCTGTATCTTAATTAGAAAATGGGCCCACATCATAGCAACTAATAAGAATTAATTTTTGTAGTGGGGTATATGAATGACTGACATTGCATGGAATGAAGAAAATTATTATCAGGGATCTAAGCACTGTGATGGGAGTCAGCAGAATCAGGCACAGGCTGGACCGCAAGACTAAAGGGCAAAGCCTATCACAGGACTGGGTCCCACTTGATAGCATAGAAGATGGAACAATCAAACAAGGATCAAGAGCCAGTGTCTGAGTATGTAACAACACAAAATTTAAAAAAGTACTTTTTTAAGATATGGAATTAATTTGGCACATGAAACCCCATTAAAGAGGTAATGATTGGATATATATCCAATACCCAATAAAATACCTTTGAATGTATGAAACTCTACAAAAATTACTGGTGAAGTATGTTAAAAATAATAAGTGATAGTGTAGGCTGCTATGGACATGGTGGAATGAGGGGAAACCAATGGGGGCCAGTAGTGCATATTAGAGTAGCTGAGTTGTGCTGTCTTCTTATAGTATGTATATTATGTAGTTGATGGTGTGGGCCCAAAAGGTCTGAAGGTGGTTTTGTTGCAACCAAGTCTCCAGCCTTGCCTGCTAACATCTCTTACAATACACAGAGGGCGCTCAACAAGGTGCCCCTTGACGTGTCTAACTGTATGGATTAATCTGATGGCAATATTGAATGGCGGGTACTTCATCCTAATTAGGAGCGCTACCAATTCAACTTGCTGATCCCCGCACAAGTTATTCCTCAGCTCCAAACCTTACATGGAACTCCCCACCGTGCCACCCCCTTGTGGCCTTGTGGCTTTCCCCATATAGTATATTAACCACTTTATTCTAAAATAAACAATACCTTGTTCTTATTATTCTGTCCTTTCTATTGGACTGTTATCTTCCCCAATTCCAAATACTGAATCCTCATTGGTTCAGTTGCAACAGTGGTAGCAGCGGTAGGTTTACAACCTACCTAAAATAAAATTCCCCCAAGAAAGGACAGAGTACGGGCCGTATGGCTACTCCCCAACCAGAGACCTTCCTGCCAATCCCCAAGGGGGACATCCCCAACGGGTACATCATCTATCAAGACCAGCTAGTTCTCACCAGCGTGTACAATTGGCTCTGCCTCGGGCAGCGTGACGCCAGCATCACCCCACCCCAGTCAGATCTGTCCCAGCACATGCTTAACCTTCAGCTAGAATCCTTTGCTGGTGGCGTAGAGGGGGCCAACATTGTCAGTTGGCTCTAATCTACTGAAACCTGCCTTTGCATCTGTCAGGTTCCTGAGCCCATGTGGGTCTCCACTGCGTCTGGCCACCTCACATGGCCTGCCGCTGTGTGGTTCACCAACTGGGCCAGCCAGGAACTTGACGTTACCTGGGTGGCATTCCAAGACGCCACCAAGTCCTGCTATAGCAAAACCTTCTCCCCCATTGCCATGGGAACTCCTCTTCTAGCAATCAAACAAACTGGTTCTGTTCCTGAGTATCCTGTTGCCTGGCAACAAGCTCTTGCTGCTGCCCCCAAAGCCATGACCAACATAAATGCAATGCTACTCACTCTCATCATCAATGGGTTAAAACCCCATATCTGTAAGTGGGTCCCCGTAGGTTGCTGCACCTCCATTGACAACTTCTATAAGGCCATTGTGCAGGTTAACAACCAGGCCTCAATGGGCTTCTGCTGTACCAGTGACACTCCATCTCAACCACACACTACACCTGACAATGGCCACAAGCAAGTAGGCTGCCGCCAGCCCCGTCAACAGGATAATGGGACTAAACGCCCCTGTAAGGGGGAGCTTCAGCTAGCGCAAATCAAGGATCAGGGAAAAGCCTGGGGGTTGTAGCTATGAGAGGTTCTACAACCCCACCTGACCCATCCTCTCCATCCCTGCTTGCAAAAAATCCCTGTGACTACAACATTCACAAAGTTGAAACCCTGGACGTCTTTCAGGTCCACAGTGACAACCCCGTATTGCAAGCAAGCCACTTCTCAAATAAAGTAACACACTTGTCCTATCCCTTCTGTTTCTGTGGGAACACCCACAAATTACCGGTAGATACCGGGGCCAACCACACTATGGTGGATCAGGCATTTGCCAACTCTCAGCAATTAGACCAAGTGCCCAGCAGGTTCAAAGCAGTACAAGTAGCTGACTCCCTCAGAGTTGCAATCACCCACAAGACGGTACCCTTCTCTGTGAGAATGGGGAACATCCAGGTTAAGCTCTGTGGGCCCATCATGGCAGGGCTCAGCCACAACATAATTGCTGGGCTCAACTGGCATCAGCACAACCATCCCTACATCAATTGGGATACTTCTGTCATCACCCTCAATAGAAATGGGGTGGAATTCCAGATCTACCCTGTAGAAATGAGTAAGTTACTCCACAATACTGTATTTGTCAGAATAACAGAGACAGGCTTGTAAAATTTCAAGGGAGGAAACTAGACTTTAACCAATGCTCAGTTGAAGTTATCTGCGCTGAACCATCTGCAGTCCCTCCCTTGACCTCCTCCCCCTCCACCATTGCTTGCTGCACTCCTCAAGGAGTACAAGGATGTATTCAGTGAGACACTTGAACAACTACCTCCTCCCTGGGAGATCAAGCACACTGTACAACTTCAAGGGTTGTTACCTAAAGCACAACCATTATACCGTCTTACACCAAAGGAAGATGAGACCCTCCGCCAACACCTTGTGGACGCGCTTGATAAGGGCTTCATTTTCCCCTTGCTCTCTCCATACGGGGCAGCTGTCTTCTTTGTAGCCAAGAAGGACAAGTTCCTTTGTCTGGTCACAGACTATTGGGCCCTAAATGGAGTGACGGTTAAGAACAAGTACCCCCTGCCGCTGAATGATTACCTGTTTGATACACTTGCAGGTGCAAAGGTCTTTAGCAAGATTGATCTCACTGCAGGGTACAACCAGGTCTGCATAGCACCAGGGGACAAGGCAAAAACTGCCTTCTACACGCGCTATGGGTTGTTTGAGTGTTGTGTCATGAACTTTGGAATGACCAACACTCCCTCCACCTTTGCCATGTTGATGAAAAAAGCCTTTGAGGAACTGATTGGAAAATGTGTAATTTTGTACCTTGACAACATTATTGTCTTCAGTCAAGATCAAATCACACACCTCCAACACCTCTGTGCTGTCCTCAACACCCTTTGGAAAACCCATCTAAAAGCTAAACCCTCCATATGTGAGTTCCTCAAGTTGGAGCTTTTATTCCTTGGGCACACTATCTCTGCCCAAGGGATAAAGCCTGACCCTGCCAAAATCAAGGGAATCACCAGCATGCTGCCCCCCACTGATGTGGGCCAGGTGCGGACATTCCTAGGCATGGTTGCCTATATACGCAAGTTCATTCCCAATTGTGGGAAACTAATTGCACCTCTCACTGAGCTCCTCAATACCAAACAGCGCTTCCATTGGACCCCCGTCAGAGATCAAGCATTTGAGACATTGAAACAAAGGCTCACAACGGCACCAGTACTGCAGTTCCCCAATCAAAACCGACAGTAAAAACTTGAGACCAATGCCTCCAACAGGGCCATAGGAGGCGTGCTAAAGGTAAAAGAGACAATGGTGTCTTCCTCCCTGTGGCATATGAGTCCAGGAAGCTCACAGACTCAGAACAATGTTACCCCAAACATAATAAAGAGTTAGCAGCAATTGTGCACTGCGTTGAGAAATAGTGCTATTATCTGGAAGGAGCTACCTTCCCACCCTGCGCTCTGACGGACCACAAGTTGCTCCAGTACTTCAACACACAGTCTCACTTGACACACTGTCAAGCAGGATGGGTTGAGCGTTTATCCCCTTACCAGTTGCGCATTGAGTATAAGCCTGGAAAGGAGCTTGTCACAGCTGACGCCCTTTCACAACTCTATGTAGCATCTATCACTGGGGACAATGGCTTGGACCCAGATTGACCCATGCTCTATCTCCGCCCTGAGGCAACTTGCTACAAGGGCCTTAACTTGGTCACCATCTCCAAATTGAAGGACAACAAAAGTCAGTTCACCACTGATTCTGGCAACGTCTGCCGCTGGGCAGAGACAGGTGAAAAGACACCTTACATTCCCACCACGCAACAAGGGGACACAATATTGCACTACCACCAAACCCTGGGTCACATCAGAGGGTGTAACCTTGTCAAGATTATGAAACAGAAGGTTTGGTGGCCGCGCATGCGTCAAGACATCTTGGACCTCCTTGAAACATGCGTGTTGTGCAAAAAGAACACATCCAAATATACACCCCCAAGTCTGTCCTGCCCATCAAGGCCATGGAACCCTTCAAGCAGTGGGCCCTTGACATTGTGGGGCCACTTCTCAAAGACAGACAGGGAATAAGTACATTATCACTGCCATCAATTACTTCACTTGCTGGCCAGTGGCTTGGGCAACAACCAACCACACCACCACCACCATCACCCACTTTATTGGTAAGCAAATTGTGGCTTGCTTTGGGCAACCCAAACGTCTCATCACGGATGTTGGCCCTAAACTTGTTGGGAATGTCATGAAAGAATACTGTGCCAAGAGCGCACTCTAATATATAGTTACAAACCCCTACCATCCTCAAGCCAATGGACACGTGGAACAGCTAAATGGCTCACTGGTTCAATTGATTGCCAAGCTCTCACAAGAACACCCTAACACCACATGGACTGAACACCTGCCCACTGCTCTAATTATCCTACAAGCAAGAATCAACTGGAGCACTGGGTTCAGCCCTAGCACCCTGGCCTTTGGGGTGCTTGACAGTCTGACAGGGATTGAACAGGGAAAGATACGGTCCAAGGTTCCCAACAAGCCTCCCCTAGTAACAAACCTATGCCTAGACCTATGGCGTACCAAAGCCCAGGAAATCAAACACAAGCAGATTGCAGGAGGGACAAAGCACCTTGAAGCTAGATACGCTGTAGGTGACCCTGTCTACACCCTCAATCCTAATTCTGCCAAGTTAGAACCCAACCACCTAGGGCTCTTCAAGATAGCTGCAGTCTATGACAATCACACTAATCAGCTTGAAGATTCCCAAGGAAACACCAAGAAGCTTCACCATGATTGCTTGCGTCCCTGCCGTGCCATCCCCACACAAAACTTATTTGTGCAGACCTTTCCAGACCTTCCGCAGACTCTGGTCTTGGTATCTGACAACAAGCAGGGGGCAAGGGGGGGTGTTGCAACCAAGTCTGCAGCCTCTCCTGCTAATGTATCTTACGATACACAGGGTGCGCTTGACGAGTTGCCCCTTGACGTGTCTAATGTTATGGATTAATCTGATGGCAATATTGAATGGCAGGTACTTCATCCTAATTAGGAGCGCTACCAATTTGACTTACTGATCCCTGCACAATTTATTCCTTGGCTCTAAACCTTACATGGAACTCCCCACTGTGCCACCCCCTTGTGGCCTTGTGGCTTTTCTCATATAGTATATTAATCATAATATTCTACAATAAACAATACCTTGTTCTTATTATTCTGTCCTTTCTATTGGACTGTTGTCTTCCCCAATTCCAAATACTGAATCCTCATTGGTTCAGTTGCAACAGTTTGGTGGCCCCTAATCTCTAGAGATGCTATAATAACAGAAGAGGATATGAAGTGGTTCATTTTATTTCCTGAGAAGGAGTGACTAACCTTAGATTATTTTAATTCTAGTGATATAAATTGAATTTTTTGTTTTATGTGATATAAATTGAGGGTAATTTACTCAATAACAACATAAACTATCACCAAGGATATAGTTTTATTATGAAGTATCCTAGCTGTGGGTGTAATATTGTAAAACAATGTACTGGAGCTCATAACAGTTTGGTTTTAGTCTGCTTCCCTTTCTGGGGTGGTACTGCAAGTTGACATGTACCAATGTTTAGTCATCATTTTAATTTGCATTACATGGGTTTGGATGGGCCTTTTTGATGCACTCAAATTCAGTTAAAAATTTGGGCATAATTTGTTACCATATGTGAATGGCTTAAGTTTTCTGGGTTTGGAAGATTTCCTGATTTAGCAGCAGCCTTCAAAGAGGAGTAATTTAAAAATTAAAAATCTTGTTTTGATATTCTCAATTAGGAAAATTTCCTAATTTGGGAACCTCAGGGTTGCCTCAGGTGCTGCTGACAGAGAAGTGAGACCCAGACCAGAAGAATAGGAGAGAAAGTGGGTTGCTGGTGTACAGCTTGCAGAGGCCTGGAGGCCTGCTGTGCAGTCCACACCTTCCTGGCTGGTAGGTGGCCGGAGGCAAGCAGGTAGGCAGCAGAGCAGGGGGTATAAAAGTAACCATTTTTAATTTTGAAATTATTTTTAAACCTTTTGTTTCTTGTGGCACTTTCCCCAATCAGGGGAAACTGCTGCTCATAATCTGAACTATTTTTCTTATTTTTCATATAATAAATATTGGTGATTTTGTGTTTATGCCAGGAAATTTCCTGACAGAATCATGTAATCAACCAAGTCTGTCAGAGTGATATCCAATACTCAAAAAAGTTGAATAAAACTGATTTCTTTGATAATAACATTGTCAGGATTCTTTGACAAAGCAATAATGGTAATTATGACAGAGCCTGTGGATTATAATTACAGCAATCAAACATCATAAAACAATAATATAAAAATTATATAATTGGGATCAGCTTATAATTCTGGTCATTACAACAAAAATTGCCCAATAATAAGCACCGCTTAAGAAAAGCTCCAGATGCTGCCTAGGAAATAATTTGGGCACCAAAGTACCATTCTAATTTTACGCCAAGTGCTTCTGCATCAACTAGAAATTATTTCAGGTACCACCTTGCAAATATTTAGGCACCCCTGCGCCACTACAACTATACATTAAGCAACAAGGCAATACCAGGTTTGAATCCCTGAAATGTAAATCCCTTTAATTAGTTGGCTTGCTAAGCAAAAAACTTAAAGTATGTTCAGGATAGAAAGAAGTTATTCTGAAGCTACACCACCCCCACACCAGCAAGGGCCATCTTTGCTGGGTGAATAAGAATGCATTTCATTGGTTGATAAGTGTTAAATGCCAAACCTAGATTACCATTTACTCAAAATAGGGGTGTGCTAAAATGTCCTAGAAGACTCTGCTAGTAGCCCAGAGAGTAGCCCTTGAGAAGATATATGAAGAATCAATTAATTACAATAAAATCATCTCTTAATCTGCAAGTTCTTCTTTGTGATCAGAAGCTGTCCTTAGAAAATAATTATGCTTCCATTTCTCCTAGCTCTTCTGAAGCAATACTAATCACATCCTCACATATGAAAGTATTCAAGAAAATGCTCTGTGCCCTACAATAATAAAGAATTTTGTTGCTGTACTGTAAAAATCATGACAAACATATTCCTGCAAGTAGTTGTACTTGTCTTTTAAGAGTTTAAGTTTGATAATATGCTAAACCCCTTTTTGATTCACCTGTTCTGGATTTATTTTTAGGCTAGCAGATCTAGTAAGATGATATTCTCCAAATTGAACTCTTTTTAAACTGGGTTGAGCAGGTACTTAGAGAAAAGCACAGGTCTAAAGGATGAACTAGGAGGACAAAACAACTTGGGTGAGGGTCTACAGGAAGGTCATCAGGTGGGTTAACAGATACAAGTGATACTGTTGTTGTATGAGAATGGTATAAAACAAGAATTGGATAGGGTAAAATCTTTTTAAACTAAAGATTCATTGCAACTTTTTTATTAGGATGATAATGAGGCCTGGCATTGGCTTGACAAGTTTAATATGTCATCTTGACAGACCTCATCTTTCAAACAGTAATCTATCATTTGGACGGCCTGTAAACCAATATATCTGTGAGAAAAATGTGGCATCTGTGACTATACGACAGTCACTATTGAGTATTTAGCCAAATAAATACTCTGAAATATAAAGTTATCTCTGTTTTTTCTTATTATTGCATGCAGATAGGTTGGATTGGAAGTCTTAAGGTTAAAATTCCTGAAAACTGGATATCTAGGTTTGATAAAAGAAAAGAAGGCAAGATTGGCCGAGTCAATCTGGGAGGCAGAATGTCTCAAAAACGGTTTAATTAATTGGGAAGATTAATTAATAAATACACAGGAATATAATTAATGGGGATTTAATTATATTGATTAAATTGCCTTGACTGTGTCAAGAAGTTTGGTTAAGGTCAACCATAAGAAAACCCCCAAATTTGGGTTAAAAGTGCTGCTTTGGCAAATTCATTGGGTTAAAAGCGCCGCCGCGCTGCCTAATGGATTTGTGAAGCGCCAAGGCGCCGCTATCAAATTTTTTCAGGCGCTGAGGCGCTGGGGCGCTGTTACGCTGCCTGTGAAAGTTCCTGGGCGCCGCAGTGGCGCCTGGTTTGAGTTTCAAAGCGTTTTAATGGGTTTTAAGGCAAAAACTCATTAAATGTAATTATAATTAAATAAAGGCAAGGATGCCTAAGAATACAGGGTTGATCAGCTGGTTCCCAGTTGGAACACCAATAGCTGAGTTTTGGGATGTTTAATCCACAGGGTTTTGGCGCCAGGATCTGAGGAAGCTCCATGCTGAATTGGTACATTGGGATGGATGGAGTCAGGTGACTTCTTCCCATTCTAGGTTGATTCTCATAGGTTGAAAAATATCAGTGATCTTTTAGGTAAAGATCTAGGTTTGGATGACTCAAATGTCATAGATCATGTGAGATGAATCATAGGATGATTCCGGAACCCAAGGGGTTTTCAGCCAAATATGCCCTGAATGGTATATAAGCAAAAACAGCTAAACTTTAATAAAGATACATTGTCAATTTTGACAATTTCCCCTCAACTACCTTTTCAATTATCATATCTGCTTTGTTAAATTTTGAAAGGGCCAAATTTGGAGTACTTTGCGTGGAAACTGCTGCTGCCAGGAAAGAGGTTCCTACAAGTTTGTTGGAGGAAGCTTGGGCAAGCTTGGAGGTCACCAAGACTGTGCCTGAGGAGTCCTTGGTGGAAGTAAAGGCTGCGTTTGAAGAGTTATATTCCAATTATTTTGCAAAAGAAGATACTCCTGCCCAAGGAAATCAAATCTATGTTTGGGATTTCCAGAACCTGTTAGTAGGATGGGACAAAATCTTATAGCAAGTGAAAGCAAAGGCAAATTTCGAAATTGAGACTTTAAGGGCAAGGGAGAAAAAGAGTGTTGAATCATGGCCTGTTGGCGGGATGATAACAAAGCGTTGTCCCATAAAATTGCCTCTCTGGAGACAAAGCTCTTTGAAGCTTTGTAAAAGGAAGGTAATGGGAATAAGAGTCAAGGGCAGGATAATGGCGGGACAGACTGGTTAGACCTGGATCCGTCACAGCATCAGGCTTGGGCAGACAATTATGAACCAGTTTTAGAAAATAGAAATTCCCATTCTTCTGCTGCAAGTCTTATTTCTAAGGCCAGGCTAGCCAGCAGAATTTTTGTTTTTTACTGGTATTCTTTATGCCTGGTGTACTTTTAATTGGAAGAATTATGGAAGAGTTTAGCCAAAACTCAACTGGTGTGCTATAATAACTCAGTGTATGTGCAAGAAACACATGGCACATTGTTGGTTTTGGCCTCTCCTTGGTTTGATAAAATTTCCTCAGTTTATAGACTCTTTATTCAAATTGCTTTGGATTTAAGCCAAAAAAAGCAGGTAGACAGTCATATAGGCCCTCTTGGTAAGTGGGCTGCAGGATGGGTAATATGGGGTCAAAAAAAAAAATGGGGTTTGCTTTATAACAAGAAGCAAAATTTTACTTTTTAAACTTCCCCTTCAATGTATTATATGTCCCAGAAGGCACCCCAGAAAAATCCTTCCTTAACCAGATCAAGCTCATTGAATTTCCACCAAAAACCATTTATGCTGGAGAATTTAACTCTTGAACACTTCCAGCAGATAAATTCCATAAAATGCCTCTACTAGAGTGCTATATTATCTTTAGTTAATGAACAATATATGGTAGGACACACCATCTTGAAAAAAGCATCTCAAAAATTTGTATCTCAATTTACGCCATCTCAAAAGATGCTATCTCAAAAGTAACAATACTTCCGCAATTTCAATTAACAGCCTTGCAACTATAAAAATATTATTTTAAATATTATTTTAAAATATTTTTTTGGATACAAAAAACATCAAAAACCCTTAAAAATAATGTTAAAAAAGCTATTCTAGACTTAAAAAACCTTGGAATTTTATATCTGTAATAAAAAAGGGGAGATTAGTAGCAATAAGGCAGTGTAAAGCCCAATAGTCAAAATATATCCAGAAACACTCATTTTCTACTGAAATAACCATGATCTATACTTAAAAAGATGCATATAATAGTACCAAATACTAAATAAAAGTAGAAAATATAAAAAAGGAAAATAAAATAAGACACAGAAGAGTTTATTGAAAAAGACTCAGACATTATTTTAAAGAACAACAGAGATGGCTTGTAAGTGTTCAAGCTTTCTATCCTTGGGATAGTATGCAAGAACCACCTTTCAGATTTCTGTATTCTTTTTGCTGCCTTGGTCTTCTTGGGCAACTGTCAGCATTTAAACTATCTACATATAACATCCTACATGTTGACAATCTCAATTATTTTTTTTGGCTTTATTTTCAAAACAACAGGGTCAAACCTCTGGAAATGTTCCAACTAAGCAGGTTTGTGACCCTCAATCCAACTTCCCAGTGACCTGTAACCAAATACAGAAGTTGACTTAAATTCCCAGAAGCAGCAAAATGAGTAGATTGTGATCCCATACAGTGGATGCCTCAATTTAGCGCTTGACTCATTACCAGGATCAAGCCACCTCCTAACCATCCAACTAAGTGATCACCATAATTATGTTCCTGATATCAATAATCCACTCAGACTATATAAATCATATCTCCCAATAAAGATATCTATCTAGTTCCCACTATTTTTCCCCTTGTAAATCTACTAAAACAGCACAGTTATATATAATTTTTTATAATTTCACTTAAAACTTGAAAATTAAAATCAAGTTTAACTTTTGTCATTAGAGACAATTATTTAAGGTAAAAAACTAATAAAAATATAATAAAATAATAAAATACTTTTGGGAATTGTTGACATGGAGGATGTTACATCTATACAGTTTAAATGCTGACAGTGTAAATTCACTGATCTCTTTGGCCTTGGATTGCACTATCTTTCCTTAACGCATCAAGGAATCAAACCAAAGTCCAGCAAAACCCCTAAATTGCAAGGCAGACTTGGCAAACATTATTGAGAAGTATTTTGTGTTAGTATATCTTTCTCAAGCCCCACCAACCATGCTTAGTTCCCCCTGTCTAACAGTGGAAGAATTGCTGATCAATTTGTACTACTATCTGGCCTGGTGTCACCCCCTTTTCAAAATCATATGAGGCAAACAATCAAACAAGGGCACATCTGTTATTAAAAATTTCATTGCTCTAGTCCCTCTGCAGGAATACTGTATAGGCGTTGCCCAATCTTTTTTTTCTCCAGAAATTAATTCAAACCCTTCCAGCCCCCCTGGCAACAGGTTGCAAAAATTATCCCTCGGCCAACCTGGGGGTTCCACAACTCCTGGTAACTCCATCTTCCCAACTTGTCCCCCTAAAATTGGCAAGCAGGCCCATTTGAGTCCCTGCTTGTCTATTGTTACAATTAAAAGTCTTTGATATTACTACTTTTATGAGTTTTGGTCCCCAGTTTCTGGAGTCCTTTTTTTAAAAATTATTAGTAGAATTAAGTTTCCCTTATCTTCTTTTCTTCCTTCTGGTCTTTACCAGCACTTCTGTTGTCCAATGGTTATTATTAGCGTTGTTTGGTGGTTATTTACATGCTTTTGATTTCAATTTTGAGCTTGAATTTAAGTTAGTATTCTATATAAAAACTTACTCCAATTTCAAAAACCCATTTTTTGCTTTAATCTTTATACTTCAAGTTTATATACCTTCTTAAGAGACTCCCCGTTGACAACAACAAGGTTACTAACGCTCCTAGAGACCTCTCAGGACCAAATTTTCTTGTGATGCTTCTAAACCAGTGATTAACGCCCAATCTAACCACTGTGATTACTGTCACCTCCCCTGAAAGATTCTTATAAACAAGAATATGTTGGTCCCATTTGCCAAGTTTGTGATTTTCACTCTGGCTCCTGCCCTGTTCCTGATTTGGTCCACCTCACCTGAGTTGTGGACCCTTACCTCCTCCTCTGTTTATCTGAAAGGTTAAAACCCCTCTCATCTTATTCATCTACTGGATAACTTCCCTGGAAAAGCCAGCAACCTAAACTCCACAGGGGAAACTCTGGTTTATAGTTTGACCTGCGCTAATGTGGAGTTTTCCCTGCCCACTAAAGCACCAAAAACCATTAGTATAAGGGCTCTTGTGTGTTTCCTTCTGCATAATATGTGGTTTTTCCTCCACTCAACAGTATTATCTCAGCCCCCAAAGTGCTCCCAGGCACATCTCCTGGCTTGTTTTGAGTATGCTCTTGATGGGCCTGAATATGTTCCTCCCTCAACTGTCCCCTGTTCATACAGTCATCCCAGTCCTGCACTGGATGGTATCTTGGTGGGGTTTCCCATCAAGATGGGAGCCAAGATTAGTTTAGCTCCCCTATTTCACAGATAGTTTCCTCTTCTTGGGGGTTATCCTTACTTTTCATGCCAGCCTTGGAGAGGTGAGCATAGATTGCTTGCTGTGTTTTCAGGTGAATAAGGATCTTGTTGAACTTGGGCTTCTTGACTCATACCCTAGTAGCAAATTGACTATGCAACCCTTCAAGAAGTGAGCTGGTCTTAATCAATCCATCTTTGACCTGATTAAAGAAATTCCATGTAATTAAGTCACTGCCTTTTTGGATATGGTGTGCTTCTTGGAAGACATCAACCCACTGAGTTGCAAAATAACCAATAAAGGGTGCAAAGGCTTCTTGATTTAAAGTGATGTAGGGATGGCAGAGGGGGAGTTGTAAAAGGCATTAGTCTCCTCTTTTTTGACTAGGGAAGGGGCAGCAAAGCAGTTGAAAGCATATTTGACTCTTTATTTTCCTTGGTGTTGACCAGCTCATCACGCTCAGAGCACTTTTGAAGGCAGCAGAAGAGTGCCTGCCAGAAGTGAAAGTAGCATCCCCAGGGGGCTCTTGAAGGCTCTAATAAAAGAATTGGCCTGAGGCTGCTCAAAATCCACTACCAGAGATTCATGATATAGTAGGCTTTCTGGTTGATTCTTGGGGGCGGGGGGATTCTTCATCCTTGGAGAGAATCTTCTTCTTTTGCCCTCTAGTCTCTGTGGGATCCTCTTTAATGGTAGGGAGTATTTAATCAAGCTTGTTCTTCATGATGGTGAAAGCACAGACATATGTGTCCTGCTTCTTGTTGGAGAGAAATTATAAACCCAGGGGAAGAACTAGAATACTCACCTGCCCATGGATATTCCAAAGCTTGCTGAAGAGCTTTGGCAGGTGGAGAAAGTGCCATCTTCAAGCCAAGTCTTTTATTTCAAGAGGTTGCACAGATCCTGGATTGTGGCAAAGCAGATAATGCACTCCTGTGCATTTTAGCTGTTGTTGTGAAGAAGGAATCTCTCCTCATGCTGAGATAGTTTTTGTTCCTCAGTCAATATCAAATGATTAATGGAGGCTGCACTGACGCCTTGAGTTCTCAGAGCATATATCTGATCAGTGAGGTATCTCAGTAATTTTAGTGTCATCAACAGATGCAAGTTGGGAGTTGTTGTGATTAATAAGGGCATCATTCATGAGATTAGTGGAGGTTTTGTCCCTGGTGGTGGGGATTACTTGTTAAAGAAACATGCAGATCAATTGGTATAGAGAATTAAATGGCTCATTATAGTCATGGCCAACAGCAAGGGCCTTAAATCTGGTAAATCCATAAGTTGTGAGCCTTGCTAGGAATCCAAGGTTATCACATTTGAAGTGATGTTGGCAGATTTCTTTCTTTTTGTTGTTGCAGTTAAATCTGTATCTCTTATAGATAAAACTAGTACCACCCTTCTTTGATATTATTAGATGGCTCTCAGAAAATTGAGTGGGCACTACAAAGGCTTAATTTCTTTTATATATGTTATGAGCAGTGTTTAAATCCCACAGCTCAATGTGTTGATCTACTTTCAGGATTGACAATTTTCTTCCTCTTGAAATCCGGGTCCAAGAGCAGTTTTCAAACCCTGGTCCTGAATACTTGTGGGCTGTCAGCCCCAAGCAGCTTGGAGCTGTCTATCTCTGTTTTTTTGGTATTGAGTCCCAACAAGCCAAGGCCATATAATATTTTCCAGGATAAAGATACCAGCAAAACCTTGGAAACCATAGCACCCAGTGAAGGACAATAAAAACGCCTAATGGAGGGGAAGAAATGCCTACCATAAGCTTGCTGAGTTTGAAGTCTACCCTGGTAGTCAATCAAGATTATCACCTGATAAAAAAAATCAACCTGAAGGTTGCGTTTAGCTATGACTCAAGAACAGAAAGATATTACCACCCTTTCTAAGAATCCAGACATTAAATTCTCCCCTGCAACAGTGCAATTTTGCCGTCTCAAACCCCAGGCGTCCTGTTCACTCAAATCCACACTCCTAATCTTATGATGAATCATCTGTAGAGATATAAAGTCTAGCAGTGGGATACTATATAGACCCATGGACCCCACACATGATCTTATCACCATTTTTAAATAAAAAGCTATGAGTATTGGTTTCCCCAAATATCACCCTATTTTATCTTAATCATTTATCAACTCAGTTTGAATCCTTCTAGCCTACCTGCCCCTTTGCATGCAGTTTATTATCCACCAGGCGCCCCATTTAGTCTTGTCCACTTTACAGAGTACTCTTTAAAGCCTGAATACAAAGACTTCACCTTTGAAAAGGTAATAGAACAAGATATCTTTGCCCAGTAAAAAGTGTTGACCAGATACAATAAATAAGGCTCTTGGAACGTAACTGAGCCCTGTCTATTCCAAGATAAACATAAATCTCTGTCCACATACCAGTTGGATATGGAGCTGCCAATCACCCCCAAACTAATGCCTGTGTTCTCAAACAAGCTCCCCCTAGATCACACCAATAAGCTATTCTGGATTAGTGTAAATCATCATCACTGGGGTGATTGGCAATATAATCCCAGCTTCTGGCCTGTGGTCCTGGGTGAGAAAATTGATTTCCTACCTTATTAAGTTAGTGCCAATCTTGTGGTGGGCTCTGTCCGCAAAACCTACAGCCTGTGCGTTCCCAGAAGCAATGGGTTGTCCTCCCAAGTTTAATTCTTTGACATCTACAAGAGCACCTGGATCAGGTTCCTTCTCAGGTTCCTCCTTGGGCTCTGAAGTGGGGTCAGAGTGGCTGTGGAAATCAAATAACTTCTCTCAGGAATCAGATGGGGGTAGACAAAGGGAGAGTGGAAAAGAGTAGGACTGTTTTCCTCAAGTTCAGGTGATGACATGGGTGTATTCAAAGACACTTCAGCATTGGTTGGTTGATTCTAGGGATTAGTGTTAGGTTTTTGCCATGAGAGGATTGCCCTTGTCCTTATAAACCTTGGAAGCAGTTTTGTGGTTGGATTTGGGAGGCATCTAAAATAAAATTAGAATTAAAATATGGCTAATTTTGGGGCTTTTTTAGAGACAAAATGAGAATGCTTTTAATATGAAAGTATTTCCTATAAAACTTATTCTTTGAAACTTTCAATGGTCTTATTTTATTTTCTAGAAGTGAAATTTAAATTAATTAGTCTTTAAAAAGGATAAATTTTCAAACTTAAAACTCTCAAATACAAAAAAAAATTAAAAAATTATGTGTGAATTATAGCTTTTATTAGCAAATATAGTATAGTTAAATTTTGCTTTATATAAAGTTAAAAAAACTTAGATATGAAGAAAATTATAGTTGGATTGAATTTGGCTGAAAATCACTTGACAGAGAATTAATTGACAGAATATCTTCCTGCCCCAAAAATGGGATATTTGAGATGCCGTAATTGAGATTCTGCAGCTCAAAAACATAAAGAATTTACATAATTTTTTATTTTAAAATAAGAAATGCACAGTAGGCTACCACAACTAGACCAAATAGTAAAGCTTTAATGCCTCAAAAAATATCTTATACAAATGGGATTAAAAAGTATCCAGATGTTTAGAGGAGAGAAAAAAACATGTATGCAAAGAGATAAGTTTTCTTAAATTTTTAAATATGGTTTTTTGTGTGAAATTAAAATTTTGAAAATTGGAAAGCCATATTTGGATTGGGAATTAATATAGTGTATTGTGGTGTCATGTGAAATTTCACCTTATTTTCTCCTATCCATTATATGCATCAAATCAATTGAGTGATATTAAACCTAGTGGAATTAAAAATGATGTAGATCAAAATGGCATAACTAACACTGTACATATCAAACTCACTAATAAAATTTTATTGAGAACAACCCCTTCATGGTTTCCCTGTATAGATAAGTTATAAATTACATATTTTAAAAGTGTTTTTTTAAAAAAATTGATAGTAGGACTGACTTGTAGCGTTGTTTTAGGTTATTCTTATTATAAGTGTTTTGGATTGATACTATTGTTGCAACCAAGTTTCCCAAATTGCCTGCCAACATATCTAACAACATGGACTAATATGATGACAATATCAAATTGCAGGCACTTTCTCCTAATTAGGAGCGCTACCAATTTGACCTGCTGATCCCTGCACAAGTTATGCCTTGGCTCAAATCCTTACAT
The DNA here is from genome assembly GCA_014839935.2 of Entomophthora muscae. NCBI lineage: Eukaryota > Fungi > Entomophthoromycota > Entomophthoromycetes > Entomophthorales > Entomophthoraceae > Entomophthora > Entomophthora muscae. The sequence goes on along the minus strand of QTSX02007179.1, from coordinate 122,787 downwards.
GGAACACGCCACTATACCACCCCCTTGTGGCCTTGTGGCTTTCCCAATATGGTATATCAATTACAATATTCCACAATAAATGATACCTTACTCTTATTATTCTGTCCTTTCTATTAGACTGTTGTCTTCCCCAATTCCAAATACTGAATCCTCATTGGTTCAGTTGCAACAGTGGTAGCAGCATTAGTTTGACAACCTACCTAAAAAAATTCCCCCTAAGAAAGGACAGATTACAGGCTGTATGATTACTTCCCATCAAGAGACCTTCCTGCCAATCCCCAAGGGGGACATCCCTGATGGGTACATTATTTATCAAGATCAATTAGCTCTTACAAGTGTGTACAATTGTTCCTGTCTTGGGCAGCATGACGCCAGCGTCACCCTGCCTCAGTTTATCTTTCACAGCACATGCTCAACCTCCAACTGGAATCCTTTGCAGGTGAAGTCAAAGAAGCCAACATTATCAGTTGGCTTCACTCCACCGAGACCTGCCTTTATATCTGCCAAGTTACTGAGCTCATGTGGGTTGCTACTGTGTCAGGGCGCCTCACAGGGCCCACTGCAGTATGGTTTACCAACTGGGCCAGTCAGGAAATCAAAATTACCTGGCCAGCGTTCATGGATGCCGCAAGATTCTGCTGCAGCAAAACCTTCTCTCATATTGTGGTGGGAACTCCCCTTCTAACAATCAAACAGACTGGATCCCTCCCCAAATATCTTACCGCCTGGCAACAAGCTCTTGCCGCTGCCCCAGAAGCCATGACTGACAGGAACACTATGCTTCTGACCCTGATAGTCAATGAGCAAAAGCCCCATATCTTTAGGTGGGTCCCTGTAGGTTGTTGTAACTCCATCAATGACTGCTACAAAGCCATTGTGGAGGCCAACATCCAGGCTTTGATGGGCTTCCATCAAACAAATGACACTCTTCCTCAACCTCATGCAACACCTGGCAGCGCCCATAACCAAGTAGGTGCTGCTAGCCCCATCAACAGGATAATGGGACTAAACGCCCCATGAGAGAGAGCTCCAGCTAGACAAATCAAGGACCCGGGAAATGCCTGGGGGTTGTAGGTACAAGATGTCCTACAACCCCAGATGATCCACACTCTTGATCTCTCCTCTCCAAAAATTCATGTGACTATAATGTACACAAAGTTGAAACCCTGGACAACTTTCAGGTCCACAGTGACAACCCTGTGCTTCAAGCAAGCCACTCCTTCAATAAAGTAGCACATTTGACTTATCCCTTCTGTTTTTGTGGAAACACCCACAAATTGTTGGTGGACACTGGGGCCAACCACACCATGGTGGACCAGATGTTTGCTGATGCACAGCAGCTAGAACGTGTACCCAGTTGATTTAAAGCAGTAATGTAGCCAACTCCCGCAGAGTAGCAATCACCTGAAACAGTCCCCTTCTCTGTGAGAATGGGGAATTTCCAGGTTAAACTCTCTGGGCCAATCATGGCTGGGTTCAGGCACAATGTAATTGCTGGCTTGACTGGCTTTGCCACAATTGTCCCTACATCAATTGGGATATGTCTGTTATCACCCTCAATAGAAATGGGGTGGGCTTCCAGATCTATCCTGTCAAAATGAACAAGCTTCTTCACAATACTGTGTTTGTCAGAATAACCAAAAAAAGGCTTGTACAATTTCAAGGGAGGGAATTAGACTTTGCTCAATTCTCAGTCAAAGTCATCTGCACCAAACCACCTGAGGCCCCTCCCTTGACCACTGTACCTTCACCAGCACTTGCCACTTTCCTTGAGGAGTATAAGGACGTGTTCAGCAAGACACCTGAATTTTTACCTCCTCCCCAGGAGATCCAGCACGCTGTACAACTTCAAGGATTGTTACCTAAAACATAACCATTATATTTTCTTACGCCAAAGAAAGATGAGACCCTCTGCTAGCACCTTGTAGACGCGCTTGATAAGTGCTTCATTTGCCCCTTTCTCTCTCCATACAGGGCAGCTGTCTTCTTTGTAGCCAAGAAGGACGGGTTCCTTTGCCTGGTCACAGACTATTGCGCCCTAAATGGAGTGACAGTTAAGAAAAATTACACCCTGCTGATGATTGATTACCTGTTTGATACACTTGCAGGTGTGAAGGTCTTTAGCAAGATCAATCTCGCTGCGGGGTACAACCAGGTCCGCATTGCACCAGGGGATGAGGCAAAAACTGCCTTCCACACGCGCTACGGATTGTTTGAGTGTTGGGTCATGAACTTTGGAATGACCAACACTCCTTCCACCTTTGCCATGTTGATGAAAAAATCATTTCAGGAATTGATTGGGAAATGTGTGGTTGCGTACCTTGATGACATTATTGTCTTCAGTCAAGATCAAACCACACACCTCTAACACCTCTGTGCTGTCCTTGACACCCTTTGGAAAAACCAGCTAAAAGCTAAACCCTCCAAATGCAAGTTCCTCATGTCAGAGTTGCTATTCCTTGGGCACACCATCTCAGCCCAAGGGATAAAGCCCAACCCTGCCAAAATTAAGGCAATCACCAGCATGCCGCCCCCCACTGATGTGGACCAGGTGCAGAAATTCCTAGGCATGGTTGCCTATGTGCAAAAGTTTATTCCCAATTGTGGGGAACTAATTGCACCTCTCACTGAGCTCCTCAATACCAAACAGTGCTTCCATTGGACCCCTGTCAGAGATCAAACCTTCAAGACGTTGAAGCAAAGGCTCATAACGGCACCAGTACTGCAGTTCCCCAATCAAAACCGACAGTAAAAACTCAAGACTGATGCCTCTGACAGGGCCATAGAGGGCGTGCTAAGGGTAGAAACTGACAATGGTGTCTTCCTCCCTGTGGTATATGAAGCCAGGAAGCTTATCAACTTAAAAACATAATCCCATTCATGACAAAGAATCAGCAGCAATTGTGCACTGCGTCAAGAAGTGGGGCTGTTACCTGGAAGGGGCTACCTTTCCACCCCAAGTCCTGACAGACCACAAGTTGCTCCAGTACTTAAATACACAGTCTATTGTAAAATATGCAGCCTGGGTGCTGATTTCTACGAATAGTTAGTCTACTACTTCTTTATCTTAATACTATACCTGTTGTGGTATAGTGACAGCCTGGGTAAGGACAGAAGAATATAAGAAGATAAAAGACAAAACTGGTGTTTTTTAGATAGTATCACAATTATATAGTGTTAGGCAGGGGAATTGCCACCAGGGGCAGGGAGGCACAGACAGAAGAACTTCCCTAATGGAGGAGAGTGGATTGACACAGCTAAAAGTCCACCGCAAGAGAACAACCGCTTCCACACGGCTTTCCTTAAGGAGGTAGATATAAATAACTTCATTGTTCTATTTATAATTGCAGAAGTAAAGCCTGTGCCTTGTACACATTTGAAAGACAAATCAAACACCCATTTTAGAGGCGTTTTAAATGTCTTTATTCCTAGTAACATCAGGATACAATAGCGCAATTGCGCGACTGTTCTGTTGCTCAATTCCTAGATAGACAACTTAATGTCTAATCCATTCAATCTGCAACATTTCCCTCCACTGGATTAGACAACAGGGTCAAGAATGGCTCAGCCTCTCTAGGTAGCGGCTATGGTGTTGTGGTCTATCATATGTCTTGTTAGGTGGGGGTTTGTTGCCCAATCCTTGGTCATCATCTTTGTGGATCTGTAGGCAACCAGTTGTGTTTCTTGGCTGTCATTTAGGTGGTAGAACAGTTGGTGTGGTACAGGAAAAGTCTTGTCAGTCTCCAATAAACACCCTGCTCTTTTATTCTTATTCCTCATACTCTGGTGCAACACTATTGCAAACAGGACAACAACCCATGGAATTTTTTAATTAGGCTTTTGTTTTTTTGGGTTATTGTCCTCATTGGGGCTTACTCTTGGTCACTAGGAGCAGCACACATATACTGAGCGTGTACTCTAGTGATTAATTGCCCAGAATGGGGCTCCTTAAGGGTGTAGGAGTTGGGACCAGTCTTTTGGATAACTTGAACTGGGCTTTGCCAAAGGGAGGCAAGTTTGGATTCACAGCCAGCCCTCTATTGCTGAAGAAGTAGACTGAGTCTCCTACCAGGTAAGTGGGTAATGCAGAGCATTTGAATGCAGCTTGTTCTAGGTCCTACAACTTATGGTTTAAGTTTAGTGGTAGGCCTCTGATTGCAAGCAAATAAGAGTTTGAACCAGCTTGTTGAGGTACGCCTCTGGGGACACAGCCATGCTGGGCTTTACCAAGGAATATAGTAAAGGGGAAATTCCTGGTTGCCGGCTGAAGAGCAGTTTGAAGGGCGGCTTGCCAGTGGCCTGATGGTACCCAATGTTGTATGTAAAGGTGACTGCAGGTAGGAAGGTATCCCATTCAGTCTGATGTTGGTGACTGAGCTTCTGGAGTATCTGGACCAGGCTCCCATTAGTGCGTTCTACCATGCCATTTGTCTGTTGATGATAAGGAGTGGATAGTGTCCCACAAATTCCCATCAGTTGGTTGAGGCGGGGGATGATATAACTGGTGAAGTTGGTACCATTGCCTGTCAGCAGGATCTGGGGGCAACCATGTTTGTATATGATATTCTCCAGGATGAATGTGGCTGTCACCAGTGCAGATTGGTTGGGAATTGTCTTGGCTTCTACCCATTTAGTCAGATGTTCAACCGCCACAATAGTGAACTTGTTGCAACAGTTGGTAGCTGGCAGGGGGCCCACTACGTCAATGGCTACAGTGTGGAAGGCAAACCCAGGGCGTACCAGTCTGTGTTGAAACTTGGCAACCTTAGGCCTCTCAATGTTGCAGTCATGATAGTTGGCTAGTGTATGCACTATGTCAGTGTGCATTCCTTCCCAGAAGCAGTGCTGCTGTAGCAGAGCTAACGTCTTCTGTATTCCATCATGATCAGTAGTCTTGTGAGGGGCCACCGCTGAGTCCATGTGTAGGGATGGGTGTATGTAGGGTAGTCAAGAGTCTCCACAAAGCAACAGGAGTTGTCCCTTAGAGACCTTAGTATCAACAGCTAACTTCTTGAGAGCCCTCTGTATCTCTACTGGCTCCTCTCCCCACAAAGAAGGATCCTCCATAAGCTTGTCATAGAGAATATCAGCCAGGGAGGATACTAAGGCAACAGTGGGAAGGCAGGAGAGACATTCAGCATTCTGGTGGGCTGCCCTGGCTCAATGAACAATCTTGTAGTCATAAGACTGAAATTTAATGGCCTAACACGCCAGACGTCCTTTGGGGTCCTTGAGGGTCTTCAGCCATTGCAAGGAGGCATGGTCTGTTACAACTATGAAATATACCCCATTGAGATAGACTCTGAACTGTTGGTAGGAGTATATCACACCCAGACACTCTTGTTTGGTGACAGTGTAGTTCCTCTTGTGAAAATTAAGCGTACATGAGCAGTATCCAACAGGGTGTTCAAGTCCGTTGAAGTCCAGTTGGGAGAGAACACCACCACTTGCTGTCATACTAGCATCTGTATGAACCACAAACAGCTTGGTAAAGTCAGGGTAGGCCAGCAAAGGAGCTGCAGTCAGTATTCCTTTGAGAGAATTAAAGGCAGATTGGCACGCTGGGCTCAAGAATAATTCCTTATCAGCTCGGAGAAGCTGAAAAAAGGGGGTCACCCAGGGATGCAAAGTTGGGGAATAAGCGGCAGTAGTACCCAATCATCCCCAGGAAGACCTGCACGTCCCGCTTATTGGCTGGGATCTGCATTTGCTCAATAGCTTCCACCTTCAGAGTTACAGGGCAGAGTCCATCTTGGCTAATGATGAACCCAAGGAACTCAAGGTGCTCCTTGAAGAAGTTGCACTTGTGTGGCTTGAGCTTGAGATTAGCTGCAAGTAACCTCTGGAAGACTTCCTTCAAGTTTTGTAGGTGATCATTAAAGGTTTGGGAGAATACATTAATGTCATCCAGGTAGACCAAGACACTGGGGAGTTTGAGGTCGCCCATCACTGCATCCATAGCCTGTTGGAAGGTAGCTGGGGCATTGGACAGACCTTGAGGCAATCTTGTGGGTTGAAATAGCCCTTGGTCTGTGATTATTGCACATTTTTCTTGATCAGCAGGGGGTAGGTCAATATGCCAGTACCCACTGATAAGGTCCATGGCGCTAAAGAACTTGGCACCACCCAGTTGGTCCAAGGTATCATCAATATGAGGGAGGGGATATGAATCCTTCTTGGTAACAGCATTCAGTTGACGGTAGTCAATTATCACACGGTTGCTGCCATCCTTCTTTTTGACAATCAGGAGAGGGAAAGCCTATGGGCTTTTACTAGGGACCAGTAAGCCAGATCCCAATAGCTTCTGAAGCTCTTTGTTAGCCACAGCATGATTTGCTTGACTGCACTGTATAGGTCTGAAGCGGATAGGTGAACTGCCTTGGGTGTAAATATGATGAGCAACATCTGCAGCCTTGCCCAGGTCATAATCATCCTTGTCAAACACATCTTTATACTGGGCAAAGAGATCCATAGCTTGATCCTTCTGCTCTTCAGAGAGGCCAGATAGAGAGGCACGGCTTATGACCAATAGCACCTGTGGTTGCTCACAGGGTAGACCCAACTCAGAGAAGTCCACAAAGGAGGCAGTCTCCTGCAGGTTTTCATGCTCTTCCAGTCGTATATAAGACAGAAGTTGGTGTTTGGAGACAACCATAGCTTCACGACTCATGTTGGCCAAGAGTATGAGTACCTCCTTCTCACTTGGCATGAGGATGCCTGGTGCAACCCATGGTTCTAGTCTGGAGGCATTAGGGATTCCAAAGATTTCTCCATGAGTGTTAGCTGGTAGATCCAGCAAGAGGCCTGTATTGTGGATCACCTGGGCGCCAGGTGGGATAGTCACATTACAGGAGGCATAGACTGGGATACCCTTGGCTTCCCCAATTGAGAGAGGTAGCACCTTGACCTTCTTACTACGCAGTGTATAAGCAACTGGAAGCTCTCTGTTGGCGTACTCCAGATTGATGTAGTGCAGACGTTGTAAGGGCAGGTCAGATGGGCAATCACCATGATAGAACATGGGTATGGAATGGCCCAATATTCCAAATGTATGGTCTCCATGGTTAGTCACAGTGCCATACTGAACCAGAAGCTAGTCCCAATAAGAATATCATAGCTGTTGTTTTCCAGGACTATAGCAGGAGCAGTGACCATTAGCTTCCCAAGCAAAGAGGGAGAGAAGAGTAGGCTCCTTTTGCTCTAGTGGTCAGTGGCCCAGAAGTACCAAACTCTTCATGATAGGCCAAGTCTGGTGCCAGCTTAAGCTTCTTAACCAGCTGAGAGGATATAATGTTTCCAGGGGCACCAGTATCCAATATGGCCCAGACATGAGTCTTGTTTACTACCAGGTTGATATAGGTGCAATCCTGGCGGTCCTCTCTGATCTCCACAATCTTCAAGACCTGGTGTACGCTTATTCCTTTGAACTTCTCAAGGAAGGTAGCCATGGCAGCTCCCACAGCTGGGCTTACTTCCTTGATGGATTCTAGCGGTGCTGAGACGTTTACTGTGCAGAGCAGCTTGGCCAGTTGTTCAACACTGTCCTCCTCATGAGTGACTTCAATGCCTGGTTGATCCAGTTGTTCAGCATAGGGTAAGAATACTGTTCTCTGAGCTATTATGGGGATAACCACCTCAGGGCAAAGTGTAGTCCAATGAGTTTGCGTGTTAAAAGTGAGGACTTGATGGATAGGTCCTCTTTAACTCTGTCAGACTCCACATCCTCATGTATTGGTTGGGAGTTGAAGTCGATCAGAAAGGGTTTATCCTTAGGATTGATCCCAGAGAATGGCAAGGAAGCAGGCCTCTGATCTGGTTTGTCAGGGGGCAGTGGTATGGGGGAGATGAGGGTGTCAAAATTACAAAGGCAGCCAAGGATTTCTCCTTGTCCTGGCTGCTTAGTAGTTTTTGACTGGTCCTCATTGTCCTCCTCAATATCAGTGTCCTTGGTGTAGCCCTCCTCAGTTTCCTCCATGTCTACATGATGGATCTTTTGGCGTGGATTCCTACATTCCTGAGAGAAGTGACCAGCCATTTCACATTTGAAGCAAGTATGGGGGCCATTGTTGACTGGAGCAGGCCCAACCTTGTTGGAAGGCTTGGGCATCTCAACCGCCATGCGGGGTCTATGCTCAGATTGCTGGCAAGGGCGGCCTTCAGGAAGAGGGACTTCAAACTCCTCCTTGTAGGTGCGTAGAAGGAGGATTAGATCTGTTACAGTGCAAGCGTTGTAAATGCCTGACTTAAGGGCCAGAGATAGTTCCCAGTTGACACGTACAGCATTAAGGAGTGCTGATTGCACATCAATAAACTGCACCCCACTCATAGACAACAGATTTTATAGCTTCAAGGTAGAACCTAGAAGTGAATTCTTCTAGGGTTTCCCCCACCTTTAACTTAGTGTCAGCAAAGTCCATCTTACAACCAAGGAGTGCTTCTTGGCTACCAAATTCTTCTGTCAAGGCTCTGGAGACGTTGGCAAAAGTCCAGTCATTCTAAGGGAGACGTGGCAAGATAATGGTTTTTGTCTCAGCATCCAGACAGTGAATGACTGTGGAGTCCCTTATGGCATTGTCTGCGCCATACATGGAGTTCTGGTACAGACGTAAGAACATGGCCACATTACTCTTGCAGTCAAACTTGGGTAGATTGACAGGCTTGAAGTTGTTAGAGCCATGTTGGAGGGGAGCAGTTGTGATCCTAACTGGAGAGCAGGTGAGACAGAACGGCTGAGAGTGGAGGCAGCAAAACTAGCCTCAGAGGCGCGGCAACAATTTTCCTCTTGCTGGGCTTTGCTTTACCTTCTCTGTTTTAAGCAGCTCCAGAAGCTTCAGGGGTGGCCAGGACGTCATCCTCAGACTCCAGTACTGACTCTAATACTTGTACAGCGTTAGGAGCCAATCAAGTGTGGTCCTCATTGCTTTTGTAGCTATGATAGAACTCAGGACTAGAGGACCTCAGTGGACTGTGGTGACTCTTGGAGTTGATGCACATAGCCTGTAAGTTGACGGCCATAATCTTACTGTCCATCCTATCCAATTGGCTCTAGAAGGTGTCCAGGAGAAGTCGTTGCTTGTCCAGCTCATCTTGGTAGACCTTGTTCACCTGACGGGTGATATCCAATTCATCTTCCAGAGAGGTGATGCACTTTTTGTAGGTGGCAAGCTAAGCTTGGAGCAAGTCTATTACTTCCTTGTCCTTCCTGACTTGGGTCTGGCTGTTGGCTCTGTCATGCAATTGGTGGAGTTTGAGACTATCCTGAAGTTCTGACACAGTGTGGTAGCCATTAAACAGGAAGGCAAGATTGGCACTCTGCTGGACCAATTCCGTCTGCATCTTCTTGTAGTGATCAAAGAGCTCAAGGATGTCTCAACCAAGAAGGGCGCTGGAAGGGGAGTTGTTGGTGGCAGCAGAAGTGGGGGTGAACAAGGGGATGGCGGCAAGGCGGCGGGCTAAGACTTCCACCTCATGAGTCAGGCTTCAAACCATGGGGCCAGTCTCAAGCATGTGGTTTGTAACTACACTAATCTAATTGGCGTCTAAACCCTGATGGGTGAGGGTCTGTACCACATGCACTGGAACTAGCTTAGCTATACCCGCTTTGATGGCATTGAGCCAGTGGAGCATGATGTTCTGAGCGTTGGTGACTTTGGCAAGATACTGATTGACAGTGGTGAAAGTATTGCCAAGCTCAGAGTACAGAACCTGGAGGAACGTCTGTTGGTTAGATACCAGTATTTGCTGGTCATGCACTAGGCTTTGGATGCAGCCCAGGTGCATTTGGTTGTGGCATATGGCAGGATGGGCAAATTGGTGTAGGTAGTCCTTGATATGTTCAACAGTACAGAGGTCACAGCGGAGCTGGTTAGGGTTGAACTGGGAGAGATTCTGAAAGCGACCCAAGGCGTTTTCAGCAGAAGGCTGCTGGATGGCCAGGTGTTCAGAGCAAGAACCATTGCCAGCAGCACCAGCATCCATGGAGTGTATGGCATTAAAGATGGCGTCCTTGGAAGGTGAAGAGTCGGTGTCCATCTCCAAGGGGGCAGGGGCTTATAGGAGCAGTGGTTGACCAAAAATAATAGCTTGAGGGCGTTGATGTTCTGGCATGAATTAGCTTAGGCTGGGCAGGCCATAGGGAGCGCCTGCTTTTTCCTCAGCATGGGCATTAGCAGCAGTAAAGGCCGGTGCCTGGTGGTAAGGAGAAGCAGTGGCAGGAGACTGGGCCAGGGGCATTCCTCCCTCCTCATTGAAAGGACCGCGGGGGTGGGGGCTGTTGGTGTTGTAAGATATGAGTGCCAATGTTGTAAAATATGCAGCCTGGGTGCTGATTTCTACAAATAGTTGGTCTACTACTTCTTTATCTTAATACTATACCTGTTGTGGTATAGTGACAGCCTGGGTAAGGACAGAAGAATATAAGAAGATAACAAGACAAAACTGGTGTTTATTTAGATAGTATCACACTTATATAGTGTGAGGCAGGGGAATTGCCACCAGGGGCAGGGAGGCACAGACAGAAGGACTTCCCTAATGGAGGAGAGTGGATTGGTACAGCTAAAAGTCCACTTCAAGAGAACAACCACTTCCACATGGCTTTCCTTAAGGAGGTAGATACAAATAACTTCATTGTTCTATTTATAATTGCAGAAGTAAAGCCTGTGCCTTGTGCACATTTGAAAGATAAATTAAACACCTGCTTTAGAGGCGTTTTAAACGTCTTTATCTCTAGTAAAATCAGGATGCAATAGCGCAATTGCGCAACTGTTCTGTTGCTCAATTCCTAGATAGACAACTTAATGTCTAATCCATTCAATCTGCAACACAGTCCCACTTGACACGCCGCCAGGCAGGCTGGGCCGAGCGCCTATTCCCCTACCAGCTGTGCATCAAGTACAAGCCTGGGAAGGAACTTGTCACAACTGACGCCCTCTCACGCCTCTACATAGCATTCATCACCAGGGATGATGACTTGGACCCAGACTGGCCAATGCTGTACCTCTGTCCTGAGGCAACTTGTTACAAAGGCCTTAACTCAGTAACTGTTGAGCAACTTGGGTTATTGCTGGTATGTTCAAAGCTGCAGATAGATGTTATCCTTGTAAATGTACTCTACCTAATTCTATGCAAGAGCACTACAGACTACAGTGGAATAGAGCTTTGAAGATAATTATGTTTATTGAAACTGGAGTACAATCTAGCCAGCAGCTGCAATCTATCCAGGTGTAACTAAGAACTTGTTCTTATCTTTTCAGGCGTCTTTATCAATATATACTGCAACAACCCTTTTTCTTGACCTTTCAGACAGTTCTCAGTGGCTACCTTTGCAATAGGTCCATCTTTGCTGGCTGTGCCTATCCTGATTAGCTGTCCTTGGCATGTGTGTTGCTACTGGTCTTAGCAGGTGTACATGGCACTTCAGCTACAGCATACACTCTTCTTGAGCTAGCCTACTGTCATTTATTGATTGGCTGTATCTTACATGCCTATTATTGTGCTGGTAAACTTGCTGTATTTAGTTGACGCTTATAAATGGTCCTTAATCTGTCCTCCAACATTGAAAGGTAGAATTCTGGTATTCTATTTGTAGGGCTTAATCAGTGATTCTTTTCTGATTGGCGAGCCTTATTCTTATTAACATGATGGTTTTAGTTGGGGATTATACACTTTATAATAGCTGACTTAATTTGATATCAACTTGCAGATTATCTACTGTGTAATGCTGAGCCAAAAAAATAAGGAACTGATTATATGCCGTGTGATGCTGATCCAAACTTGGTATTTCCTAGCCATTTGCGCATTACTTGTTTGATATACTCATAAACCCTTAAGGCTGGGTGGGACTGAGTTGATACAACGTCCATTAGGATGAAATGAGCAATATATGATTGATGATTTAAAGATTATACACCATGAATCAATGATAATCCCTATATTGGATAACAATTATATGGTGCATAACTGTTATACCATTTATAATAAACTATTAATATATGGCGTATAATCACTACACATAGTAAAATGATGATCTAGTAATAATATAGTGTATAATTGTTGCATTTATTATAATAAACTAACCATTACACGTCATATAATTACCATATCAATTATAATAAACTAACAATTATATGGAGTATAATCACTACACTTAATTAAATGATAACCCAGTGATAATATGGTGTGTAACTAATAAAAATCTGCGTGCAATGATTAGCCTGATCATTTGTGGTCAATTAGCCTAATCTCACATTCCCCCTCTTGACCATAAATAGGGAGGATAAGAAGAGGATCAGGCATTATGGCTTTCTCAACCGTGTCTTCCCGGCTTAGCAGTAAAGAGGAGTACCAGGAGTTCTTGGCAACCATGTTGGAGGAATTTTGTCAATATTACCCTGGAGAAATTGGATACTGGAGACCCTTCCTGATATCTCCCCCACATGGCTTTGCTGGGTAACCTTTTCCTGATCCCCAAACCTTCTCTTCTTTGTGGTTCCTTGGGCCAGATGCAGGCCATCCTGGAATTTTACCAATGTGAGGTGTTGTGTTGTCAACAGGGTCTTCCAGTTGACTATCCTTCAGAGGGGTTTATTGTGGAGTGCCTGGTGTTGGGGGAGTGCTTCCTCATTGAGTGTGGTCTGGGTTTCCTGGCTGATGGGGAGCTGGTCTTGACTGCACCCATTATGCACTGGGAGCGGCTCTCCCCCGAGGCGCAACATATTTGGCTTTGGAATGTTGTTGTCCCCTATCAGGTGGTAGCCGCCCACACTTTTGGTGACTATGGGGAGGCTACCACCCACCATGTCCCTGAGGAGCCTGAGGAGGCCACTCAGTAATAAAGATTTGTAGGACTAAGTCTGCTTTTAATATAACTCACTTTCTATATCTTTTTATATTTTTTATATCTTTTAGATCTTTTTATATTTTTCCTGTTATGAATTATACAATGTGCTTATATTACTTATGTTATTTTCTTTTATGAAAAGTCCAGATAGTGTTTAATTTGGCCCTTCCTTTGGGGCGTGGAATGGACGTAGAAACTTTGCATGTACACGGTTGAATATGCGTCCACTATCCTTATCCTTGATGGTGTAGGCGTAAGGTCAAGTTTTTTCTATGATCTCAAAGAGGCCTACCCATAGCTTTTCTAGTTTGTGGGATCTACCTGCCCCTCAAGTGTTTCAGAATGCAACCCCCTCCCCCTACCTCAAAAGAAGGCAACAGGGCTCTCTTAGCGGAGTCCCTCTCAAATCTGGCTTGGGTTTTGGTAGCTGTGTTGCTAAAAGCAGATGCCTGCAATTTGATGACGGTATTGGCCAGTTGTCCTAGGTACTGATCTTAGGAAAGTTGTCCAGGGTCACCTTTGGTCAAGTATAGGACAGATAGAATGGCAGGGTGGCGGCCATACATCAGTTGAAATGGAGACGCTCCTGTGGTAGAGTGAAGTGAAATGTTGTATGCAAACACTGCTGCTCCTAAGTACGTTTCCCAGGAAGATGTACACAAAGAAGCTAATTTCCAGAGGATCTGGGTTAGGGTATCATTGGCGCATTCTACCATCCTGTTGGTTTCAGGGTGGTATGAGGTGAAGAGTACCCCACAAACTCCCATGAGATTATTCACTCTCAATATTACTGAGGCTGTAAAGTTAGTCCCATTGTCTGAAAGTAGGAACTGTGGGCAGCTGTGGCAAAGTATGATGGCATCCAATATAAATTGTGCAGTAGAAGGGGCATCTACTTTCCCTAGAGGACAGGCTTCCACCCACTTAGTGAGGTGATCTATAGCCACTATCACATATTGAAAGTCAGGGCTGCTACATGGGAGTGGTCCCACTACGTCCATTGATATGGTGTGCCAGGCAAAATGGGGTCGCACCATTTAGTAAGCTGTGCTTTTTCTTAGGGGCTTATTCCCTTGGCACTCAATACAGCAGTCAATTTCCTCCTGGATGTTGAAATTCATTGCTTCCCAGAATTAGGTGCATGACAGGATCTCCTTGGTTTTCCAAAAGGCACCATGATCTGTTGCCTTATGAGCAGCCGTAACAATGCTAGTCCTTTTGGAGGGAGGAGGAAATATGTGTTCCTTGCCATCTACTAGCTTGTATAGCACACCATTTTTTAGTAATATATCCTTTTGAAGGTCTTTTAGGATATGCTGTACTTTCTCAGTCTCATTGTTAAACTTCCCAGTCATCATTTTGTGATACAGCTGATCTGCTAATGGGATCACTAAGGCTTCAGTGGGTAAGCAGGATAGAAAGTCCACATTCTAGTGTTTACTGCCAGGGCAATGGAGGATTTTTTAGTCCAAGGCCTGTAGTTTCAGTGACCACCAGGCAAGTTGGCCTTCTGGCTCCTTGAGGCTCTGGAGCCAAGCTAGGGACGCTTGTCTATGACCACTGTGAACTGTATGCCATGGATGTAGACCCAAAACTGTTTGCATGCATAGATGACTGCTAGGCATTTACACTCTGTCACCGTATAGTTGCGTTCATGAACATTTAGCGTTCTACTTGAGCTTGCTACAGGGTGTTTGAGTCCCTTGTTATTGATTTGGGATAGTACAGCCCCAACTGCTATAAGAGAGGCGTTGGTATGGATCATGAAGGGTCTGTCAAAGTCTGGGTACATCAGAACAGGGTCACTCAAAAAGGCCAGGCGTAGTTTGTTGAAGGCTCCTTGACATTGCTTACTCCATACAAAATCAACTCCTGATTTTAGCAAATAGAAGAGAGGTTCTCTAATGGCTGCAAAGCAGGGGATAAAGTGTTGATAGTAACCAACCATACCTAAGAAGACCTGTATGTCACGTTTTAACTCAGGATTCTTCATCTTAGATATGGCTTTAGTTTTTGCGGGTTGGGGACACAGGCCCTGACTATCTATAAAAAAGCCCAGGTATTCCAGCTGGCCCTTGAAGAACTTGTATTTGCGTGGGTTTTTCTTAATATTATTGGTGGCTAGCCTCTTGAAGACCTCTTCCAGGTGAGCTAGATGCTCAGTGAAAGTCCTAGAGAAGACATTGATGTTGTCCAAGTAAACTAGGACATATGAGAGTTTAAGATCACCAAGAATGGTTTCCATAGCTTGCTGGAAGGTAGCAGGGGCATTTCAAAGTCCTTGTGGCATCTTTGTTGGTTGGAATAGTCCTTGGGAGGTTATGATGGCGCATTTTTCTTGTTCTTTGGGGGGTAGTTTGATATGCCAATAGTCCAATATAAAGCCCATGGCAGAGAAGTACTTGGACCTCCAAGGTGGTCTAATGCATCATCTATGCAAGGCAAGGGGTATGAGTCCTTTTTGGTGACCTTGTTGAGGCGTCAATAGTTGATGATAACTCAATTAGAGCCATCTTTCTTCTTGACAATCAGGATAGAATACAACCAAGGACTTTTGAACAGAATCAGCATGCCTTGTTTCAGCAGTTTGCTGACCTCATCCAGGATAACCTCTTTGTTTGCTTTTAATTATTGTATGGGGTGCATACAGATTGGAGAAGTGGACCCTGTATCAATGTGGTGGGTTACTCCTTCAGCACAACCCAGGTCATGATCTCTTTCAGCAAAGATGGAGTGGTACTTCTCAAATAGCAATAATGCCTGAGCTTGCTCCTAAGGACCAAGGGAGAAAAGGCCTTCTAGGGGTGTAGTCAGGTGGACTGCTGGTTCAGGATCGTCTGGTATACCCATGTCCTCAAATATACCAAATCTTTTATCCTTGGATAGTTCCTCTGCGGGATAGAAGTGTAAGAAGCCTACCACTTGGTCTTTCTTGATAGAGAGCATCTTTTTTGTGAGGTTGGCCAAGAGGACGTGTATCTCCTGTTAGCCAGGGGTAACAATTCCTGGTGCAATGCACGGTTCAAAGCAAGAATGGCCCCAGGGTTCAATGACTTCTCTATATAGCCCTTCAGGGACAACCACAGACAACCTGGTCTCTGCAATCTTCTGGTGTCCAGGCTATAGGGAAAATGAAGACCTTGTCCTTAGCAGAATACCCTTATGTTACAGGATCTGTTAGAGGTTTATGTCTATGTTTCCTAACAAGTTTTTATTCCACAGGGAAAATTCTGTTGGTGTAGGCCAGGTTGACAAATTTGCAGGGCCTGGGGACGGTGTTTTGACCTTCCCTACTGAAAAACAAGGTTAAGGTTTGACCAAGGATCTCAAAGGTTGCAAGGCCCTAATGTGTCATGGCTCCATATTTCACCAGGAATGAGGTGCCTATGAGAAAATTTTAGGTGTCATTTTGCAGTACAACTACTGGAGCAGATACCGCAATATAGCCAAATCACATAGATAGTGCACTTTATGCTCCCACAGAGTAAGTGGGTTCTTTGCCAGCTGTACCAAAGGGCAATCTGTAGTCAACATCTGGGTCTTTACCCAATTTTTTCACCATCTTAGTGGAGATGATGTTAAATGGAACACCACTATCCACTATTGCTCAAATGTGATGTTTGTTAACCAATATGCCAATGTAGGTACAATCAATATAAGAGTTGTTGAGGCTTTTTAATGTGTGTATACCATTCTCCTTATCACTCTTCAAAGTGCAGAGCAAGCTTTTGCAGACATTGGGGTATGCTGACTTAAGCTCCTCTAGAGGGAAAGCTACTTGTATTGAATTCAAGTTTGGGGTGTTGTCAAAGCATGGCAAACGGCGGTTTTCTCTGGCATCCTGTAATTGAGCTGCATATGGTTTCAATACTTCAGCCAAGGCAGCCTCTTTGTGCTTGACTTTAGATTGAGAGCAGGTAGTCACAGTGTAGAGGTCATTGGCTACAACCATATGAATTGCATCTTCATGCAGCTCTTCAGGGTGATGTACTTTGGGTCCAGGTTTAATAGGAAGTTTGAGGGATTTGGCGGAGGTAGAATTTCTCTCTTCTAATCTGCCTTGGCTTTTTCCTCATTGATGCTAGCGGGATGGGATTGCACAATATGTACCTTCTTGGTGTTGGTTGGGCATTTTGATTTCCAGTGTCCCGCTGTGTTGCAGGCAATGCAGTAGGGACCCTTCACATCAGGAGGGTGTGCAGAGGACTTTGATAATTTCTCTTTCTGGTAGTGTGGTTCTTGTAGACTGTCTTTGGTTGCTTAGGCTCAGGCCTATTAGGGGGACCAAACATTTCAGTGTGGCTACAAAGACAATGCACAATTTTCAACACATCCTTGCCTTTTGCGTAGGCAGGGGTCATCACTCTGTGAAGTTCTTTATAAGGATGGGTCTCCTGCTTCATTACAGCACAAATGTCAAAGGTGGAGACCAGCCCAGAGCCAAGGAGTACCAGAGCGTCATGGTAGAATCTTTCTGCAAATTCTTGCAGAGTTTTTCCTGGGGCAAACTTTATGGCTCCAAACTTGGATTTTCTGGTGAAGAGGATGTTCTCTCCACCAAACTCCTTAAGTACAGCCTGTCTTGCTTCTTGGTAGCTCCAGTCAGTTGCATGTAGTTGTGGCATCACTAAGTTGACGCTTACTGCGTCTAGAGTGGTAATGAGTGTAGTCACCTAGTGGTTGCTGGTGCCTCTTATCACCATTTTTAAAAGTCTTGGGAAGGAATGCACGTTCCCTTGCTTGTTGGATTTAGAGAGGTTGAGAGATTTGAACCGTT
Source organism: Entomophthora muscae (assembly GCA_014839935.2). Lineage (NCBI taxonomy): Eukaryota > Fungi > Entomophthoromycota > Entomophthoromycetes > Entomophthorales > Entomophthoraceae > Entomophthora > Entomophthora muscae. The sequence continues at coordinate 105,172 of QTSX02007179.1, read as the reverse complement.
TTTTAGGGATTGTAGGCTCAGTGGGCTGGTGGGGAGAGGCAATTGATTGCCTATCCACCATATAACTATGTGAGCCCTAGGTGTGGCTTTTGGCGTGAATGGTTCTCTGGTAGGAAGAGTGGTGAACACCTCAGGAATCCCCCTGTTTGTGTATTCCACTTCTTCCTCAGAGATGTTGTCAGCGTTCTCATAGTGATCAGTAGGCATAGAGGATGACATCTGTTGGCTGGTGGGGATGCATTTACAGCCTTTTATTTCTAGCAGGTGAACCTGGGCTTCCATTATAGCCAGGTGGTTGTGGACATTCAGATTGTCTATCTACAGGACTTTCTAGCCAAGCTCAGACTCTACACCCAACATGGTTTTGGTCAGGCGTGAGATAGCGTTTTTCATGGTCACTTGTTAAGATTGCAGGGTCATTATGGCTTTTTGGGCTCTGGCAAACTCCTCCTTGTATCCCCCAATTATGTTTTCCAGGGTTGATATCTTTGTCTCTAGTGCTATAATCCTAGCACTGTTTGGACATGATAGCGGTTTGGGCATGGCTGAGCAATATACTTTTGTATGGCTGTCAACCTTTGCTTCTAGGCGCTTAAAGTCATCCAGAACGTACTTCTCAAACTGGTGGAGATGCAAACCCAGTTGTTCCACTTCCTTGTCCAGGGCAATTACATTCTGGTCAGTGGTGGCCAAGTCATCTGCCACTCATAAGCTGAATTTGTTGGATTTGGCACAGAACTTGTGTACGTCCTGAAGCCATGAAAGAGAAGCTCCACAAGCGTCCATTTCCTTGTATACCATAGACCTTAACTTTGTGTTGAGGATGTCAATCAGTTCATCAATACGTGCATGATCATTCCCCCCATGGACTGATTAGACAGGACCACTGCACGCATCTCCAAAAAGGAGGTGTTGGCTATGACCCACTGCTAAGCCCAATCACAACAGCAGGAGAGGAGGGCATCACCCAGGGAAGACAACTCAAGATTCTGGAAGGCGGCAACAAGCTGGAGCTGCTTTGCAGAGGGCTGTACAAAGCCAGCAAGGTATTCAACAGTATGTTCCTCTCCAGAAAGACGCTCTTGGAGAGCTTGGAATAAAGTGTTTTTATAAAGCCAGTAGAGCTGCCAGCAGGTCTCCTGGTCATGATAGTGAAAAAAGATACTAAGGTTCTGACCAGGTTGATTGGAAGACCAGAGGCAGAATCCACAAAGTAGTGCCTTGGCCAGCTCTGCAATCTGTGTGTGATCATAGGCGCAAAACCAAGGCAGAGCCCTCAGGAACAGAGGGCAGGGGAGCCACAATCAAAGGGACAGTTGTGGGAGGGTGGACAATCACAGGTTGCTCACGGTAAAGACAGGAGCACTCTCACTGCCGGAAGATTCAATCTTGTACCCATGCTTCTCAGTAAAGCTGGGCAGAGGCAAAGCCAAGGGCAATCCTTGGTGGGCGGGACAGTTTCCGTGGGCATTAGCAGAGGCTCAATTTTGAGTGAACACCAATGTTGAGAAACTTGGGTTATTGCTGGTATGTTCAAAGCTACAGATAGATGTTAGCCTTGCCAATTTACTTTACCTAATCCTATGCAAGAGCACAACAGACTACAGTAGAATAGAACTTTGAAGATAATTACGTTTATTGAAACTGGAGTACAATCTAGCCAACAGCTGCAATCTATCCGGGTGTAACTAAGAACTTGTTCTTATCCTTTCAGGCGTCTTTATCAATATATACTGCAACAACCCTTGTTCTTGACCTTTCAGACAGTTCTCAGTGGCTACCTTTGCAATAGGTCCATCTTTTCTGGCTGCACCTATCCTGATTGGCTGACCTTGGCACATGTGTTGCTACTGGTCTTAGCAGGCGTACATGGTACTTCAGCTACAGCTTACGCTCTTCTTGAGCTAGCCTACTGTCATTTATTGATTGACTGTATCTTACACGCCTATTATTGTGCTGGTAAACTTGCTGTATTTAGTTGAAACTTATAAATGGTCCTTAATCTGTCCTCCAACATTGGAAGGTAGAATTCTGGTATTCCATTTGGAGGGCTTAATCAGTTATTCTTTTCTGGGTGGCAAGCCTTCTGCTTATTAACATGATGGTTTTAGTTGGAGATTATACACCGCATAACTGCTGACTCAATTCAACAATGACCCAAAGATTATCTGTCATGTAATAGCAACCCCAAAAAATAAGTAATTAGTTATCTGTTGTGTAATGCCAATACAAAAATTATATTCCCTAGCCTTTTTCACATGTTAAAACTGAACCAATGAGAACTCAGTATTTAAATTGAGGAAGATAATAGTCCAATAAAAAAGGACAGAATAATAAGAATAAGGTGTTGTTTATTGTAGAATATTGTGCTTAATATACTATATGAGGAAAGCCACAAGGCCACAAGGGGGTGGCATGGTGGCGTGTTCCATGTAAGGTTAGGAGCTGAGGAATAACTTGTGTGGGGATCAGCAGGTTGAATTGGTAGCGCTACTAATTAGGAGGAAGGGCCCGCCATTTGACATTGCCATCAGATTGGTTCATGTTGTTAGACAGTTCAAGGGGTGACTCATCAAGCGCCCCCTGTGTATTGTAAGATATGTTAGTGGGCAAGTCTGGAAACTTGGTTGCAACACCCCCCTTGCTCCCTGTTTGTCGTCAGACACCAGGATTGGAGTCTGCAAAAGATCTGGGAAGGTCGCACAAACAACCTTTGTGTGGTGATGGCGTGGCATGTCAGGGCCCAGAGTGCCCTGAACAGTCAGCTGGACTCCTTAGAGGTGATAAGACATGCAGCTTGAAAACCCCCACAAAGCACTTTCCAGGGCAAAATACCCCCCTTTTGACTAGTGAATGGCCCGGGATTTGAGAGGCACACAAGCCTTGAATCCCAGGCATCAAACCTGTTATTAAATTTGGGCCACCTACCTATTGGGAAATGGTACATTGGGAGTACAATCAGACAATCAATTCATTGAGGGAGATAAAAATAATTGTAGCAACTTGCCATGCTGCTAATTCCAAAAGGTTCATGTTATAGCAACCAATGAGATCTCACCCTCTTGGCCAAGCATGCAAATTCTGGTTAAAATTGCAAATCTAACTCCAAATGGTGCCATCAGTTCTCTGGTGGCACAAAAGACCACAGAATCATCAGTAAGTATAAGTAGTGAGGGGGAAAAGCCCTCCTCACTGTTGACATCTTAATAAAGCAAGTTTATGCCTAGAAATTATTGTCTTATTGCAGGAACTGTCTATTTTTGCTCAAATTTAATTATTCTCTTTGCATCTATTTGTGAATCCACTACTCAATAAAAACTTGCATAATTATATCCTCCCAGCTATACTCCTGTTGTCCTCGCCAAACCGCCCCGCGCCCTTGACCTGGAGAATTCCATCCCCATCAACTGGATCTACCACTAGCAATGAAGGATATTCCTACTGCCCCTCCTCTCCCCAACGCGCCTTCCACCCAGGACTTCAGAAAGCTGGGGTTTGTCTACATAACAGTATTAGGGCTGGCCAACCAAGTTGTGCCCCATACTTGGAGTTGGCGCCCTCTAGCCACTGCTCTAAACTACCTGGTCCGCATAGTGCCTATTGTGTAAATGGCCTTTCAGGCCCGCCTGCCTCCCCTGTGGGAGTCCAGCCAGAATCTAGTATGGGCCATGACATGGAAGGGGCGCAAGCAATCATGGTGGAGTTTCTTGGTATTCCCTTGGGTATCTTTGAGTTGATAGGTGTGATTGTCATAGACCGCGGCTATCTTGAAGGGCCCTAGGTGGTTGGGTTCTAACTTGGCCATATTGGGATTGAGGGTGTAGATGGGTTCACCTACGGCATACCTTGCCTCAAGGTGCTTTGTCCCTCCTTCAATTTGTTTTTGTTTGATCTCTTGGGCCTTGGAATGCCATGGTTCAGGGATGAAGTTGTCAACAGGGGAGGTTTCCTGGGAACTGTAGACTGTAACTCCCTTGTTCAACTCCCATCAAACTGTTGGGTGTTCCAAAAGCCAGGGCGCTGGGGCTGAACCTGGTACCTCTGTTAATCCTTGCTTGCAAAATGAGTAGAGCAGTAGGCAGGTGTTCCTTTCATGTGGTATTGGGGTGTTCCTGTAAGAGCTTGGCAATCAGTTGAACCAGTGGGCTGTTTAACTGCTCCACACATCCATTGGCTTGTGGATGGTATGGGGTTGTGACTATCCATTGGAGTGCATTATTGGTGCAGTATGCTTTCATGACATGCCCAACAAGTTCAGAGTCACCATCTGTGATGAGGCGTTTGGGCTGCCCAAAGCAGGCCACAATTTCCTTACCAATGAAGCAGGTGATGGTGGTGGCAGTGTGGTTTGTTGTCACTCAGGCTACTGGCCAACGGGTGAAGTAGTTGATGGCAGAGATGATGTATTTCTTTCCCAGTCTGTCTTTGGGAAGGGGCACACAATTTCAAGGGTCCACTGCTTGAAGGGTTCCATTGCTTTGATGGGCAAGACAGACTTTGGGGGTGCAGGTTTAGACGTATTCTTTTTGTACAGAACACATGTTTTGAGGAGATCCAAGATGTCTCAACGCATACGCAGCCACCAAACATTTTGTTTCATGATCTCAAAGAGTTTACATCCTCTGATGTGACCCAAGGTTCAGTGATAATGCAATATGGTGTCACCTTGTTGTGTGGTGGGGATGTAAGGCGTTTTCTCACCTGTCTCTGCCTGGAAGCAGACGTTGCCAGCATCTGTCGTGAACTGACTTTTGTTGTCATTCAGCTTGGAGATGGTTACTGAGTTAAGGCCTTTGTAACAAGTTGCTTCAGGGCGGAGGTACAACATTGGCCAATCTGGGTCTAAGCCGTCATCCCCAGTGATGGATGCTACGTAGAGGCGTGAGAGGGTGTCAGCTGTGACAAGTTCCTTCCCAGGCTTGTACTTGATGCACAGCTGATAGGGGGATAGGCGCTTGACCCAGCCTGCTTGGCAGCGTGTCAAGTGGGACTATGTATTGAAGTACTGGAGCAACTTGTGGTCTGTCAGGACGCAGGGTGGAAGAGTAGCCCCTTCTAGGTAACAGCGCCACTTCTTGACGCAGTGCACAATTGCTGCTAATTCTTTGTCATGATTGGGGTAATGTTGTTCCAAGTTGATAAGCTTCCTGGACTCATATGCCACAGGGAGTAAGGTGCACTTGTCATTTTCTACCTGTAGCACGCCCCCTATGGCTCTGTCAGAGAGATCAGTCTTGAGTTTGTATTGGTGGTTCCAATTAGGGAATTGCAATACAGGTGCAGTTGTAAGTCTTTGCTTCAACATCTCAAAGGCTTGATCTCTGGCAGGAGTCCAGTGGAAGCGCTGTTTAGTATTCAGGAGCTCAGTGAGTGGTACAATTCATTCCCCGCAATTGGGATTTAACTTTTGCACACAGTCAACCATGCCCAATAATGTACACACCTGGCCCACATTGGTGTGAGGTGGCATGCTTGTGATTGCCTTGATTTTAGCGGGGTCAGGCTTTATCCCTTGAGCAGAGATGGTGTGCCCAAAGAACAAGAGCTCCAACTTGAGGAATTTGCATTTGAAGGGCTTAGCCTTCAACTGGTTTTCCAAAGGGTGTCAAGTACAGCACAGAGGTGTTGGAGGTACGTGGTTTGATCTTGACTGAAGACAATAATGTCATCAAGGTACTCAACCACACAATTTCCAATCAGTTCCTCAAATGCTTTGTTTATCAACATGACAAAGGTGGAAGGAGCATTAGTCATTCCAAAGTTCATGACTTGACACTCAAACAACATGTAGTGTGTGCGGAAGGCAGTTTTTGCCTCATTACCTGGTGCAATGCGGACCTGGTTTTACCCTGCGGTGAGGTTGTCTTGCTAAAGAGCTTTGCACCTGCAAGTGTGTCAAACAGGTTGTCAATCAACAGCAGGGGGTACTTATTCTTAACAGTCACCTAATTTAAGACGCAATAATCTGTGACCAGGCAAAGAGACATGTCCTTCTTGGCTACAAAGAAGACAGCTGCCTCATATGGAGAGAGCAAGGGGCAAATGAAGCCCTTGTCAAGCGCGTCCACAAGGTGCTGGCAGAGAGTCTCATATTCTTTAGGCGTAAGACAATACAAGGGGCGTGTCTTAGATAGCAACCCTTGGAGTTATACAGCGTGCTGGATCTCTTGAGGGGGAAGTAGTTGGTCCAGTGTTTTGCTGAAGACGTCCTGGTACTCCTCAAGGAGTGCAGCAAGCACTGGTGGGGGTGAAGTGGTCAAGGGAGGGGCTGCAGGTGGTTCTGTGCAGATAACTTTTACTGAACATTGGCTGAAGTCTAGTTTCCCCCCTTGAAGTTGTACAAGCCTGTCTCTGTTATTCTAAAAAACACAGTATTGTGTAGTAGCTTGCTCATTTTGACAGGATAGATCTGGAACCCCACCCCATTCCTATTGAGGGTGATGACAGAGGTATCCCAGTTAATGTATGGCAGTTGTGCCAAAGCCAGTCAAGGCCAGTAATTACGTTGTGGCTGAGCCCTGCCATGATTGGCCCAGAGAGCTTAACCTGTTCTTTCTTAGGGGAAATTTTGTTTTAGGTAGGTTGTGAACCTACCGCTGCTACCACTGTTGCAACTGAACCAATGAGGATTCAGTATTTGAGTTGGGGAAGACAACAGTCTAATAGAAAGGACAGGAATAATAAGAATAAGGTATTGTTTATTGTAGAATATTGTGATTAATATACTATATGGGGAAAGCCACAAGGCCACAAGGGGGTGGCATAGTGGCGTGTTCCATGTAAGGTTTGATTCTGAGGACTAACTTGTGTGGGAATCAGCAGGCTGAATTGGTAGCGCTCCTAATTAGGAGAAAGTGCCCGCCATTTGACATTTCCATCAGATTGGCTCATATTTTTAGACACGTCAAGGGGTGACTCATTGAGCGCCCCCTGCATATTGTAAGATATGTTAGCGGGCAATTCTGGAAACTTGGTTGCAACAACACTATAGGAAAATCTTATTGCAGTATAAAAAAGCTTTTATTTAGGGCTGGTATAGGCTTGTTTTAGTACATGATAAATGGCATAAACATGCCCATCACTAAGTGGTTTTGTATGTAAATAAAGTTAGCAAAATAAAGTTTAATTATTTTTAACTTAAAATAAAAAAGCCAAGATGGGTATATTTTGAGATTCTGATATAATTTGTAAGTGAATTTTAAATATCTTTTTTTCAATTCAATAGACATAACACAAAAAATACTAAAAAATAAATTTAAGAGGCTGTTTTGAGATGATTTAGCCTGCTGTTGACTAGTTGAAAACCCCAAATTCTTACTGCCAAGTGGAAAATAAAGCTGAATTCCTACTTTCAACTTTCCCAGAGTCAACCAAAAAAATTTTAATCACTATGATCTTTACATATCAACCTTTCTTAATTTAATAAGATATTTGAAAGTTAACCCAAAAACAAGGCAGATTTGAATATGCAAATAAATAAAGCATAAGTTAAAAAAGTAAATTAGTAGAAAGGCGTTTATCAGGGATATTATTATGCAGGGAGGAGCTGGGAGTGAGTTATTTACCATATTGTGTGTTAACCATTAAGAAGCTCTCTGTACTAGTTCCCCTGATAAGGTGTCAATTTGGTGGGTGTCACCCAGCACCCATAGTGCAACACTTATTAATTTAAGTACAAATCTGAGCCTTTGATTTGTTAAATGACAAACCACAAATAGGGTGAGTGGATAGTGTCAAACATGGGGATTCAACTGTTTATTATTAATAAGTTATAACTTAAGCCTTTTAATAAATAAGGCTTAATTTATGTGGCACTAATTGATCTAGCAATCCAGAATAAACATAATGAAAACAAGGAGTACTTGATTAATGTATATACTTGAGATCCAGTATATTGGTGCTTAGCAGCCTACTCTACAACTATGGATACTAATAATGAATATATAATAGTAAAAAATAAAAATTATATAAGCACAGAAGTGTTTTTATTAATAAAATTAGGATTTGGCTTTAAAATTGTTGACTTGGCCACTTTTTTAGAGAGTTGATCACTGGTGGTTTTAATTTTTTAGTAAATTCACACATAAATTACCTCTTGAATTGGTCTTTGAATTAACAGAACTATTAAACAAAGCCAACTTCCAGTGTTTTCATTTTTGATTTTGGGTTTTGACCCCCTTAATTACTAGTTGTCAGGGACCCACTCATTTGGGAGTTTCTCCCCAAAAGAGTGTAAGAGGGCCCCAAGATTAAACTTCATAAAGGATGCCCCAACAGGAAGTCCCATTATCATCATATTTTTAGCTTGTCCCACAATATAAATTGGCTTTGAAGAGGGGGGACTGTTGAAGGACATAGTATAGACCAATATATCCTACCACATACCAAGGAGCATTAAGATGAATGATGGGAATAATAGAGGCTTTTTCTACACAAGGGTAGTGCAAACAGCAAAGACCAAATCTGTACCAGATTAACTTTTTCTACATGTTTGATGAGTGTGGGAGGAGGTTTAGGCATTCCATCTACTAGTGTACAAGAGAGATTACATCATAACATGATGAGTAACCATAAAAATAGATAGGCTTTCTTGTAGCCTAGGCTTAAAGTTACTCTACTAATCAATTGAAAATATAGAATTATTTTATTGGAGTAAAAGGTAGAATTTTAAATTTTCTGGGAAAGCTTTAAACACAGTGTGAAAAGACTTAAATGATAAGCTGGGGAAGTGAGGGGAAAATTGATGCTTACATCTTGTTGTTTGTGAAGGGTTGAGTGTGAGACTTTCTTGCAGACCTGAAGCATACTGCAGCCTGAAAGAATGAAAGCCAAGGTTTGAAAAATGTTCATGTTAAAAAGCTCATTAATTGGGATACCAATCTTGCATTAGTTCAGGGGAAGTTGAACTGTGGAACATGATTGGTTATTCATGATTTGCTGGATGCTTGCTTCATTATATCTACATTCAAATTTTGGATCCTTGAATTCTGATTTGTTTATGAATAATGCATGTATGTTTGTATTGTCATTTACTCATTTAAAACTGGATTTTGTTTGATATGATTGGCTGCTGGCTAATATATGGCTGTTAACAATATCATTTCTGCATTTAAAATATAGTCCTGTTTGATATTAATGGTTGGTCTTAACATCCTCTGATTTTTTGTACTTGAAAGTGCATTCATATTCTGGGATTAATTTATCTGATTGTATTGATTGATTTCTGTTACTTAACTGACATTTGCTCTTTAATCTTGTGGATATTGATTGTTTGAAATTTGAGGCAGCTGAAATTAATTTCTGATTTCCGCATTGTAAATTTAAACTATATTGTTTTGATTGAATAGGCTGGCCTTGTGGAAGCTTTACCCATTTGTTTTAGTCATCATTTTATTAATTGAATTTTCATTTAATTTATTGTAAAATGAAGTTTCTGGTTTACCATCATTATTTGTAGATCCCAACAAGAGTTTTACCAATGGAGTGGAGTAAGGAAAGGATTTCCTTACGATAGTAAAAATTAGCTTAAACTGATTTCACAAGAAACACTAATGGATTTATGTATCTGGTAGTCAACTCCCTAGTAGTCAACAGATTGTCAACTATCAGGAAGTCAATTTTACCACAGTTGCTGTCAAAAATGATGCCATGATGATTATTTCTTTCAAGCCCAAGGTTACTCTTACTGATTTTGCTGATTGATTCTACATGGAGGGCCAACAGTTAATCACTAGCTGTCAGATCACTGTGAAAGAAGACTACACTGCTTGTGCTAATGTCCTTAAAGTTAATTATATGTCATGTTTGCACTTTGAGATCATATAATACTATCTTATCTTCTATGAAGGGAGTCAAAACCCTCCTTCAATACATGACTCTGACACATACTAGTCCTTTAGTTAGAGAAGCACACTCTTTGTCCTATAACTGTGACAACTGCTTCCCTCATATTGTGACTATTGACAACAATGATTATCCTAGGCTGTCAAGATTCACCTTTTCTCTGATATTATGATTCCATAGTTATCACCTTTCCATCTTATTTCTTTCTTTAAGATTAGCAAGATTCATAAAATTTTATAAAGTCTCTTAGTCTTTTCCTAGATTTTCTTTCAAATCTGGTACAGTAGTTTTAAACCCTATGGCAACAAGCAATTATAGTTTAGGGTTAAACAAAATGAACTCAGATTTAAACAAAAATATCTAATATTTAAAAAAACTAGAACTCAATGAATTTATATTAATTTACAATAGATTTAGGATAATTTCAATTTCATTTACAGAGTAACTATTTTTGTTTAAATCTGAGTTCATTTTGTTTAAATCCAACCTATTTTGTTTGTTGCCATAGGTTTTAAAACTACTGTATTTTTACTATATTCCTTAAGTTAGTGTTGATCAACTTGGGTTATTGCTGGTATTTTCAAAGCTACAGATAGATGCTAGCCTTGCCAATGTACTCTACCTAATCCTATATAAGAGCACTACAGACTACAGTGGAATAGAGCTTTGAAGATAATTATGTTTATTGAAACTGGAGTACAATCTAGCCAGCAGCTGCAATCTATTCAGGTGTAGCTAAGAACTTGTTATCATCCTTTCAGGTGTCTGTATCAATATATACTGTAAAAATTCTTGTTCTTGCCTTTAAGACAGTTCTCAGCGACTACCTTTGAAATAGGTCCATCTTTGCTGGCTGCACCTATCCTGATTGGTTGTCCTTGGCACATGTGCTGCTACTGGCCTTAGAAAGGCATACATTGCACTTCAGCTACAGCCTAAGTTCTTCTTGAGCTAGCATACTGGCAGTTATTGATTGACTTTATCCTTACTCGCCTATTATTGCACTAGGAAACTATGCCGTATTTGGTTGACACTTAGAAATGGTCCCTTTTCTGTTCTCCTACATTGAAAGGTAGAATTCCAGTATTCCTGTTTTCCATTTCTAAGGCTTAATCAGTAATCTTTTTCTGGCTGGAAAGCCTTCTGCTTATTAACATGATGGTTTTAGTTGGGGATTATACACTTTATAATAGCTGACTCAATTCAATATCAACTTGTAGATTATCTGTTGTATAATGCTGACCCAAAAAAATAAGGAACTGATTATATGCCGTGTGATGCTGATCCAAACTTGGTATTTCCTAGCCATTTGCACATTACTTGTTTGATATACTCATAAACCCTTAAGGCTGGGTGGGACTGAGTTGATACAACATCCATTAGGATGAAATGAGCAATATATGATTGATGATTTAAAGATTACACACCATGTAATCAATGATAATCCCTATTTGGCTAACAATTATATGGCGTATAACTGTTATACCATTTATAATAAACTTTTAATATATGGCGTATAATCACTACACATAGTAGAATGGATCTAGTAATAATATAATGTATAATTGTTGCATTTATTATAATAAACTAACCATAACACGGCATATAAATATTATATCAATTATAATAAACTAACAATTATATGGAGTATAATCACTACACTTAATTAAATGATAACCCAGTGATAATATGGTGTGTAACTAATAAAGATCTGCTTGTAATGATTAGCCTGATCATTTGTGGTCAATCAGCCTAATATTACAGTTAGTAACTCTTTTTGAAGCCTATTGCTATTCATTACAATATTTGAGCACAGAACTTATACACTAAGATTAATAGTAATTATAAAAACTTACTTCTTTTCACATCTGCTGCAAATTCTCAATTTCTTAGCTTTAGATTAGATTTTCCTGCTTCTTCTGGTTCTGTTGCTCAAACCAAATCTTTGTGTAATACCCTGTTCTGCTTTCACCATCTCCTTTGGATTTTTTTACAACTCCTAGTTAAACATAACAATTTTACCATTATTTATCTGATGACCAACAAGGAATATCCCTAAATCAGGATTAACAAAATGTGGTTATTTTTCTTCAAAAAAATAACTTGCCTCAATTCAAACAAGAATAAATAGCTTGGGTTTTCTCTCTCAACTCCAAGTTGAGATTGTTTGACTGGCACCTCAAAAAGGTGCTTTTTAGTTGTGTTTCTTTTTCCTTCTTTTTTTCATAGCTTCATTTTAATCTTGATACCTTAGTTCTTTATTCTACTCTTTGATACCATTTGATTTCTTATACCAGCAATTAAGCAACTTTTATAATAACACCCAGACTTTAGTTGTTAATATTTTAAACCTCCCATTAATGCAGACCAATTCCCTGACCTTGAAGTTTACTTCTTTAATCAGTCTTTTATTGTTAAAACTTGTCTTTATTTTTATTTTATTTGTTTAATAAACTAGCTTAGTCATTATTTTTCTTACAAGTTATTAGGTGCTCTGATACAATTACGTTTTCAAACTTTACCAAAAATTTTATATTTGACTAACATAAAAATTTTGGGTTTACAAGCATTAGTTTACCATCATTTATCAAAAGACTTCTAACCTTACATCAGTGTTAAGAATATCAAAATTGTGATATGGTGGGTTATCACTCCCAGGTGTTTAAAACCCCAAAGATAGATATTGTAGATCCTAGAATCAGGTGGGAAAACCCATTCAACTTGCAGGCAGAGACACTCTCTGTTGAAAATCCTCCTCAGTCTCCTCCTATTGCTTCTATCACTGCCCCTCTATCATTCCTGGCTTTGCATTGTTACCTGCTACATTTTCCATCATGTATCTCTTTCATGACTTGCCTAGTGAATCTGAATTTGATGATTCAGAAGACAATACACCTAGTGGACATGATTATATGGTACTGGCTGTTTCTGAGACTATCAGCGTCCCTTATATGTTGCACTCCAGGAAAAAAACTAGTACCAAAGTAGTTCCTGGTTCCACTAATGCTAATAAAATTATTTCTTGCTCCTATCTTGCCCAAGCCAGTTGCGCCCCTGTGTGGGTTAAGTCCTTAGCCAAAACTGATGAGTTATTGGCAGCAATATTCCAGAATTTACAAGTCTCTCTGCCCCTGCAGAAAATTTACAAGGAAATCAGGGCTATCTGCTGTATATTTAAGAAGTGGGAAAACAAATTTGCTCATCTAAAGAGGTTCTAGATATTCTGGCTCCCTTAGGAAAGGACACCACTCAAGTTTAAGTAACTAATCAAAAATTGAAGTTTGAGGCCATACTAAACATGGGATCTCCTGTTAATGTGATCTATTTTAATCTAATGAAAAAGCTTAAACTTGCCCCTTATTTCACCTATAACTAATCACATGGTACTTCTGGATTGTATAACATTTGTGTAATTGGAGTTTATTCTGATCTTCCTCTCTAATTTTATAATTTGCTCTCATCTTCTCCTGTGGTGGTCTTAGAGAATAAAAATTATGCTCTCCTGATTGGTACACAATTCCTCCAAGAATATAATGGCATTAATAATCTCAAAGAAAACTTTTCTGTCCCTTTTTGATTAACATATACCTCTTATATTTGAAGAGCCTGTTTGTCTTCCTGGAAAGAGAGTGAAAACCTATTTGCTGGAATATCCCACTATTATCTTCTCAAAAAAGTTTAGGATGTATTCCTAAAATCTCAAGTTGATCCCACTTTCTTGCCTGGCTGATGAAGGAGTTCCTCTATAGCTTCTCATGCTTTTTCTATCTCTCCTGTTTTACAAGTGGTAGTGGATTTCCTGGTTTTTTATGAGCTGCCAGCCAAAACGTTCATGCAGTTATACTCCCCTGAATCCTTGGGAAGGTATGAGCCCTGTCTATATCTTGGGATCTTGGATGTCACCCTAAGGATCTTGTCCAGCTGCTATTGGCCAACTTGAACGCTATCCCTATGAAGGTTACAAAGGGATCATTTTTTTAATGGTTGACTCATGAGTGTACCTGCAGTTCAATCTCTTAATTCTTTTGCAATGTTCAGGAATCTTGCTTTGCCAGAAGCTGAGCCACAAGTCTTATTGTTGCTTTCTGCAAATGACTTCCTTCAGCTAACCCCAGTTCAGCAAACTGAGGTGTTAGAACTTCTGGAACACTATACTTATATCTTTTCTTGAGGTCCAAATGATTATGGACTGGGCAAATGGGTCATACATCAGATTGATACAGGTGATGCTCCCCCTTTAGAGCAAAGCCCTACTGTTGCAGAAGAGTTGAAGATGCTCAGGTGTGAGGACCTGAATTAACTCTTGGACTCTGGGCTACTAGCTCTCTCTCAAAGTCCATGGGCTTTTTCTATACTAATTCTAAAGAAAAAAGATCGTGGTCACTGTATTCTGATGGGTTACAGACACACTCTCTCTAACCAAGAAGGACTCCTACAATTTGCCATGTATTTATGATGCTCTGTGCTATCTAGTGGTTATAAGTCCTTTTATGCCATTGAACTTGATTCAGGATACTAGCAAGTTGACTTGTCATTGGCAGATAGGTGAGAAATTTGTATTAATCACATCTGAAGGGATATTCAAACCCACATGAATGTCACAAGTATTATACAATGCTACTGCTACTTTTCAGAGGGCTATGGACTTCATTCTTTGTGATCTAAAGCTGTCTTGCATACTGGTATAATTGAAAAACTTCACTATTTTCAGCTCCACCTTCACTGAATATTTAGATCATATGAAAATCATGCTTCTTAAGCTTTGCAAATCTGGTGTTAAGCTTAAGCCCTCTGTATGTTCCTTATTTAAGGAAATTCTAGGTTTTTTGGCCATGAGGTCACTCAAACTGGGATTTTTCCTTTAACCAGCAAGTTAGTTGCCATTAACACCATTTTACCTTCTAAAATTCTCTGAGCAACACAAGCCTTTTTAGGAATGATGGGGTATTCCCATCAGTTCATATATGACTTTGCAGAGAGCAGTAAACTCTTTGTTTAGCTTCTCTGTTGTGTACCCTTTGAGTGGAATAAATTCAGCAATAATCTTTTGACTCTTTGAAACAGAAGCTCAAGAAAGCGCCCATGCTAGTGTACCTCAACTTTGACAAGGAGTTCATCCTATACATTGACACCATTAGAGTTGTAGCAGAGACCATTCTGGATCAATTAAATTATTGTGGAGTGTATCATCATGTTGCCTACTACCCACATATCTTCAACAAGCATGAGAAGAACTAAAGTGTTATGGAGAAGAAATGGCTAGAGGTGTTACATGTGTGAAACAATTTAGGCACTACATATATGGTACTCATTTCATGATGGTCACAGATTACTTTTCTCTTTGCTGGATCTAGAAGTTGAAAGGGCCTGAAGGAAAACTATCACACTGGGCTTTACAGCTGCAATGTTATGCCTTTATGGTAGACCATCACCCTGATATTTAACATCCACATGCTGATGGCGTATCCTGTATGCCCATTCTAGCTTTACACCCCAATGAGGCTAATTGGTCTAAAAACTCATAGTCTCTCTTCTGTGTAGAAGGCTGAGACCAAAGAAGTTCTCCTAGCTTTGCAGAAGTTGTTGACTGATACTGTTGTTAGTGATAACCAGATATTAAAAATGGTTATATCCCTATACATGCCTTATGTTTGCCCCAGACTATTTGTATATGTTGTATTATAAGATCATATAGATACTGGGCATGGACATGTATTCAAGGCTTATAACTTTCTAGCAAAACAATGCTATTGGGAAGCTATGCATGTATTGGTCCCTGGAATTCTGGCCTCTTGTCATGATTTTCAATTGAAACGCCCCCAATCAAACCAAAATGAGTTCAATTTAGTGTTATCCAAATATGCCTTCCATAACATGAATGTTATTGCTGTGGGCCATCTTCCTTGTTCATGATCTGGGTGCTGGTTTATTCTTATTGTGTAGATTATTTCAGTAAATGGGTGGAGGAGAGAGCAACCAAAGACATTACCACTAAGACTATGGCCATGTTTTTGCTCCAAGATGTGTTGTATTGTTATGGTTGCCCACAGGTGCTGCTCTCTGAAAATAGAACCAATTTTGATGCCTGGCTTGTGACTTCTTTGCTGGAATCTATGGGTATCCATCAGAGCTTACTGCATCATACAACCTGTCTACAAATGACATTGTAGAACAAGATGATTCTACATTAGTGTTCATTGTGCGCAAGTTGACGTATTATGAGCTTCTAATTGGGATCTGTACCTCCCTGAAGCTCTCTTTGCTTATTGCCTAAGTAAATCATGTATCACTGGGGTCTCTCCTTTTTTAATGCTATATGGGCATGAAGCTACCACCCCCTCAATCTTAGGACATAGCTTGGTTGATATAAACACAGTGCTTGATCCTGAACAACAAGTCAAGGAGCTAGCCAATAAGGTTGTAGATAATCAAAAAACCGCTATTTAGCTGCTTACAAGAAAAATCCCTGTGGTTGTTAACCTCTACTGCTTCTTGAGCCCCAGCCTCCAAATTTCAGATCAGAGATCAAGTCCTATAATGCCTGAATTGGGTTGGTGGTTGAGCTCATAACTTGAAAATTTTCTGAATCAGCCCAGTTACAGCAATCTTCAAGCAATGCCCTGAGGACACTGTGAAGATGTATCCATCTGGCTGTCCCTTTGCTTGTGTGCAGGCCAAGCTCTTCTGTGCCTACCATCCCCTGAGTCTAATCTTGCGGCAGATTTTGTTATGAATTTGGTCTCTTTAGGGGTCTCAGTTGGCCTTGTAAATGGTAGTTTGCAACTAAATCTATGCAGAAGCCATCCCTTTTGCTTATGTCCTGGGGTGGTCTCTTTACCCAAATGCAGGTCAATGCCAATACCTGAGATTTCTGGATCCTTACCAGCTTCCTGTTACTTGAATTATCTTTTCTAGGGCTATTAGGAACAAACCGCTGGGTATAAAAATAGCAACCCCTTTTCAATAAAACTAAGTTCACTTTTGCTCATTAGATTTGGCATTTAATCTTCCCTGCTCATCTTTCCATTAGCCAGAAAGATTAGATGACTCATATCCAGATCAAACAGGCTTAAAGCCAGACCCCCACATGTTAAATGTTTAAGACTTTTTGCCCAAGCTCTTTCTTATGTCAATCAACAAAGCCCAGATCAACACCACCAGTTCCCCCAACAAAAAGTTATTTTAAATCATCTATATTACTGTCACAACATCTTTGATTACTCCCTCTCAGGGAATTAACGCCCTGAGTGACTCACCAAATGATTCACTTAATGGCTCACCAACTAATCATTAAGTCAGTGGCACTACTATCATTTGGCCATCTATTACAGGGATCAAACAATCCAGATCCTAAGTGGAACACAACTTGAATAAGCCTTGTGACTTAAGAGGAAAATTACTCAGATAAGCCCCATGACTCCTATGATGTGCATGGACATATGTGGCTTTCCATGATGCTATATATTACCCTATATTCATATCCAATAAAGCATCATTCTCTTCTTAATTTCCCCTTTACCTTGTTTATTATACTTCCCAGAAGTATATAGTCAACATTACCCTCCCACGACTAGATAATTACATGGTGCCAACCACCAGCCTGTGGAAAATGGTAGTTTTCTTCCTCTCTTACGCCATCAAGCTTGCTCCCATATTATATTGGGGTTTCCCTCCATCCCCTGCCCATCCAATTACCTATTGGACATTCTGCTAGGGTCTTGACCATGATCATCTGGGTGATAAATCCAGACATGAGTAAGTTCTAACCAAGAACTCAGGCTTGGGATATTACTCCAGGTAAAAGAAATACCACCCATCTGTTCCAAGTAATATAAAGGCAACCCCTGTAAAAGGGTATGGATCTTAATAAACCCCCGTAAAACAGGGCAGGGGCAGCTTAGTGCAGCCTTACCCACCTCAAGAGATAGATTTGTCAAATTTGGCACCCAAGCCACCAAGAACCTCCCCCAGATGTACCAACTTATGGCCAAGCTTTCCCTCAAGAGGGGTATTGAAGCTTCGTGATTGAACACTGAATAAAGTTCCAAGCCAGAGAGGAAAGACCTGTAAGTTGTCTGGGTACCCAGCCCAACTACCCCCAGGCAAGCAGAGATGCTTGGGGCGGCATCTGACATTGATCTATAGCGGGAAGGGGCTACCCGTGGCAGACTCTCTCATCCAGCAGCCATGTTAGCCCAACTTGCTGTCAGCCCAAGGATGATTGGCTAGGGATCTAACCCCCTTACTGCCCAAGAATCCCTGGCCCACATCCCTCAACAAATCCAGATGGTTGGCCAACCACCAACCAGCACTCTACGCAACAGCCTGCCCCATATAACAAGAAAAGCTTCCCATAGACAGAGGGATAAAGATCTGGGTGGGCAAGCAACACTCAGACCCAAATCCAGCTGTCCTTTAAACCATAAACAGTGTGTGCACAGAGGCAGGACAGATAGGGGAGGGGCAATCCCATCTTCTCCCAAATACCCCACACTATCATAACCAATTTAGTGTTCCAAGGTCTGCTGATCCAAACCACATCAAGGACTGGACACCCATGGCCAGACAGAAAGAAACATACCCTCATGGGTATTCATGTGGGCTTGGGTGACAGGAATCCAATTAGTGGGTTTAGCATCAGCAATGGTAGGTACCAGCCTGGCTGTGGGATGGAGGGCAAAGTTGGCCTGGAATTGGTGTCAACTTTCAACATTGGGGAGAGGGTGTACCAACAATGGCCTGGGGCTGGTGGAAGGAACCATAGGATGCACCAATCCTGCTGGGGTGATTTATAAGACCCCAAATATCTGGTTGGATATGGTTTCACCAGTGGCAGCAGGAACTTGCCAGCATCCAGGTTTGGGGTGAGGTCATTGGTAATAGATAGGTTAGCAGGTATTTATAACTGTCCTTTAAGAGCCTAGGTTAGATGGGGTACCAAATGCTTTCTCTGTTCACCTGAAATGGTTCTTGGGCTTGGGCTAGGGGTTCTACCAGGAGGGTATTACTGAGTTGAAATCCTTATGAGCGGGATTTAGCAGATGTCCAGGGAAATTTACTGGTGCAAAGGGTGGACCAGGAGGACAAAAAGCTTGGGTCAGATTCCGCAGCAAGATCAGGGGGTGGGTTGAAACAGGCAGGAAACCCTGTTGGTGCTGTATGAAAAAGGGTAGAAAACAAGGATCAGATAAGTTACAATCTGACTTTATTAGAGGTTCATCACAGCTTTATTATCAGTATGGCAACAAGGCCTGACATTTAATAGACAGGGATGCTTATACCCTCCTATCAGACCTCATCTTTTAGACAGGAATCTATCATTTGGGTGGCCTGATATCACAAATCTGTGGGAGGCATCAGGCTTGAGAAGACAATCTTTGGCCAGCTTTAAAGAAAAGATACCATAATACTTCTTTTTACAAGCTTTATTCAAAAGACCAGGAGGGCCAGTGAGTTTTGTGTTGATAGCTGGGGGTTGGTCCTATTTTGAACACTTAACATTGTCTGAACCTTTAGAGTAGTTGACCAAAGGCCCAATGGGGTGGTCTATCACTTCAGCGCAAGAGTGGGGGTCATGTGGCACATGGTTGGTTTAGATCTCTGCTGGTTCTGTGAAATTCCTACAGTTTAAGAGCTGTTGTTCAAATAACCTTCATCTGAGCCCAAAAAACACAGGCATCTGGTCCTTTGGCCAATCAGGCTTCAGGGCAACTGGCCCAGGGTTTGAACTGCGCCTGAAGTTCTTCTTTATTAAAGAGGTGAGATTCCATCCATTATATTTAGCTAAAAGGACAACTACTAAATCCTTATCAGATTTCTCATATGCCAACCACCCAGAGAGCTTTTTAAAAAGACAAGTATTGTTTATATTTTATCATACCTGTTCAAGTATTCTCCAGATAGGTGCAGGTAGAATTTTGAGCACATTGGCGTTGATTAATATCAATAGAGCTTGGTTTAAGCACAAAGCACCCCCAAATAGCTTTACAAATGCAATCAAACCAATTCCCAGCCATATAAGTGTTTTTGAAACCAATTGGTGCAGGTTGAATTGGATTAAGGATATCAGGTTTTAAGTACCATAAATAGGGACGGTTTATATTTATCACTTATGATCTGAAGCTTAGTAATATTGGTGGCCATTAGGGAAAATCTGAAGCATGGTTCCTGTATCAGTTCATAAATCTACTCAGTACAAGCTTGATCCAAAATGTGTTCTGGGATCTCTAACCCCATTAGTTTATACTTGTCTTTTGGGTTTGTTGGATGTTAGTTGAAGTTTGTACAACCCTGGCTTTTGATTGGTATGTTGGGTTGTTTTAAAGGACTTGCTATCTTGTTCAATGTCTTGTTATTGTTTAGGCAACTTGGTTGAAATTCAGTAAAGCATATACAGTAACCTGCATAAGTAATGGGTCAAAAGTATTTTTTAAGATAAAGAAAGATTTTAAAAATTGAAAATGAGTAAAATTAGCATGAAAAGATGCACCACAAAATTTTACACAAGGCTTTACAAAAATATGCAAAAATAAATAAAAGTGAAACAAATATAAAGCAAAATTGAAAATCAACACTATTATAGCTTTTTGATCTATATAAGAGTTATGCTCATAAAATGCTTATGAAACAGAGCCACCTTATCAAACTTACCAATAAAATAAAATTGAGGTTAGATAATCTTTTGACCAGAAAAGATGGCTAAAACAAGAGAAATACATAAGTATATTTTTGGTCAAGTTATCCTAGCAAAAGGTATGGGATTAGATTATAGAAAAAGAAGCAACAAACTTAAGATTGGTGATGAAACTTCCTAAGAAATTTACCTACAGCACCAAAAAGCTAACTCAGTGAAGAATTTTCTAAGATAAGGTTGCTCTAAAAAAGCCAATGAGAAAAATGATCAATTGGTAATTAGGAAGGGTTTAAAAATTGCTTTTCTCAGCCAAAAAAATTAAGCAAATGTACAAAAACTCCTTAGAAGTTTAATTTTTTGAGACTAATGTACATATAAAACTACATGATCAAGGGTTATTTGGGAATGTTGCAAGAAAAAATCCTTAATACTACAGAAAATATGGTTAAAAGATTGGCTTTTTCTTGTTGATATATTAATCACATTGTATCTTTCTGGAACTAGGTTATTTGTCCTTTTGAGACCAAAGTGCTTCTCAGTGGATCTCAGAGATCCAAAACTTGCTATTGGAAACCAGGAGAATCACTCAAGCTCTGCTGTTTAAAAGGTACTGTTAAAGATAAGCATGTGGGTGCTATGTTTTGGGTTGTTTTACAGCTAATACAAGAGAAGAGATCCAGTCACTCACTGGGAAGATGGATGATATTGTCTACAAAAGGATCCTTGATTGGAATCTCTGTTGTTTTATGAGGGATCTGCAAGATCCAGCCAATTATATCTTTATGCAAGATAATGCCACTATCCACAAGGCCAAGATTATTAAGAAATATTTGGGTTCTAAACACATTATTTGTTTGGATTGGCCTCCTCAAAGCTCAGACTTAAGTCCTATTAAACATATTTAGAATGACATTAAGTCTAATTTGCCAGAAGGCTCCAAACAATCCCTATTGTGTCAGGGTAAAGTAGGGAGAGAGCTTGTTGTAATCAATCAAATGGGAAATGTACACCCAAATTAGGATGACATTACCAATTAGGAGGAGATAATGTGTGTTTACTTGTAAATGATAACCCTTGAAGAGTGAATAAGGAAAGTTGCAGCAGAAGATTATGCACAGGTACATCATGAAGACCTTCATTTGGCTCAATGTCAAGGAATCAGCAGCATAGATAGGCTCACATTCAATTTTGCGGGTTTCAGGAATCATTTCAGCAGGAGGTGAAAGATTACCAGGAAATTACAGAGGTGAGAAAGCAGAATCTAGCAGTCTGGTTATTAAAAATCTGATTGGAAAATATTGAAATAAGTGAATCATTGAGGCAAGATATTTATTGAGAGTAAAATATCAAACTACTAAGGTGGTTTGGTGGGGACAATTGTTACTTAAAGCCTTTGGGTACATCTTGATGAGGTGGCTTCCTTGAATACAATATTTAGACAGCTTACAGATACTACCAATGGTGGTTCTATAAGCTGTTACCTGACCTCCTTTGAGGTCAGGATTTGTTGACCAGAAGGTCAAAGAAGGGAAAATTGGGTGTGGGGCATCCACGCCTCACTCAGACCCAATTTTCTGTGCCATCACCCACTTGCAACTGATTGTTAGATTTAAATCTATGATTGCCACAAGCGGGCGGGGCTTTGGGTCAGGTTTCCCCGGGTGCGGCGCTTTGGCCGAGCCACACCCGGGAAAACTATGGCCGTGACATATTGGATCTAAAATTTGGAGTGGCTAAAGCATGGGAGGTAATTCCTATGGAAACTCTCAAAAGTCTTGTCCACTCAGTGCCTAGAAGACTTGCTGCAGTTATCAAAGCCAAAGGGGGACCAACAAAGTACTAAATATTTGAGATATTCAATATTGTAAGCTACCTAAATATGATAATAAATATGTATATTCTTGATTTTATTTTATTTTCACTTTTATTTTTTTGCATATTTTTATTGAAGCCTTGTGTAAAATTTTGTGGTGCATCTTTTCATACTAATTTTGCTCATTTTCAATCTGTATAATCTTGCATTATCTTAAAAAATGCTGTTGACCCATTACTTATGCAGGTTACTGTATGTAGTGCTAAAGTTGACAGACCATTTAATCCTGTGTCAAGTATATAATACAAATTAATTGGAAGATTTGAGAAGAGAATGGTACCTTTATTGAATATAGAAGAAGATGATTATATAGCTTGATGGTAAGTCACATAGTGTCCATGTAGATCATGGCAGCTATAGGCTTATGTTAATCTTGTTCCTCATGTGACTCAAATATCTGATCCTGGTATCATGTCTGGATGTGAGAAGGGTGCCATCTTTTACTTGGTGATCAAGCCATTTCTTGGGAAAATCATTCCCAAGAGTTTGTAATTGAAGATTTTGGGCACCTATTTAAATTCTTCAGCAGTAGGTTTTTGCAGCCCATCTTTTATACCGATCCCAACAATTTTAAAGCCTATTTATTTGTTCTATATTTTTTGACGTTGGTTTACTTATGGATAGTAGTGTAGATATTGTTTGTACCTGTGGATAGATTCCGGCTCAGAATTTTGATGGATGGGTGAGATTTTTTAATTTACGGGGGGTGGAGTAGGATGCTTCGGTTCGGCTAGCTTCCGGCTCTGTGCCGCTACAGCCAAAAAGGGATCACATATATTTAATTATTTTAGCTGGATTTTTGAATGGGGTGATCAAGAGCTAGAAACTGGCCGCGGCTGTCTGGGGCTTGGCTGAAGCAGCCCGAGGTGGGAGTAATAAATTAAACTACGCGGGCCGGAATTATTTTTAGGCCAATCATGTCTTAGTCGGGATGGTGGCAGGGCTGGAACCAGGGTTCTGAGGAAGATTATATGGTTCTGTTCAGAATGGTTGGTCTGGATTGAAGGGAATTCGTTGAATATAAATTACTAGTTTAAATGTGGCGGTGACCACGTGAGACAAAGTTGGCATGTGGTGGTTTGAAAACAGAGAATGGATAGTTTGTATTTTAATGGAATTATTATCAGGGGCCGTACTTGAACATTTTCTTGAAGATGGGGTCCTCTTGGATGGGGAAGGTGGGGAAGAGAAGGGCAATGAGGGTGAGTAAGAATGCTAGGGATGTAGAGATCAAAAAATGGGAGGGTTTGAAGAGGCATAACCATCCATGCTTATGTTGGATGTGTGCGTTGCGTAGAGGCAAATTGGTGAATTGAAAGTTTTCTTCTGGGGTCTTGGCGGAGAGGGAGCACGGCTGCTTGTGCACCGATGAGTCGCGGGCAATGCCCAGGCATTCTAGAGATGGGGGTTTCAGGGGGTCGTCGAAGAAGGGGTCTTTGCCCCATTTCCCGACCCCAGACGATGAAGAGAGGGACTTCTCGATCACCTTGAACTTTGATGGCGCGGGATGGGTGCTGGAGCATCGTAGACTGGTGGGGACAATGTGGCAAAGCTGGATCAGGCATGGCCCCGACCACGACAGGAAGAACAGCATCAGGGAGACAAAGAACAGCGGAAATACAAGCACTCGTGGCCACCGTGGAGCATCGAGCGCAACCATGCATGTCATGAAAATGATGTTGACGATCCACAGGAAGACGGGGATTGTCATGCGCCGTATTTGGCCACACCCGCAGCGATTCCGCTGGACAAACTCCAGAAAGGCAGGGAAGCTTGTCGTCAACAGCATTTGGTGGACGTGGAAGGCGACTCCGAGTAGCATGTCAGGCTCAGAGGATGACTTCAATGCGACGAGGGCGTTGCGCTTGATGACGTATGACAGGTTCAGCTCCAGGGGTGAGCATGGCGCCAGGAACAAGTTGACGATTGCGTTGATCTCGCCGCTAAACGGCAGATGGGCGGGGCACACCCCGCCATTGAAGAAGCCGGATGTTAGCCGCACCTGGCGGTTGCGCTTCTCATGGCTTTCCGCCTCAATATCCTTTGTCTTGTGGGGTGGGTCTTTATAGACGCGAGTAAGGTTTCTCGGACGGGTTGGGGCGGGAGGCGGTAAGCGGCTGCCTAGGGGATCGATCACGCCGTCGCTGCCGGGGGCTGGGTTGTACAGGATGGAGTCGGGAAGGAGGGAGCAATCCGTCTCCCAATCCAAGCCAGTTCCCTCATTTGAGTAGCGTAGGCGGAAGTCATCAAACCACATGAGGAACTCAAGATTCTCGATGCTGTGCTCGACAGTGAAGAGATACAGTCGAAAATCATGAAGCGAGTACGGCGACACTGACGCCGAGTTGAGCACTTCGTCTAAACTAACTTTTCTAGAAAACACCATCGGAGCTCAAGCAATCTTATGTGTATGTGTATATCAAGTTGTAGTGGGAGCACCGTTCGAAGGTTACACCCAAACACTGCCATGTCAATATCATTGGCCAGGCTTATTCTCCGACAGGGGTCGAATTAGTTAAATCGCAGTCATCCAATCACATGCTAAACCAGGGCTCCGCACTCGTGCATTGCGCCAAACTGGATTGCTAGCCAAGTTTTGTTTTACCCTGCTGATTGGCCGAAGCCGCTTCTTTTCGAAATTGAGGAACAACCACGTCATAATTAGTGCCTGCATATCAAGTGGTGGAAGTACTCGTTCCAAAGCGACCTTCCATGGCAATCCCAGCTCATCAGCCCTGCCAAGGCCACTCGCCCAAAAAATGCACATGCCATCTCAGCTAACATGACGCACATGTACCTCTCATCCAGCCTGGCAATATATCAAACCCTCGACCAAATCGGAGGAATCATTTTAGTTGGTACCCACATTGCCTCACTCTGAAGCACCTCAACAACAAATACATGTTATCATAAAAATCTAATCCCGCCTATTGCGTGGATACCAATTGAAAATATTTTCGCCTTTTAAAAACATAAATACCTAAACCAAACCAGCTTTGTCCTTAACTTGTCCAGGAATACTATAAACCGGCAATCCCAAAAGATATCCTGTTTATGCTTGCCTATAGAAGCTTCGGGTAAATAGGTTGGATTGCCCAGTAGCCAATCGTGTGCCAGCATGATAAACATGGCCTCGGCACACATGACTACGTATTGAATTCTGACCCAAAGCGACGCTAATGTCGATTCCCGTCAATCGAGCTGGTACCATTCTGAATTAGGCAAATAATAAACGATGGATATGGAGAATCGCATCCCCTTGAACCGAAAGACACCAGCACCGGCTTTTTCAAGGAAGCAACGTGCCAAAGTAACCCCCAAGCTACATTATCCGCATCTGACAACTTAGGAGACAAGGTCCACTCCCATCTATCATCAAGCCTATTTATAATTCTATTTTAACTATTTAAAATATACGATCCAATGAATTAACCCAGAAAATAGCCCAAATAACATCCGTTATTGACCACGGGATCCAATCCCTAAACAGAGAACCCAACCCACCCGCCGACCAAAATAAACCTTCCCATCACCGCAGAGCTCATTCGAACCAACCTACATACAAATTTCTCCTCAGCTATACCCCTGGAAACAACAGTTATTTACTATAGCTGTCAATACCTATTACAAGGATATCAACCCCTATAGTCCCATTACCAACATAGTTCTATCTAACCAAACAATCACTCCAACCCTTACGTACTAAAATCCCCCACCAATCAATCGCCAGCCTCAAAACAAACAATATCAGCAATCAGGACCAAATTTCTCCCAACCTCAATCCAACCCAACCCCTAGCTCCCCGCTGGCTACTAGAAGAAATCCCTTTCGAATATCCGCCAGCATACCCCTAAACACATTGCTGAATAAAGACTGGAACTCAAGGTATATCTGGGCCTGATCCAACCACCCATCACCCAAGCTCATTAGGAGGTATACCCTACAGCCCACCCCAAATAACTATATCCATAGCCATGAGTCAACTATCCTCCTATATAAAACTTTACTCTGGCTACAGATGAAGCCCACTAAAATAATACCCCCCACATACCAATCCATAAAGCTGCTTGCTATAGAGATAAACACTATATAACAGCTGAAACATCCCAATCATGGAATGATAAAGTACCAACCTACTGTCGAGGATCTGGATGTACAAGTATTCTGGCTACCACCAACCCACTTAACATCCAGCCATCGCCCGATTTGGTGCTCTCCTAATTTACAGTTCAACATACCAGAAATGGTAACCAAGCAATATCACATGACTGTCCAAGTATCCAGTGACTCAAACCCATCCTGCACATGACCAACCCCTAGGTTTGATCCAACTAAATCTCCGCCACAGCTAAAGCTATATAAGTCTAAAGTATTATCCAATAAAATATACCTCTCTTCTTTTCTCAATTCCATATTTGAAGCTTTCCCAAAAGGTGCTTCTCACCACTACATCAAAATATCTACTCCTGGAATATAACACCAATATAGCTGGTACCAAAGAATGCTGTGGAGTACTGTGATTGTATGACAGCCACTGTTGAGTATTTAGCCAAATAAATCCTCCAAAATATAAAGAGGGCCTGCTTCTGGTGTTTATTTTATATAGATAGGGTTGGCAGGAACCCTTTCTATAAAGATTCCTGGAAACTGGGCATCTATGCTTAGTAAAAGAATAGATTATGGGTTGTCAGTTGGGCCTACTAACTGAAAGATTGGGGCAAGATTGCTGAAATAATCTTGGGACTAGGCGTCTGGAAAAATTTTCAATTAACCCTGAAGGTTGATTAAATATGCCCCCAGATGTGATTAATAAGGATTTAATCATTGGGCTGAAATGGACTTGACTGTGTCAAGTAAAGACTAGGTGTCTTTAAACCAAGTTGATTAATCACATAGGTTAATCAGTTTAATTGACAGGGCATCAATCAACTAACAAAAGCCAAATACATACAAAGGTACATGGATATTCATGGTTGATCAGTCTGTTCCCAGTTGGAACATTGATGGCTGAGTTTTGGAATGTGTATATTCCACAGGGGTTTGGCGCCAGGAGCTGAGGAAGCTCCATGCCAAATCAAGACATTGAGACAAAAGGTGCCATGTGATTCCTTCACATTGTAGGTTAATTCTCATGGGTTGAGAAACTTGAGGATCTTTTGGGTAAGGATCTGGGTTTAGATGACATGAACATCATAGACCACGTGGCATGAATCATAGGTCAATTTGGAAACCGGAGGGGGTTTCAGCCAAATATGCCCCGGATGGTATTTAAGCAAAAACACCTAAGATTTAACAAAGATATATTGTCAATTCTGACACTTTTCTCTCTATTACTCTTTCAATTATTATGTCTTTGTTGTTATTGTTTGAAAGGGAAAAACTTGGAGTAATTTTTGTGAAAATAGCAGCTTCAGGGAAAAAGTTCTTACAAGTTCTCTCAAGAAAGCTTGGGCAAGTCTGGAGGTGGCAAAGACTGTACCCCAGGAGTCTTAGGTGGAATTAAAATCTGCATCTGAAAAATTGTATTCCAATTACTTTTCAAAAGAAGGAACTTTTTCTCAGGAAAATTAAATCTATGTGTGGAATTTGTGGAACCTGTTAGTGGGATTTGACAAAAATTTCAACAAGTAAAAGCCAGGGCAAATTGTGAGATTGAGGCTTTAAGAGCAAGAGAGGAAAAGAGTGTCAAGATCATGGCTTGTTGGCGGGATGACAATAAAGTGTTGTCCCATAAAGTTGCCTCCCTGGGGAAAAAGCTCATCAAAGCTTTGTCACAGGAAGGTTACAGCAATAAGAGTCAGCAAGGGCAGGATAATGGTAAACTGGACTGATTGGACTCAGATCCTTCAAAAATACTATAACAATTTACCCACAGAGTACCCAGGTACCTGCAATACAAGGAGTACAAAAAGGCATCCCTCAAAAACTATCCAACCCAAAGCAAGATTGCTATAGTGATAGCTTAAGAGTTCTCCAGATATCCTATGATCCCAAACTTCCTGGACCATTGCAAATCCATACGTCATTATAAACTTGGAAAGCAAGATTTGGGGTACTTGGCTTAAGGAGAAGCATGTGAGCTGGAAGGTTATATGTCAGGAACAACATTCTCCCTTTCAAATCCAAGGTTTGGAACAGGATTTAAACCCCTGGTCAGCTTGGGTTGTCAGCTCTATGTACCAGGCACCATTTGCATTTTTTAGGGATTGTGTCAGGGAGCCAACCTGCGGTAGGTTCAGGAGAACTGGTGGGTAGACAACCCAGAGGGAAGGGCCCCTGAAGGATGGGAGATAACTTTAAAATGTAGGGGAGAGAATTTCTTCAGGGCCCAGGGACCTTTGGTAGGCACCATGGAATCAACCAGGTCTTTAGGTTATGTAAAGGGTACTTGACTGTTGGGTGGAGGTTGATTCATCAGTGGCCACTGTTTCTTGCAGGCGGTCAAGCCAGGGGGTACGGGGAGGAGCCATGTGCACTAAGTACAGGGGCAGGTAGTTGTATTTTTTACAGAATAATAGTGGCTGCTTAGTGTACCAGGCACCTCCATCCAATAATTTCAGGCTCTCTAATACAGGCTTCAGGGCTTTAAAGAAGGATTTCTTCTCATGTAAACTCAGAGTAGGTAGGATTTGGGGATATTCTTTAAAATGTACCCAGACAAAGGGTGCACCTGGTGGGCGTATAACTTGGGCAGCTGGTCCGCTGTTTCTTTGATTTGGTGGGTAAAATGGACAGAGCTGCAGAAATCAGTCTACAAATAAAAAAGTTCTAAAGTTTGGTATGGGATGACCTGAGTGAACCAATGGTTCATAACACTTTATTGCAAAAATGGCAATGAGCAACTTTCTGGTGGCCCCAGAGTATAAGTATGCCTATCAGCCATGGGGTAACTTTTCACAATCTGTTGGGCCGGGTGGTGGCATTTACCAGGGTTTGGAAATCCTTAATGACATCCAAAGTAGATGATCTATCATTTTCTGGGCTGGAACAAGAAACCTTGATCTCCTTCTTTGAGACATGAGATTTGTCACCATTTGGCGACCCTTGTTTTTGGGGAAACTCCTGCAGTACTTCATTGGTGCTGGCCCAGGTTATTATGGCAGTATTTCTTGGGTTGGTGCTCCTATTGGCTAGGCTAAGAGGATCCCTCAGAGGGCAAAGTTTGATTGTGGAATGCGCCTCATAGGTAGGTTTCAGAGGTTTCCCTGAGGTCAAATATGTTCTTGACTCTAGCCCAGAAAAACACGGGTGGCTGGGTGGTGGGGCCTGCGGGCTGGTAGCCCATAGGGTTTGGAATTTGAATCCCGTAAATGGGGTTCCAATTTGAGGATCAGTAATAAAATTTTATACTTGTGGCAGATTGGATAACCCTTGATTGATCCACTGGTGCTTGCAGCTGTAAAAAAACTACCCAGTAATACCCCAGGGGTTGCCTTGACAAAGCCCTGCAGTCACTGGACAGATACAAAGGAGAGGCCTCAGCTGTTAGCCTGATGAGCCTCATGTCAACCCAAGAAATCAATTAAACCCTTCCCATGAAGATGATATCAACTACCAGGCCACCCCCAACAAGCTTCTCTAGAACAGAGAGTTTATGCAACTTGTCTATTTGAACTAGCCAACAGAAGTCCACCCTGCCCCAGTGCCATTTTGCTGCCCCAAAACCCAGGCAGCCTGCTTGCCCAAATCCCTGTTTTATGACCCTTTTGTTCATAGTTATTAGAATGAAAGTCTGGTGAGGGAGAACTATATGAACCCCCAGGCCCCATGCCAGGCTTTATTGTGCCTGTAAACAAAATTGATATGGGCTATTTATCCCCCAATTGCTCTTAAGCTTTACCTTGGCCTTCTGGCATCTGAATACCGCTCTTAATGACCCTCTACCCGCAGTTTTCTGTCCCCCTGTGCTATTTACAGCCCAAGAATTTTACAGGGTACCCTTGGAAGCCTGGATTTAGGGGGTCACACTTCTGAGAAACCGCTATGTTCTGACCCCTTGGCCTGTACTAAAAAGCTAGCCCACTCTGACTGTAAAGACATTTGGTACGTGACAGGACCTGTTGGTTTAAGGATAGGGATAACTCCCTTACTGCCTATCAACTCAATCTGGAACCCCCTACCACCCCAAAACCTATGCACATGTTTGTCCAAGAGAAAGGGGGCCTATACTTACAAGATATGGCTCTCATCCCGGCAGTGCCATCTACCAGGATGCCATCCAGTGCAGGACTGAGATGGCTGCTCTGAGGAGCCTCCAGGGGGAGGCGGTGCAAGAAAGGGGGAATTAAACATAAAAATCCATAACCAGGGCACCTGTCAGCAGCCAAAGTGAGAAATCCTGGGTGAGGTGGGAGTCAATGTCTTTAAAGAGGGATTTTGACGGGAAAAATCTGGTGTGGTTCTTAGGGGATATCATATTTATCTCTTTTTCTTTGCATTTTGATTGGGGGATCCTCAGCCTCTAGCTCTGGGAATTCCAGAAGATCCTTGGGATACAGCCCAACTCATGCGGATCTCACAGATAGATTTACAAGGGGGGCTGGAAAAGATGTTTGAAGGAAGTCAACAGCAACCCAGGATGATTGACAAAGCTCTGCGTTGCCAGGGTGAGTCTTCCCCAGAGATCTGGGGAGGTGGTCTATAATAGATAATAAATGTACCAAGTTATCACCAGAGATTTTAGTAAGGGAGCCAGAATTTGAGAGCACAAACCCAAAAAGTCTTATAGGACAATGGGCTGAAGGGCAGACAGTTCAAGGGTGCAGCAGGAATATGAAAGTTGAGTACCAAAGTTTAATTGGGATCCAGATATTAATACTACATTCAGATTGATTTTATCTAACAGCAAAAAACCATGCAAAGGCAGGAAAAAAAATAGTGAGTTGCAGGAATATTAGCTTGTGATGAGGAGCGCCTTTTGGGGGAAGCTTCAAATAAGGAAATGAGAGAGAAGATAAGTATCTTTTATTGAATAATAATTTATGCTTATATAGCTTTAGCTGTGGTGGAGATTTAGTTGGATTGAACCTAGGGGTTGGTCATGTGCGGGATGGGTTTGAGTCACTGGATACTTGGACAATCAGTGATATTGCTTGGTTGCCATTTCTGGTATGTTAAACTGTATATTGGAAGGGCACCAAATTGGGCAATGACTGGATTTTACGTGAGGTGGCAGTAGCCAGAATACTTGTACATCCAGATTCTCAACACACACACCCCTTAAGGGTTTACTCTGGTACATCAGGAGGGGGCTTTGTCTTGACGGCTGCTGCCTGATGTTCCTGGAGTTTTTTTCTAGTTGATACCAGTCAGGTCAAGTGTTCTCATTTGCTAAGGCAGAGGCAAGTTCTGTGGTATTTCTTGATGATGGGGTCTTTGGCACCTTGGAATTTTACTAGATAGGTGTTTCTGTCTGATCTGTACTTGATGGTTCTTCCTGATCCCCTGGGTAATGAGTCTAGCTTCTTTCTGTTTCCAGCCAAGACCCAGACAGGGGAGTTGATGGGGAGTGATTCCTCTGTAGAGGTTACCTTTTGTGTTTTTAGCCTTTTTTTCTGCTATTTTAGCTTTGAGGCATATGTGTTGTAGAGTTGGTACTTGTCCTACTATGGGGGGTTTCTCTGGGGGGACCTTTATGTATGGCTGATTGTTGTGGGTAACTATCTCTGATTTGTATCTGTATGTTAGTTCCAACGGTTAGTAGCCTGTCCCTTGATTGGTGTGGACCCGGGATACTAATAATGCATGTTTCACATATAGTGGCCATGTGTCTTTGGATTTGCCATCCATTATTTTCTCAAGAGTTCTGATAAGGCTGTTGTTTAGGCGTTCAACTCTGACATTGGCCTGTGGCCTGTAGGACAAGGTTGTAGAATGTTTGATGTTTTTGGATTTTAAATTATTGTTTACTACGTACCTGATAACTCTGTTGCTCCATCAGTTATGATGTAGTCTGGAGCACCGTAGTTGGCTATGATTGCTTTGTTAACAAATCAGTCTATTGTTTCTGCTTTATGGTCCTTTGTTGCCCAGCAGATGGTCCAGTGTGTGGCAAAGTCAATGGCTACAATTAAGAAACATTGATTTGTTTTAGTTTCTGGAAAGGGGCCCACTACGTCTAGTCCCCAAACCTTGAATGGTTCAGGGTCTGGTACTGGGTTAACTGTTGGCTGGGGAGCCTTTGTGCTGGCGTATTTCTTGCACACTGTGCACTTTTTCAGAACATCAATTATATCTTGTTTAAGATTGGGCCACCATACTATCTCTTTTAATGTGAGGTATAGGTTGTTAGCCTTTGTATGTCCTAGTTGGCAGTGATGTCTTAATATGGTGTCAACTCTTTGTGTGAGTGGGATGTAGGGAACATGTTTTTCACAAATGATTTTGTATACAGTGCCATTTGATACATGGAAATACTTTTTGTTCCTTACTAATGTATTGTGGGTTATTTGATGTGTTTAGGGCTCTTTCCCTTTGGTTTTATATTCAGTATTGTATAGGTTTGGCCAGTCAGGGTCCAGGTGGTCAGGATGATCCTCTCTAGGCTGACATAGTTTAGAGAGAGCATCAGCCGTGACCAGCTCTGCCCCCTTTTTGTATTGGATGTCCAAATTGAGCTGCTCCAGCAGGAACATCCATTTGGCTTGTTGCCGTGCAAGTGTGTTCTGAGTTTTAAAGTATATTAAGGACTTAAGGTCAGTTAGTACTTGGACGTTTAAATGTCCTTCTAGATAACATCTCCATTTTTTGCATGTGTGATATATTGCTAGCACTTCCTTATTGTGTATTGGGTACCTCTGCTCAGTTTGGATTAGTTTTCTACTTTTTTAACATACTGGCAGGAAGTCTTACTGTCCTGGATGGCAGATGCATAGGACTGCGCCAATGGCAGTGTCACTGGCATCTGACTCAAGCTTGTAGCACCTGTTATTATTAGGGTATTGCAAGATTGGTGCTTTGATCAAATCTTGTTTTAATAGTTGGAAATTCTTGTCACATTCTGGTGTCCAGATGAATTTCTTTTTGGTATTACCCTTGGTTAGGTCATTGATTGGTGCCGTGAGCTTTCCACAGTCTTTGATGTATTTCCTTAGGTAAGCTACTAGTCTGAGAAAGCATCTAACTTATTTAACAGAGGTGGGGTGTTACATGTTATTTATGACTTTTATTTTGTCTGGATCTTCTTTGATGCCACTGTCAGAGACAATGTGGCCCAAGAACAGTATTTCCTTTTCCATAAATTGGCACTTACTTGGTTTTGCACAAAGTTTGTGCTTTGCAAGTCAATCAAGTGTCTTGCGGACATGCGTGAGGTGTTCCTCTTTTGTTTTTGAGAATATGATGATGTTGTTGAGGTAGCATAATGTATTTGAGAGACCATTTAGAGCTTGGTTCATCATAGTGACAAACGTTGGGGGAGCGTTAGTCATCCCAAAGTTCATTACTCTACATTCAAAGGATCCAAATTGGCTACAGAACACAGTTTTTGGTATGTCCTTTTCCTTTACTTCAACTTGGTTATAACCTGAGGTGAGGTCAATTTCAGAGAAAAATTTGGCTCCAGAGAGTCTTGCAAACAAATCCTTTATGAGTGGAAGGGGATATTTATTCTTCACTGTGCTTGCATTTAGTGCTCTGTAGTCAGTTAATAGACAAAGAGTGCCTTTCTTTTTCTTTATGAAGAACACTGCTGCCCCCCCATGGGGATTCAGATGAGCAGACAAAGCCTTTAGCTAGGTTGTCCTTGATGTGGGTTTTTAGGGTTTGGGTCTCCATGGGGAAGAGTCTGTAGAGAGGTGCAGGTTTAGGCATGGCTTTACACAGGTCAATGCCATTTTTGGCCTCCTGTTTGGGTGGTAACTCTGTGAGCTCTTCTTTGAATACATGAGCGTATTCATTTAGGAGTGCCACAAGTTCTGGGCATTGGATTTTGGTTGTTTGCATATTATTGAATTTTGTGTATCTCATTATGTGGAGAGTACTATCTTTGGTTAGACGCTCTGAGTTGTCTTGGTTTATGACCTACATAAATACTGTGTCTTTTAGAATGAGGTTGTTGGGCTCTTTGAGGATATTAAAATTGACTCCTTTGTGTATGATGGACATGGTTTTTGTTTTCCAACATACGCTGGGGTTCACTCAGATGAACCAGTCCATGCCTGCTACATTGTTATAGTTTATGTTGTTCATAACAAGTCCTTTTTATGGACGTTTGTATGCCTTGGAGGTCAATTTTGAAGGGAGTTATTTTGACTTTGAGTAGAACATTTGACTTATTTGCCATTCTGGCATATTTGAAGTTGGATTTGACAACTGGTATTTTGTACTTGGTTACAAATGGTTTGCTTACCATAGTGTGTTGAGCACCAGAGTCAAATAAAATTTTATATGTGTGTGATTTGTAATTGCATGGGTAGACAAGAATTTGTGAGTGATCTTTAATTTTTAAATTCATAAAAATGGAGGATTGTAGGACAAGGGGGATGCAAGCAGCAAAGTTTGTGCCTTGGTATGGTTTCTTGTCAAGTTGGGGGGAGACAGGGGTACTTAAGCCTGTTCCCCCTCCTCTTTTCCTTGTTCCTCTGTTTTGATACCTTTGAGGTCAGAGAATGTGGGGTCAGATTCATAGTAGGTTGCTGTCTCAGCATTGTTAACTTTGGCAGTGTCTTCTTTCTTGGGACGGGAACAGTTTGTGTTTTGGCTGCAATTGCCATTGTTGCAATTGGAGTTGCCGTTGCTGTGATTGGTGTTTTGGCGTTTGTTACCATTGGAGTTTTCTCTGCCATTGCCATTTGAGGAGCAATTGCCGTTGCGTGCAGCATATTCCATGTTTGTGCATTTGCCCGTGTGCTTGGCTTCTGCAATGAGCGCAGGCATGGAGGTGTTGGCCTCTAGACAAATGAGGGTAGCAACAGAGGGTTTCATTCTGTTGATGAATGAGGCTCTGGTGTGTATGTTGTCAGCTTTTGCTGGATTTTGGATTTTGCGGTGTATTTCCTCAAATTCATTGGTGTAAGCCGTGATAGTAAGCTTCTGAGGAAGATTACTGAGCTGTATTGTAATGTCTTGGAGGGATTTGGTGACTTGGAAATTGTGATTGATATCTGCTTTGAACTCTTCTCAGTTGTCAAGCTGACCATCAGTTTTTGAGCCAACCCAGGTGGCAAACCAGTTAGCTGTGGCCTTGTACAGGCGTTTGCTGGCTTCCTGGACCCATTTTTTGTGGGGGATGCGGCTGGCGCGGAGTTTAGCAGCTGAGTGGTCTAGCCAGTTGATAATTTTTCTTTGTTTTTACCAAATAACTTGTTGATACCAATATATTTGGTGTTGGTAACTTCACCTGTGATAGGCAGTTGTGCATTTGTTTGTGGTTGAAGAGAGCAACTGTATTGAATTATCTTGGTGCATGCTTTGGGCATGACCAGTCCTTCAAATATGGTGCATCCACTAGGTATATCTTTGTCAATGTTGTGGGCGTGGAAGTACGTTTTCCAGGTCTCCTGGGATGTGGCCTGGTTGAGTACGTGAGCAAAGGTGGGCAGGTTTTGGTCAGTCATTTTCTCTTTCATGGGTGTGGTCAAAAAACCGTAGCTGCTACCAGTGATGAGGAGCGCCTTTTCAGGGAAGCTTCAAATATGGAAATGAGAGAGAAGAGAAGTATCTTTTGTTGAATAATAATTTTGGCTTATATAGACTTGACTGTGGTGGAGATTTAGTTGGATTGAACCTAGGGGTTGGTCATGTGCGGGATGGGTTCAAGTCACTGGATACTTGGACAGTCAGGTGATATTGCTTGTTTGATATTTCTGGTATGTCAAACTGTATATTAAAAGGGCACCAAATTGGACAATGATTGGATGTTAAGTGAGTTTTTGTTAGCCAGAATACTTGTACATCCAGATCCTTGACACTTGTTTGATTATAGTAGGTAGTCAGATGGTAGTGCAATAGCCTAGAGTTTTTGGATTGGATTCAAACTAGAATCTTTTTTTGACAAAAAATGGGCAGTGTCAAAGCAGCAGGTTTGACCTTCCAACAAGGTTCTAATTAGGTGGGGTTGTGACCTGTAATCTGACTTCCTGGTGACCTGTAGCCAAATTGGGTGTCAACTCAAATTTCCAGAAACAGCACATGAGCAGATAATGATCTCAATAGGTGGATGCATCAATTTAGTGCTTGACTCATTACCAGGATCAAGCTGCCCCCCTAACCAACTAACTAAGTGATTACCATGATCATGTTTCTGCTATATATGATTCATCCAAACTATATAAGTCATGTCTCCCAATAAAGATATCTATCTATATTCTAATCATTTTCCCCCTTGTAACTTTGCTAAAGCAGCACAGTTATAACATTGGTAGCACAAGTAGATTCTTCATCCTACTTTTCTTTTCAAAATTCTTCCTGCTTCCTGTACTTGCCGCAGTCAACAAATATACAAAAGAATTATGTCCAGGCTTGCTGTAGACTGGACGCTTTACACACCAGGGGCCAAAATAACAGAGTGATATGTACTGTACCAGAACATGGTGATGCTGGCCCCAGCCTTAAATGTAATATCTACACAAGGGTTCTTCTATACCCCTATCACCATAACCCAAATATTTGACAAAAGCATTATACCCACCCTTGTAGACCTGCGTCTTTGCAGTGCCGCTGTGGGGTTCCTGGTTGCCAGTCCCCAAAATGTGTCCTGGGTCATAGCCAGGGACCGGCTTGGAGGATTTGTCATTTACTAGTAGAGTGTGTTGGCTAGCTAGAAGTTTATACTGATCCTGCATTTACACAAACTCTTCCAATACTTTTCCTATTACTAGATGAGCATCCCCATCATGCACTCTAACTTCAGCTGGTGCTAAACCTTATATAGGCCTGTACCAGTCTTTCAGCAACATTGTAAACTCATTCCCAATGAACTCCTGTCCCCTATCTGCTTTTCCAAGGTGTCTAGTCAACCTCTCCCACTCTTCCTGAGAGGATTTACTAGTGTTAAACCTTCTACAATTTTGAAGATAGGTATCCTCTTCCCCTTGGCCAGGGTAAAAAATGTGAGGCAATTCACTCATGGGGGTTATCTGTACTACTTAGAACTTTGGGTAGGGGTTGAAATAGGCTTTATTCATGGTCAGAAGGAAGATCCCCTTAGAAACCTTCTGGTGTATTGCCTGGGGGTCTAGGAAGCAATAGGGGTTTGCTAATACCTTGGAGTCCTCCAACAATTTCTTGGACTCTTTGTACTTGGACTTGGTCTCCTTCTCCTTGGTCTTGAACTCCTGCTCTTGAGTCTTGGTCTCCTGCACTCTGATCCAGCTCCAACTCCTTTTTCTCTAGCTCCAGCTCCTTTTTCTTGGGCTACTGCACCTTTATCTTGGGCTTCTTCACCTTTTCCTTATGTTTAAGCCTTCTGTGTAGTCCTTATGGCCTTTGTAATCCACTTGTGTCAGTCCTTGAAAAGCCTTAGATAGCTTCCCTTTTTATAGCTCCTTGTTTCAGTCCTGATTCTCCCTCAGAACTCTTATTTTTCAAAGCTTAAACTATTCAGTTTTTCTCTCTCTACAATATATTAAACTTTATAGTTTACTTCAGCATGTGAAACCCTTGATCTTTCTGCTTCATTTCCTCATTTTTTAAGCTTTAACTCTTCAGTTCAAGCCCTCAAAACACTGATAAAATAGGCTTTGGCCTGTAGCCAATCAAACGCTTAGATTCAATGGTTTATCCAAAAAGTCACCCAAATGACTTGCTCTTGATCCTGGTTTGAACCCAGCGCTGACTTGCTCTGGATAAACAACTTCTCTGTGTTTTGAATGATTTTGCCGTAATTTCCATCACATTTCTTTGGCAAATCTTGAGCGCTTTCACCTATGTTTTACTTAAGGTATTTTTAAACCCTCATTTCTTCAATCTTTCTCCAAGTTTCCCCGCATTTTCCTCAGCATTTTAACACTTTGAACCTGCCTGTTGCTTGCTTTTCACCTCTCCTAATCATTTCAGCAAAATTCCTACACTCATTCTTACAGTTTCTCTGACCTGTTTTTGGCTTCTTCCCAGCTCCTTTCTAATTAATCAGCTCTTAATAAATTACAGTAAAATTCTGTAAATTATTCCTTATTTCCCTTCTTTTATTTATATGATAGTTATTTTAATCTTTATATCATATCCTTTGGCAGCATTAATTAATTCTTTTACTGCTTCTTTTTTTATAAACATCTATACTTCCACAAGTCCAAACCAGCATCCTAGCTCCTGTATCTATTTCAGCTACTTCTTATCAGCCAACTTTGAGTTCCTCAGCTGGTTCTTCACCAAGCTCTTCTAGTCCTTTGACTAATCCTTATGTGGGGCTCCTTTTTGCTAGTCCCCAAAGCGTGTCTTGGGTCATAGCCAGGGACCAGCTTGGAGGAGTTGTCATTCCCCAGCAGTGATGAGTGGTTTACTAGAAGCTTGTACTTAGCCTGCATGACTAAAAACTCTTCCAGCACTTTTCCAATTACTAGGCAGGCATCCCCACCATGCACCTGTACTTCAGCAGGTGCTAACCCCTCTGTGGGCCTGTACCAGTCCTTTAACAACCTAGTAAATTCATTCCCTATAAACTCCCTTCCCCTATCTGTCATCTCAAGAGGCCTAGTCAATCTTTCTCACTCCTCCTGGGAAGACTTACTGGTGGCAAATCTCCTGTAATTTTGGCAATAGGTATCTTCTTCCCCTTGACTAGGATAAAATATATGAGGTGGCTCACTCATAGGGCTTGTATTTTTATCACGGGAAAATTTGGGCAGAGGTTGTAATAGGCTTCTATTCACAATCAGTAGGAAGATCCCCTTAGAAACCTTCTGATATAGTACCTGGGTAATGGAAACAATATGGATTTGCCAAGACTTGGAGTCCTCCAACAATCTCTTGGACTCCTTATACTTGGTCTTGGGCTCGTGCTCCTTTGTCTTAGGCTCCTGCACTTTTTTCCAGCTCCAGTTTCTTTTCCCAGCTCCAGCTTCTTTATCTTGAGCTTCTTCACCTTTTTCTTATGTTTAAGCCTTCTGTGTAGTCCTTGTGGCCTTTGTAATCCACTTGTGTTAGTCCCTGAAAAGCTTCAGATAGCTACCCTTTTTATATCTTCTTGTTTCAGTCCAAAATCTCTCTCAGAACTCTGGTTTTCCAAAGCTTAAACTATATATCTTTCCTTCCTCTACAATAACTTTAAACTTTATAACTTACTTCAGCTAATTAAAGCCCTGAATTTTCTGCCTCTGCGCCTCATTTTTTAGGCTTTAACTCTTAAGTTAAAGCCCTCAAAACACTGATTAAATAAACTCTGGCTTGCAGCCAATCAAAGCCTCAATTCAACTGTTTTTCCAAAAAAAATTGCCCAAATTATTGCTCTTGACTATGGTTTGAACTTGAAGCTGTCTTGCTCTGGGTAAACAACTGCTCTGTGTTTCAAACAGGTTTGCTGTGGTTCCTGTCATGTTTCTCCAGCAAATCTTGGGCGCTTCTGCCTATGTTTTACATAGGGGAGTTTTGAACCTTTTAACTTTACAACGCTTCTCTGTATTTTCCTGCATTTTCTTCAACGTTTTGCACCTTTGAACTTGCCTGTTGCTTGCCTTTCATCTCTCCTAGTTGTTCTTGGCAAAATTTGCTTATTCACTCTCACAGTTTCTCTGTCCTGTTTCTGGCCTCTCTCTAGCTCCTCTCCACTCAATCCAAACTTAATAAATTTACATTTCAAACACTGTAAGTAATTTCTTCTTCTCTTTCTTTTAACCATATAATAATTAGTGAAATCTTTTTATCATATCTTTGGCAGAATAAAACCATTATATAACTGCCTTCTTTTCTTAACATTTCCTCTCCTAAGAAACCAAAACCAGCATTTCAACTTCTACATCCAGTCTGGCTAGTCCTTATAAGTCATCTTTCAGCTCCATAGCTATTCCTGCACTATCATCTTCTGGTTCTTCTGCCAGTTCTTCAACCACAACTTTCAGCTCTTCAGCTTAGTCAGCAATCAGTCCATTTCAATCAACAAATAGCCCATTCCAGTCTTCAAGCAGCTCATTTTATCCATTAGACCTACAGCTACTCCTGCATCCTAATCTCTTGGTCCTTTAACTTATCATCACTATGAACCACCTTGGTTCCAACTGCACAATGAACCATCTTGGTTCCAAACTTTAACATGAACCAACAGTTTCTCAACTAGTCTTCACTGTTATTATATAGTCCTTCCTACTAGTCTTCTCTGCTGATAACATACTATGAACCACTTTGATTCTTTATCTCAGTCCCTGTTACCAGAACCTGTAGAACCAGGCATGAGTCTACATTGAACTGGTGTTTTACTGAGCCCTTGTAAGTGGCAATCCACTTAGGCCATCCAACCATAGATTAATAAAGTCTATTCTGTTGTCTTTACTCACCCAGGTGATTAAGTCTGGGCTTTCAGTTGCAAAGTAATCATCTTTACTTCCCAGAGGCCTGATCACACCAAGTTCTGCAGCTGCTTCTTTGAGCAACCGCCTT
The DNA here is from genome assembly GCA_014839935.2 of Entomophthora muscae. NCBI lineage: Eukaryota > Fungi > Entomophthoromycota > Entomophthoromycetes > Entomophthorales > Entomophthoraceae > Entomophthora > Entomophthora muscae. The sequence continues at coordinate 64,295 of QTSX02007179.1, read as the reverse complement.
GGTGAAACTTCTGAGCAAATCTATGCCCTCCAGTGCTCACTTTGGGATCTCTCCAAAGCTCTCATAGGGACAAAAACAAGGACAACTTACCATTCTGTAAGGTAGGATGCTTTCTCACAGACCTCCTGTAAGCGCATAAGGGCCATAGAGTTATCTTAGCTCCTCCCTTCCCTGGCAGCCCACATGTCCCGCCAGGGTCACATCATCAATCAACCCTGGTAGCCCGCGTTACCCACCAGGGTGGTCCATTCCCCACCCCTAGCAGCCATCATTCCCTTCTGGGCTGGTCCATCACTTGCTTCTAGTAGTCCCTTATTACCTACTATACAGGGCTTACTTTCCCTAGTATACAATGCTCCCTACTAGGCCTATACCTGTCTTAAAACCACAGCACATTACCAATTCTCAGCATTGCATCTTTATTTGAAGCCAAATTGACCCCTCACCTGCAAAACCGTTTTCATGTGGATTGTCACAGCCGCCCTGGAACCATTGTCAGGAGTAAATGACAACACTGCCACTGCATGTATGCAATCTTCCCAGAACAAGCTGGCACAAAAGAAATGCCCACAATGTTTCTGGATTGCAGAGATATACATTTGCCTTACACACAATGCAGGAACCTGGTGCAACAAGTGGCATGAGGATCACACCAAGGAAGACTTGGACACCTTTGAGCAGGAACTCTTGGCAAGATTTTTAATGAAGGAAACAGCCCTAATGATCATATGCTAATTAAAGAACTTAACCCAGAACAGTATGGTAAAGGAGCTTACTCAAGCCTATGAGGAGCTCTGTCTACGAGCTCCCTCAGATTAGATGTTTGAAAACCCAGCCACACACCTCATGTACTATGACTCCTTCAAGATGCATTTAATGAGACACATGAACCTGTACCAAGTAACCAATCTGCAGAGCTTGTACTCTGAAGCAGAGAAAACAGAACAAACGTCTAATGCACTACACAAGATGCAAAAAAGGAAAAGGGCGCAACATAAAGACTTCCACTCCTCAGGACGCTCCAAATGCCCTCCACCTAACAATGGTAACAACACAAACAACATTCCTTTGGGCTCCAATGACCATAACAACAGGAACAATGCCCAGTCTAACTGCACACATTTCAGAGTGACCAGCACTCAGGATAATCAGGACAAGGGAAAATCCCAGGGAGAGCATTAAGCAAGCCAAGCTCTCCCTGTCAAACTTCTGCCTTGCTAAATAATGAGTGTTGCCCAAAGAATGTGGACCAGTGTCTAATGATCCAGGTCCCCTTGGGAGACCCAGTACTCTACATCATTGCCAGAAATCTCAATAAACTGATGTCCTACCCTTTCTGCTTTTGTAGTTACAACGGCTCAGCGCTCCTGGACTCAGGCGCAGATTTAACCTTAGTCAACAGTAGCTTTTTAGACAAGTTCAAGCTGACCACTAATACTTTGCAAATTAAAAACGTGGTCTTAGCCAATGAACATCACATTGCCGTGACAAAAGGAAACAGCCCCTTTCTTCATCATTCTGGAAAACCATCATTCCACCATCCAAGGACCTGTCATTGACTTTCCAAGACTTGATGTAGTACTTGGACTAGATTGGATACAAAATAATAACCCCCACTTGAACTGTGCCACCTCTGTATTGAACTTAAAACAAGAGGCAGTCAATAACCAAATTTATCCCAAAAAAGTAAACAAATTTCCATGGGACCATGTATTTGTACGCACTACGGAAACCAAAGAGGAAAAGAACAACCTTAAGGCAATTGACTGAGACTCCTGCCAGTATGAGGTCATACACTTCAAGTATCAAAAAGATACTGTACCCCCCAGAATCAGGAAATATTAACCCAACACCCAAGATCTTCAAAGAGTTTCTCCCAGGCCTGCCACCTGAGAAACACATCCAGCACACCATTCAACTCAAGAGTGAAGTCCCCGAGGCATGGTCCATTTACCATCTCATCCCCAACAAGGATGATGCCCTTTGTGTCTACCTTAAAGAGGCTCTAGAAAAAGGGCTTATTAAACCATTGCAGTCTCCTTTTGGGAATGCTGTGTTCTTTGTAGCAAAAAAGGATGGTTCCCTCACATTGATCACTGACTACTGATCTCTAAACAAGGTGACTATCAAGAACCACTACCTGCTTTCACTCATTAACAGCCTCTTTGATGTGTTATGAGGAGCAACAGTCCTCTAAAAGATTGAAATGACTGCTGGGTACAATTAAATCCAAATCAAAGAGGAATACATCCCAGAAACAGTGTTCCATACCAAGTATGGCATGTACAAGTGTGTTGTCCTGAACTTTGGAATTACCAACACTATGTTGACCTTTTTTATGTTCATGAATGAGGTATTTATGCCTCACATTAGCAAGAACACCCTGGTATGTCTATAAAGCATCATTTTGTACAATGTCACAGTTAAGCAACACCACAAGGACCTTGAAGTAGTGTTTTCAACCCTTGCCCAGCACAAACTCCTGGCCAAACCTTCCAAGGCCAGTTCTACCAGGAGCAACTACCATTCCTAGGACATGTGGTGTCTAAGGACAGCATCAAACCAGATGCTCAGAAAATAGAAGCTATATAAAAGATGCTACCACCTAAAGACAAGAGCAAAATCTGAACTTTCCTTGAAATGATAGCCTACGTTCAATGTTTCATCCCAGACTGTGGTGTCCTTAACGCACCACTGTCTGCCATTACAGCGCTAAACCTATTTTATATGGAATCCCCAACAAGATCTTTTCTTCTGCTATTTGAAAGAGAAGTTGGTGTCTGCTCTTGTCATACAGTATTATAAAAGAGATGACAACTACTAAATAGAAACTGACACCTTGGATGCCTCCTTTGGAGGAGTGTTACAAATCAAAATAGACAATGACAACTTCATACTGTAGCCTATGACATCACAAAAGCTGAAAGATGGTTAATGCTGCTATCCTATCTATAATAAGGAGCTGCTGGCCATTTTTCATTGTCTAGTGAAATGGTGCTGTTACCTGGAAAGACAGGAGGAATTCACTACCCTAATCAATCACAAGTCTCTCATCTATTTTAAGACCCAAGCCAATCTACCAAGACGCCAAGCATGCTGGATAGAATTCCTTGAGAGATTCAACATGAATATCCAGTAAAAGCCTGGGCCCAAGCTAGCCATGGCTGATGTTCTTTCTTGTCTATACATCAGGGCCACCAGAGGTAAAAATGCTCTGGACTTGGACTGACCCCTCCTGTGACGGAAATCTCTGGATAATATGAAACTGTTTCTAAGTGATGGGGAATTACCACCCAAATCCACATAGAATTGATGATTAACCACCAACACAGGTTCAGATATTTTTTGTGAAATTTCCAATTGTAACTCCAGGATTAAGTAGAACAATTAGTCCTAACCAAAGTAGTCCAAGATAAATGACCTGGGAAAGCATCAATTCATCTTCAGCATAAAACTCTGGGCATTGAGAATTGACACAATTTTCATTTTCAAGAATGGGGGGAGGAGCTGCAAAATTGGTTGGCATGAAATTGACATTGGGAGGCACCAACAACAAAGTTCCAGTTGCATGGCCCCATCTTCCAGAAATGATTTGGTTCAGAATCAGATTTTACAGGATATACCACAACAATCCAATCACAGGATGCATTTTCTAAAACTGAAAATTAGAAATTGGGATAAATGATTTTTATTGAGTAAATTTAGGAGGACTCAACTCTTAGAGTTGAAACAGGGAAAACTATTCAATATATATCAGGAAAATTGACTAAGCAATACCACCTGAGTCTTGACCTCCTATTCCTTCCACATTGTCAAGTAAGTATCTGGTCCATGTTGCAAAGAACCCTTGTGTGACTAGTTTCTGACAACCATACTGATTAACAAGCTCATATTGGGTGACCCTCATATTACGTCAATTTATCAACATCAGTTTGAAAGGGGGAGCTGGTTTCATTTGGCAGACTGGAGCAGCCGTGACCTATTTTCAATTGACTGTTTGGTTTAAATCTGTTATTTTGGTCAATTTTGATACAGGTTTTCTGGCCTTCCAAGCCTTCTTACTTGGACAGACAATACCCGGCATTATGGAATCTACTGTGACACCTCCTAGTCCTTTGAACCAAGGATGAGGGGTTTCCCCCAGGAACCACCAATATTACAAGAGACATTGTCATCAAAAACAAGCACCTCTTTACCAATATATATGGCACACTGCATCAAAAAATGACCAACAGAAGCAACATTCTGTACATTCTCACACATCAGAGGGTTGATACCATCTTGTGTTACCACCAAGATCTGGGCCACACAAAGAGCCACAATCTCTACAAACTCCTAAAACACAAGACATGGTGGCTGAGCCTGTACCAGGACGTGCCAGAGGTCCTCAAACAATGTGAAGTATGCTAAAAATTTGCAAAAAGCAATACTCCCCCAAAGTCTGTGTTGCCAATTTTTTCCCAACTACCCTTCAAAGTGTGGGTTCTCAACATTGTGGTTCCTATGACCAGAAAAAATAATGACAAGCTGTACATCATTTCCGCCATAGACTTTGCTACAAGATGGCCAGTAGTCCAAGCAGTAAGGGCGCACAATAGCAATGACGTCCAGAGATTTATTGGCAAATAAATCATCAGTAAGTTTGGAAAGACAGAACTATTGATCACAGATGGAGACAAAGAATTGACCCCAGAAAGCACCAATGTGTACCTTGCAAGAAACGGGGTCAAACACACTGTAACCACACTGTATCATCCTCAGGCCAATGGCAGAGTAGAATACCTAAATGGTAGCCTGATAGGGCAACAGTGCCCATGTCAACACTAAAAATGTCAACAGTGGTCATGTATACACTTTTAATGTTGACACTATAGTAAAGTGACAACCTGCTTTTACATAATGTTGTCTCCTGGATGTTGACACTTTTTTAAGTAATAAAACACTTTGCCATGAACATTTTCAATATAAAAAATATTTTCAAATATATTATTATACTAAAATGACCCCAGAAAATCTAATATGCAATAAAAAAAACATGCTATAAGTAATAAGAATAAGGAGATATAAGCAAGTATTTTTCAATTTACTATGTAAATTACATTCTTTATTATAAAATTCTTTTTTATTCCCATAAAAATTAAAGTTCCAATGAACCAAAAATAAAGATATTATATATATCATAATAAATAAAAATATAAGAAAATTCTAATATAAATTTATTATACTTTATATAAGCACAACTGAAAATATCTCATAGTTTAAAGATAAATTAACAAAATATAAGATATTTCTTACAAAACTACATTGAAACTGTATCTGAAACTTATCTTTTATACCTAAAAAGATTATTACTATCCAAAAAATTAAATAAATATGAAAATCCAAAACTAAAAACAATCCAAGCAGAGCAAGGTTTATTGGGCTAATTAAAGCCACCAGCAAGAGCAGTGACAACACCTTCTAGGTACTTCTTGATCTCTACCACCTTGTACTTCTTCTTGACCACCTTCTGAACTTCCTCCTGGTAGTCTTTCTCCTTGGACTTCCTCTTCTTGGGTGCCACCTGGTTGACCAGGTTGTAAAGCTCTGAAACAGTCCGGGCCTGCTCCTCCTGCAGCTTCTAGAAGAACTTGTTGTACTTGGGGTTTGACCCAAACTTTACCTTCAGGTGCTTGTGCCACACTTCCAGGCTGGATGTGGTCTTCATTACCCCCTTGAGGCAGGCGCTCTGGCAGTTCCAAGGGGCAGTAGCCCCACTCTTACCTCTCCTGGCAGTCACTTTTTTGCCAACCCACTGCTTTTCAAAGTACTCAAGGTAACCCTTGAAGATGGTGGAGTGCTTCTTGATATAAGCGTCCTCCAGGAGGGCCTTAAAGTCAAGCCCAGTATGTTCTGACCGCACAAAATCCAAGGCATCAAACTGGGTGATGGCAAAGCAGCACTTCCCTTTATCATCATTAAGATACTTGTCAAAAAGCTCCTTCTCACATTTGAGGTGTTTGATGAGGGCCTGCCTAAAATGGAAGAAGCAGCCCTGAACTTCTCCATTGAAGGTGGCCTTGAAGGCTCTGAACTGAGCAAGCTTAAATTCCATAATGATCACCTTTGGCCCAAGTGAGAGCACATGAGCAAGCTGCTCTGCGGCTAGGGTGGACTCATCTTTCTCCGCAGATGAGGGATTGGCCCTTGTGGTATGGGTGGAAGGGGGAGCTGGTTGGTGGGAAGGGAGCTCAGAGCATCCTGGACAATTTGAATGCTCTGGAACAGACATCTGTCTTGGCACCAGGCAGGAAAAAGAAAACAAGGGGGATAACCTGGTCATTAAACTGCCTATACAGGACCCAAAGCTGCTTAAAGAGAGAGGGGCAAGTAGCAAATGTTCTGTTTCACAGCCAGGTGGTAGTAGTATTGAGCTGTTCCAGGTTTTAGATTGTGGCGTAGGCTATAATCCTATCCTCTACTCTGCCCATTTTCATGGAGCATGAACATCTCTCCATCCTTGGTTTTCTTGAGGGCATCAGAAAGGACCAGGTCTTTGATTGTGGTGGCACTCTTAGCCAGGTGGTTTGAGGCTTGGCGCCTATCACTAACAAACTTAACCAACTGGGTGTTGGTTGGCACCCTCTTAGATTGGTGGGAGAGAGGTGCTTACAGGCAAGCACAGCCAGCTGAGTGGGGGAAAGGTCCTTGGAGGTAGGCATAATCTGCACAAGGTACCATTTGAGAAGGCAGGAGATGGTAGTGTTGGGCATTATTTAGGTATGCTCACCCTTAATGGTTTGTACCAAGTCCCAGAGCTCAGTATTGAGCCGCACTGGGCAGGAGCGGTCCTCACAGGTATAGTGCCGGCTCTTGAAACCCTGGTTGACATTATTGCATGAGAAGATGTAACCATTTGCTACCATGGCTGACCTCCCTTTGAAACTCATTATGGGGAAGTATTTTGGCAAGGTTAAAGGAACCTTGAACTTCCCATCAATATGCAGATATTGTGGGCCACCAGAGGGTCCCATGGGCCAGCAGGAGCATGGCAGAAGCCAGGGAAGTAATCAGGGTGGTAATTTGTATCATCTCCAGATGAACTTGAAGGAACTGAGTTTGTTGGGGGGAAGCAGAAGGGGGCTTATCTTGGTGCTCCTCATGTGTAGGAGACTTATCCTTTGGAGGGGACTTCTTGGCTTGACACCGCTTCTTAGTAGGCTCCTTGTCTGAAGCCAAGTTGTAGAAACTGTGATCCAAACGGGAACCATAAGATTTCTCTTCCCCAGTGGAGTGAATGGGGCTCTTCTTGGGAGAGGGCTCAGGGGAGGACTTTGAGGAGGGCTTTGGAGTGGCCTTCTTTGATGAGGCAGGCTTCTTCTTGGTGGCTTTGGTGGGCTTGGAGGAACGCTTGGTACCCTTTGGTTGTTTTGAGGTATTATTGTCCTAAATTAATAGGCAACCGCCAGTTTAACTCATTCTGTGATTTAACTTACTGAATGTCAACAATTTATCAACATTCAGTAAGTCAACATTATTTTAGTATTTATCTGCCAGAATGGGCATTTCCAAAACTAAGCTAATTTTTCATAGTAAATTATTAAGTCAGAATTGCAAAATTAAAAAGGAACAGGCATAATATTGACACCATTTAAACAAAAGCTTATTTTTAAGCCAAAAAACCAATATAATTTACTATGAAAAGGTAAGTTTCTTTGTACTTTTACATTAAGGTTGACTCCAGTAAGTAATATCAGGATGTCAACCCCAAATAAGAATCCATACATTTCTTAATAAAATATACAATATTCTAAAAATAACTACTTTTTATATTTATACTACTATTTTTATTAAATATATAATAAGGTAAGCATTGAACAAAGACATATGCCAACTTTCATAGTGTTCTTTGTTTTTTAGATATTTACTGTTATTAAAACTCACTGGATAAACTATAGCTTATTTCCGGAAGTCCACTTAAGCCAAAACACATATGTTACAACTAGAATTTTATATATGTATTTATAATGTCAACTTTGTGTCAAATTGATGTGTTATCTAAATTGCAGCAAAGGGGTTTGGCTAAGCAAACAAAGTGACATAATTTAAGTGAGATTTAATAGGAGAGTTACTATAAAAGAATATTGACTGTCTCCATGTTGACACCTTCACTGGTTTATTAGTAAAACACTGCCGCTTAAAAAAAGCACATATACAATGGTATGATCATTCAGGCCAAAGTACCCAGGGCTGTACTTTAGACTTCCCTCTACAATCCCTATTATATAGTTTTCATAAGCTACATATGTAATCTTTAAATTTTTAACTTTAAAAATAATCAGTTTTGGCCTTAAAAAACCAACTCTGGAAAATATTAACTAAGCTTTATAAGTGATTTACATAGTAATTTTCTAGTTTAATGCTGACTGCCAGTATGCTGAAAGTCAAAATTAAAGCGTTTTTTATGCTGAAAAACTAAATTAAATATTTTTGAATAAGTGACTACCAGAATTTCAACTTTTTATTTAAGCATGGCTTTTTCTATTCTTTACTAATAAAATAGCTTTAAAAGCACTTTTCATACTTCTATAAACTATTTAATTAATAATAAAAAATAAAACAAGTGATTGTTATTTAATTTTATTCATATTTCACCTGATTTTTTTACTTTATGAACTATACTCTAATTACTGTAGGAAAAATCTTCAAAGAAGCCACAAAAGAACCCTAAGTCAACTAAGAAAGTAACCAAAGCATATGAAAAGTCCCAAAGTCCCTATCCCAACAAAAAACCAGCCAAAGAGCCATCAAAGAAACAGAAGACAAAGGAGAAGACCCCAGACCCTGAAAGCAAAGAGCCCTCCCCTGACCCCCTCCTCTTCTCCAAGCTGGTATCAATCAGAAGGAAATGAGGTTTCACTAAATAAGCAAGGAAGAAAGAAGATAATCAAGAGTCCAGACCCCCAGTCAAGCCCAGATGAATCAAGCTCAAAGGAATAAAGCCCCAAGGAATCAAGCTCATCCCAGTCCAAGAAGCGCAAGAATCTAACTTCAGATAATTCCCCTCCACTGCCCAAGGAATCTGCACCTCCATCCTCCTCATCAAGTATCAATAAAGAAGATCCTGATGATTACCTGTATGACTATCATCAAGCACCAATTGGCCCATGGGACCCCCTAAAGGTTCATAATATATGTAACGTCAAAGGAGAGTTTAAGCTTCCAAAGAAGTTCCTTCAGTTTTTCCCTCTAATGTCTGTCAAAGGAGGTGCAAGTTTAGTCTGTGATGGCTATGTTTTTAATTGCAACAATCAGAAGAGAGCAGGAAGAAGCAAGCATTATGTATTTGAAGATAGAAGCTGTGCTACCAGGATCAACACAGAAGGATGGGATAAAGTCACTAGTGAAAAAGGAGAGCACACGTGCAATGCTCCAATCAATCTTATTGAAAAGCTTCTAAAGTGGTACCTCTACCAAATGGTTCCAGTCTCCAAAGACGTCAAGGCTTCTGATCTGGCAGTTAAGGCCACCACTCACCTAAGTAATAAAAACCTGAATCTCATCCCTGATTGCAACCAGCTAGTGAAGTACATATGTGACAAACACCATGATATATTCCCCCATAAGAAATCTGCCATGGTCCAAGGAGAGTTTTTATTGACAGACAAGTTAAAGATATTCAATGGTGATGAGGTGCTCCTTTTACATGATGATGGGCCTACAGCAGAGGCAAGAATTATATGATATGCTATACAACAGATCTGGAGTAGTTAAGAGAGTCAGAGACCTGGTTATATGACGGTACCTTTGCAGTATGCCCCCGCCTTTTTTATCAACTATGGGTTGTACATTCCCTTATTGAAGGCAAGGTGCTCCCATTTGCCCACTTTCTGCTTCCTGGGACAACAGAAGAGATCTATAAAAGGGCCTTTAAAATCCTTCAGAAGGGCATCAAAGCCCTACCCAGTAATAAAAAGAGTCCCCCTGGCCATAACACTAGAACCAATCCAGATGATGATGAAAAGAATGAAGTCACCCTTGCTGCAGAACAAGAAGCTTGTGATAAAGCACTTAGCCCCTCAACTATAATCATGGACTATGAAACTGCTCAGTATAACGCTTTTGTAAATTCCTTTGATGGAGAGGTCCAGGGGTGTTTTTTCCATTATTGACAGGCTGTTAACAGGCAACTACAGGGTCTACCTGAGCTCAGCAAGCTCCACTGTCTAGATCTCAGGAAAGTGCAAGTTCTTAATTCAGCAGTTTGTAGCACTAGCCTTTTTAAAGCCAGAGCATACTGGACAAGCCTTTGACTTCCTATGCCAGGATCCATATGCCAAGAAACATGATGGTGCCTTCTACCCTTTCATTGAATGTTATGAACCACAGTGGATTGGACGTAAGGTCACTAAGCGCCAGAGCAAGCCCAGAGCCAAAGCCAACTGGAACTGCTACCAGGCAGTTCTTAAGGATAAGATGAAAATTACTTCATCTTTGGAGGACTGGCATAAGCATATCAAGTCCTCCTTTGGAATCAAGCCCAGATACAACACCTTCTATGAGCACCTCAAAGTCCAACAGGGGAAGACTGTTGCATCTATCAGAGATATTGAGAACTGCTCATCCAAGAAGAAGAGAACCACCAAAGAAAACAATACCAAGATAAGATCAAGGAAGTTGTCAAGGCCAAATATAAGCTTTCAGAGATTGGGGAATACATCAAGAAGATTGCCATAGTTCTTAATGGCAACCAGGTGATCACAGTCTAGCTTTTAATTAAATTTATTGAGTATTGCCTAATTTTGTATATAGTTCTTATATGTTGAGTATAATATTTTTAAATAAATAGTTATTCTAAATAACTCATTAATAATTTATGATACTGTTTTTATAAAATCTTTGATTTTCTATTGATAGTTTGATGCTTAAGACTGTATTAAATGGCCTATATTGGTATTTTACTAGTAAATTATATGTTTTTTGTAGTTTTCAATATAGAAAAAACTTTATATTACTGTTTCTGATTATTATATTTTCCTATAATACGTTATTTTTATGTAGTATCTTTTTGTGTATTGGATTTTTTGTTTTTATAAGTGGGAAAAAATATTTTATAGTAAAGATAGCTAATTTTGTAGTGAATTATTTTGAAGTGTATTTTTATAATTCTTTATTAGTCATGATTAATTTTTTATGAACTTTTTTAAATCTATGTTGTCACATTACCCTAAAAAGTATTTTGAAGCTTAATTTTTATTAAGTAAAATGTTCAGGAAACAGGTTTCTGCTTATTAAACAAGTGTCAACATTTAGTAGTCTGCATGAGTGAAAACTTAATTCTGACTTTCCAATGCTGTTGACATTAAAGTATCTTTAATTCTGATTGTCAACATATAGTAAGTTGACTTGTGGAATGAGTTAATTCTGGTGGTTGTCAAATAATAAGTAAAATGGTTTAAAATAAAGCAATTTATTTTAAAAAAAAACTATAAAGCATACTGAATAAAAATTAAACCTTAGGGTTTTTATTGGCATTTAAAAGTTAAAAAATACTTTAATAGTTTTTTATTTTAATATAGTTTTAAGTAACAAGTTAAAATTTAAGAGATTTATGTAAAATAGTAGCTTTATATAGATTTTATTTTAAAAATTAGAAAATATAAAAGAGAAAAGTTAAAAATACAACATATCAAAAAATAAGATGTTTTTATTATGTAAAACATAAAGTTTCATATGTGAGAAATGAAAAGTGTCAATATTATGAGTGACAATTAGTAAAAAAAGCTGAATTCTCACTGCCAATTAGAAAAATTGTAGACATTGTTATTGACGACATTGTCACTGTCAACATGTTTTTGAAAATTTACTATGAAAAAAACATAGTATGCTTAATTAAATTTACGTGGACTAGCAAATATTAATCGTTTTCTGTGTATTTTTGCCCACATAATAAAATTAAAAAATATATAAAATAAGTAAAAAAATAATCAAAGTTCTTTATTTCTTTATTAAAATTATATTTGGGTAGTGGTAATATGATATTTTACCATAGTGCATATGTAAAGTTGTTAATAAGTTATTTTCAGTAATGAAAAGGGTAAAGTGTTGACAATATCACTCACAACATTCTTTATAGGTAGGGCATGCCATTTAAAAAACAGCATCTCAAAAAACGCCATCTCAATCCCTAGCTATTTTGATTTTATAGTAAAAACACCATTTTGATTTACAGCATTTTGACTAAGAAAAAATGGTTTTAAAATTTTAGATTTTTTGAACTCCAAAAATTACCCAAAAAATTACCAAAAAATAAAATTCAAACAACATTTCTAGGCTTAAAAAAGCCTCAGGATATCAAATCTGTAATATAAAAAATGGAGTCAATTAGTAGCAACATAGTTGCATAAAGCCCAAAAGTTAAAATATACCCAAAAACAACTATTTTCATATTGTAACTTTGATCCATACTTTAAAATAAGCAAATAACTGTACCAAATACTAAAGAAAAGTTAAAAATAATAAAATTAAAGGAAAGAAAATATAAAGAGGAGTTTATTGAGTAAGGATCATACATTGGTTGAAAGAGCAACTGAGATAGCTTGGAGATGCTTAAGCTTTCTATCCTTAGGATAGTAGGCAAAGACCACCTTGCTGATTTCAGTGTACTTTTTCACCGCTTTGGTCTGCTTGAGGGGTTTCCTTTGGTCTTCATACCAGTCTTAAAGAGGCAGGCATAGATGTCCTGCTGGGTTTTTAAATGGACCATGATCTTATTGAATTTGGGCTTATGAACCCTAACCCTTGTAGCAAACTGGCTATGCTACCCTTCAAGGGAAGAGGTGGTCTTGATGAGGCCATCTTTGACCTTCTTGAAACAATTCCAGGTGATTGAGTCACCGCCTTTTCTAATATGGTGTGCTCCCTGAAACACTCCAATTCATTGAGTTTCAAAATACTCAATGAACAGAGCAAAGGCTGCCTGGTTGGCCTGGATATAAGGATGGCAGAGGAGGGCATCATAAAAGGCATTGGTCTCCTCCTTTTGCACAAGGGCAAGGGCAGCAAAGCAATTAAAAACGTCCTTTGCTTCTTTGGTGCCTTCAGTGTAGACCAGCTCACAAAGTTCAGAGCACTTTTGGAGGTGGCAGCAGAGTGCCTGCTGGAAGTGGAAGTAGAATCCCTGAGAAGAGCTCTTAAAGACACAAATAAAGGCATTTGTCTGATCCTGTTTGAAATCCACTACCAGATATTCAAGGTAGGGAAGGTTTTCTGGCTGCTTTTTGGTTTGGGTGGGAGCATCTTCTTCTTGGGAGATGGATTTCTTCTTGCGCTCTCTAGTCTCCATGGGCTCCTCTTTGATAGTTGGGAGGATTTCATCCAGTTTGGCCTTTAAAATTGTGAGTGAACAAACATATGTTTCCTGCTTCTTGTTGGGAAGGGAAAAAAGACAAGGGGAAGAACCAGATTTCCAACCTGCCCATGGATATTCCAAAGCTGGCTGAAGAGCTTTGGGTAGGTTGAGAAAGTTCCATCTGCAAGCCAGGTCTTGCAATTGAGGAGGTTGTGCAGATCCTGGCTTATTGCAAAGCAGATGATACGCTCTGGGGCATGTTGATCATCATTATGAAGAAGGAATCTCTCCTCATGGCAAGATAGTTTTTGATCCTCAATAATGATCAATTGGTCAATGGAGCTTGCACTGACGCCTTCAGTGCTCAGAGCATATCTCTGATCAGTAAAATATCTCTGTAATTTTGAGGCGCCGCCAACAGTTGCTAGTTGGGTATCATTTACATTAAGGAGCGCATTGTTGATGTTGTGACTGTGCTGTTTTAGCAGAGTTACATGGGGAAAAATATTTAGAAGATAGATAATAGTCTTTATTGTGAGATAGAGATTATATAGTTGATGTGAATCAAGGATAACTTTAACATGATTGTTGATCACACGGTTGGATGGAAGAAGGGGGTGGCTTGATCCTGATAATGAGTCAAGCACCAAAATGAGGTATCCACCAGGAAGGATCATCGTCTGCTCATGTTGTTGGATTTGGTAATTTGAGTTGACTTCCTAGTCTGGCTTCAAGTGACCGGATAATTGGATTGCAGGTCACAAACCTGCTTGGTTGGAACCTTGCTGGTGGGTTGAGCCTGCAGTTTCAACACCCCCCCCCAACTAAAGGTCAGCCTCCTCTGGGGGCAGATCATCAGGGAGGTTTTCAGGAGCCTGGGCGCTGTATTGAACTAGTTGCTGATCTGTGGTGGGCAGGATGGTTTCTTGTTGTTTCTGTCTTGCTTTGCAGGGTTGTAGGCAATCATGGTGTAGGGTCTTGTCTTGTTTACGTTTTCCAAGCCCTTGCACGAGGTAAGTGTTATTGTTGTTTACCTTCAGAATGATTGCTGGCCCCACTTTCTTGGGTTGTAGCTTGCTCTTGTCAACATTCATGACCCAAACTTTGTCCCCAACTTTGTGTCTATTGCGGATGGGGACAAATGTATTTTGCAGACGTTCATTCTCCTTTGCTGTTTTTTGGTGTTAGACTCTATCACTTGAGGGTCTGAGTGTGGAGGAACTTCACTTGGAATTTCCAGTTTAGGTCCTGTCAATGCTTGAATGAATTTTGGCTGTGTGCTGTATACCAGTTCAAACAGGCTTTTTCCGGTGGATCTGTTCACTCAGGTTTGGTACACAAGTAGTGCAGTCAGTAGCTGCTTATACCAGTCTTCAGGTCTCCTGGCGGTGAGTTTGGCTAAGGCTTGCATGAGACTACCATTAAGCCACTCTATGCGTCCATTGGCCTGTGGGTGGTATGGTGTTGTCACGGTGTGCTTGACCCCATTTTTGGTGAGGTATACATTGGTGTCTTCAGAGGTCAATTCTTTGCCTCCATTGGTTATCAGGAGTTCTGGCTTTTGGAACTTGCTGATGATTCCTTGCCAATAAATTGCCGTATGTCATTGCCAGTGTGTGCCTTCACTGCTTGTGCTACTGGCCATCTTGTAGCAAAGTCAATGGTGGTGATGATGTATTTCTTGTCATTGTGTTTTCCTGCCATGGGGCCAACAATCTCAAGAGCCCATACTTTGAAAGGTAGTTGTGTGCGGATGGGAAGTACTGACTTTGGCGGGGTTTTGCTTTTGGAAAAAAATTTGCATACCTTACATGGGTCTAGAACTTATTGAACATTGCAGTATAAGGTTGGCCACCAGGACTTATGTTTAAGGAACTCATATAGGTTTTGGCTCTTGCTATGTCCAAGATCTCTATGATAGCGTAGGATGGTGTCAACTTGCTGATGCGTGGGAATGTAGGGAATGGTTGTGCTGTCAGTCATTTTTCTGTGTAGGGTCCCATATATGTCAGCAAAGAGGTGTTCATTTTTGATGACTGTTTCCTTTGTTATGTAGGTTGTGCCAGGGGGGAAACCTTTGTCCTTTGTTTGTAGTACTAAGAGAGGCCAGTCTGGGTTGAGCCCATTTTCTCCTCTTGAATCACAGATATACAGGCGGGACAGGGCATCTGCCATGGCAAGCTCAGCCCCAGGTTTGTACTGGATGAGCATGTTAAATCTCTCTAATAGCTCCATTGACCGGTCTTGGCGGCGCAACAGATTTGCTTGGGTTTTGAAATAGATGAGTGACTTGTGATTGGTTAATGCTATGAATTCTTCCTGGCATTCCAGGTAACCGCGTCATTTGAGTAGGCAGTGTACAATAGCCAATAGTTCTTTGTTTTGGATAGGGTATTGACACTTGCCATCTGTCAATTTTTGCAATTCATAAGCTACAGGGAGGAAATTGCCATCATTATTTTTGATTTGTAGTACTCCCCCAATGGATGCATCTGAGGCGTTGGTTTCCATTTGGTATTAACTGTCATGTTTGGGGTATTGTAGGATGGGAGCTGTTGTGAGTTTCTCCTTGAGGCGTCTAAAACAGAGGTCACATTGGGAGGTCCACACAAACTTGGACTTGGCGCCTGTTATGGCAGATAAGGAGGCAGTTAAAATTCCATAGTCAGGTATTAAGCGTTGTACATAATCCACCATTCCCAGGAAGGTGCAGAGTTCCAACTTATCCTTTGGTGGGGGCATCTTGCAGATGGCCTGTATCTTTTGACTGTTGGGTTTGATGCTGTCCTTTGAGACTATGTGTCTCAGGAAGGGTAGTTGCTCACAGAAGAACTGGCACTTGGAGGGTTTGGCCAACAGTTTGTTTTGTGCCAAGGTAGCAAAGACTGCCTCTAGGTCTTTGTGGTGTTGTTCCACCAAGGGGCTGTAGACAATAATGTTGTCTAGATACACTAGGGCGTGCTTGCCTATGTGGGGCGCAAACACTTTGTTCATGAAGGTTACAAAGGTGGACAGGGCATTGTTCAAGCCAAAGTTGAGCACCACGCATTTGTAGGAGCCGTATTTAGTGTGGAAGGCTGTTTTGGGGATGTCTTCTTCCTTAATATAAATCTGATTGTAGCCTGAAGATAGGTCAATCTTGGAAAAGACCATGGCTCCTCCCAAGGCATTGAAGAGGTCATCAATCAGTGGCAGTGGGTAACAATTCTTAATGGCAACTTTGTTTAGGGCGCAGTAGTCTGTGACCAGACATAAGGTACTGTCCTTCTTAGCCACTAAGAATATGGCGGCCCCAAAGGGAGACTATGAGGGGCAGATAAGTCCTTTTTCCAGTGCCTCCTTGAGGTAGGCGCGTAAGGCGTTGTCTTCATTTGGGGTCAGCCTGTAGATAGGACGCGCCTTGGGTACAGCCCCTTTGAGTTGGATGGAGTGTTGGACGTGTTTCTCATGGGGCAGTCCAGGTAGAGCTTCCTTGAAGATTTCTGGATGGCGGGCCACAATTTTGCAGTCCTGAGGTGTGGAGGTATCCTGATGATCTTTGAAGTGTATGATCTTGTACTGGCAGGAGTCCCAGTCAATTGCCTTCAGGTTTTTCTTCTCATCCTGGGTCTCTGTGATACGTACAAAGACGTGGTTGCGTAGTAATTGGTCCACAGAGTCAGGGTAGATCTGGTAGTTGACACCTTCACGCTTGATGGTCAACACTGAGGTTGCCCAGTTGACATGAGGATTGTTCTTTTGTAACCAGTCTAGTCCCAGTACAATGTCAAACTTGGGAAAGTTGCTGACAGGACCTTGGATGATGGAGTGGAGATTTTCAAGCATGACAGAGAAGGGGCAGTTTCTTTTGTCACAGCAATGTGGTGTTCATCAGCCAGGACCACATTTTTAATCCGCAAAGGATTAGTGGCCAGCTTGAACTTATCCACAAAGCTACTGTTGACCAGGGTTCAATCTGCGCCCAAATCCAGGAGTGCTAAGCCTGTGTAACTGCAAAAGCAGAAAGGATAGGACATCAATTTATTGGGATGTCTGGCAATGGTGTACAGTACTAGATCCTCCAAGGGTACCAGGATCATTGGGCATTAGTCCATGTCCTTGGGTTGGTATTAATCATTGGGCAAGTCAGGAGTTGTGTGGAGAGAGCTTGGCTTGCTTAGTGCTCTCCCTGGGCTTTTCCCTCATCTTGGTTACCTTGTGTGGCAGTGATACGGAAATGGGTCCGGTTTGACTGGCCATTGTTTCCATTTCCATGTCCGTTTGAACCCACGGGTTTGTGGTTGGCGTTGTTCCCATTGCCTCCAGGAGGTAGTTGAGAGGAGCGCCCACCTGGATGGGAATCCTTGTGTCTTTCTTGTTTCCCAGTTTGTGCCTTATGCAGTGTGTTGGATGTTTGCTCCGCTTTCTCTGCTTCACAGTACAAGCTTTGAAGGTTGGTCACCTGATCCAGTTTCATGTCTCATTACATGCAACTTAAGAGCGCCATAGTACATGAGGCATGTGGCTGGGGTATCAAAGGCCATGTCAGATGGTGCACAAAGACAGAGTTCCTTGTAGGCGCAAGTGAGTTCCTTCACAGTGCCTGTCTGAGTCAGGTTCTTCACTTGGTGTATGATCATGAGTGCTGTATCTTTAAGCACAAATCTTGCCATTAAGTCTTGCTTAAAGGTATCCCAGTTATTGTTGGTGTGCTCTTCATGCCACCTGTTGTACCAGGTGCCAGCGTCATGGGTCAGGTGAATGGAAATTTCTGCAATCCAAAACCGCTGTTGGCATTTCATCTGAGCCAGTTTGCTCTGGGAAGACTGGATCCATGCAGCGGCATTGTTGTTGTTGGCCCCAGCAAAAGGTTCCAAGGCGGCGCTCTGTCGTCTTTGGGCTACGTAGGCAGGCATGGTGGTTTTGTCGGCTGGTTTTGGCATCAAGGGGGAAGCCTGAAAGAAATCTTGTATGGACATGGCGTTGAAGGTGGGTAGCAGGATCACTGTGTTCTGGTACAGGACAAAGCCATCAGGTATGGCGGTACCAGGGGTGTACAGAGTCCAGTCAGGCAGGAGGCCAGACATAATTCTGTTGAGTATTTGTTGGCCGCAGCGTGTGCAGGCAACAGGCAGAATTTTTCAAGATAAGGTAGGATGGAGAACCTACCTGTGCTACCAATGTTATAAATGTGCTGTTTTAGCAGAGTTACACAGGGGAAAATATTTAGAAGATAGATAACAATCTTTATTGTGAGATAGTGATTATATAGTCAATGTGAATCAAGGATAACAGGAACATGATTGTTGATCACACAGTTAGATGGAAGAAGGGGGTGGCTTGATCTTGATAATGAGTCAAGTGCCAAAACAAGGTATCCACCATAAAGGATCATCATCTGTTCATTTTGTTGGATTTGGTAATTCAAGTTGACTTCCTAGTCTGGCTTTGACTGAGCGGATAATTGGATTGCAGGTCACAAACCCGCTTAGTTATAACCTTGCTGGCGGGTTGAGCCTGAAGTTTCAACATTGACAACCACAGTTGCATTTTGATCCTTTGTGATTGGGATCACCTGGCAAAGAAACCAGCGGATAAGCTGATAGAGAGGATCAAAAGGCTTGGCACAGTTGTGGTTTACAGTTAGGGCTTTGAATCTTGTAAACCCATAAGTGGTGATCCTTGCAGGGCAGCCAACTTTATCACATTTGAAGTGATATTGACAGATGGTTTTCTTCTAGTTGTTACAGCTGAAGCTGTAACCTTTGTAGAAAAAGCCAGCACCCCCTTTCTTAGTCATAATTGGATAGCTGATAGGGTACGTTGTTAGCACAGCAAAGGTGCCATTTTAATTGCATACATTTTGGATTGAGTTAAGATCCCATAGCTCAATTGGCTCATCTGCAGGAGCACCAGGCTCAGGCTCAGGCTCCTGAGCCTCTTCATTCTCAGGCTCTGAAGTGGGGTCAGAATGGCAATTGAAGTTGAACAACTTCTCTTGAGGATCAGAGGGGGAATAAAAAAATGGAGAGTGAGGAGGGATAGGACTGTTTCCCTCTTGTTCAGGTGATCAATTTGGGGTCTTGGGGAGAGCTTTGGCCTTATAAGGCTGCTTCTTTGGGGTTGTCTTGGCCTTTTTGGCTTTGGTAGGAGTGGTCTTGTACTTTGAGGCCTTGGGCGCAGCTTTGGCAGTTGACTTGTGAGGCATCTAAAAGTGAATTAGCATCAAAATATGAGCAATTTTGGGTTTGTTTTTAAAGAGAAAAATGAGAATGTTTTTAATATAAAAGTATCAATTTTTTACATAGAATTGTAGAGGAGATCAAAAAAATATATACTATCAAAATTTCAATGTTTTTTATCTTGTAAAAATAATTTTTTATTAGTAACGCAAGTATGCAAAACTTTGAGTTTTAACTGAAAACTTGAAGTCAAAATGGTGTTTTTGAAGTGATGTAATTGAGGTGCCGTAGCTAAAAACATAGTGTTTTTGACCATTTTTTATATTAAATTAACAAATTTTTGATGGAGCTACCTCAACTGGGCCAAAGAGTAAAGCTTAAATTTCTCAAAAATTAGCTTATACAACTGGGATTAAAAAGTATCCAGTTGTTTAGAGGAAGCCAAAAAACATATATTTGCAAAGTTTCATATATTTTCTTACATTTTTTATTGATATGGTTTTTGGCGTGAATATGTACTTTTGAAAAATAAAAAGCAAGAATTGTGGTGGGGGAATCAATATAGCGTAGCCTGGCGTCATAGGTAATTTCCCCTTATTTTCCCTATCCATTGTGCGCATTGAATCAATTAGGTGATATGAAACTTGGTGGAATTCAAAGTGACATAAATTGAAATGGCATAATCACCCCCTTCCATATTAAAATCACTCTTAAAATATTTTATTAAGAAACCCCTTATCAACATATCCATGTATAATAAAGTTATAAATCACATATAACAAAACTGGTTTTTTTACCCAGCAATGACAATCACTAGAAGGACTAGCATAGTGGTTCTATTTAGGTTGTTCTTAGCATAAGTGTCTTAGATTAATACTATAGGAACATCTTTTGGCACTATACCACAGGCTTTGTTTTAGTTTGGGTATAAGCTTATTTTATTTTAAGATAAATGGTGTGATTTGAAATGGGGTAAAGTCAAGATGACATAAACACGCCCCACACTAAGTGATTTCATATGTAAATAAAGTTAGCAAAATATGATTTAATTAATCTGACTTGAAGTGACAGAATTGAGATGGCGTAAATTTGAGATGCCACATTATAAAGGTATATGTAAATTTTAACTATTTTATTGATTATTTTATTTATTATTTTATTTTTTGTGATTCAAAATCACTAACACAAAAAACACCATCTCAAATTAAATTTGAGATGGCGTAAATCAAAGTGCTGTTTTCAAAATGGTGTGTCCTACCTCTTTATATGAGGTGGCATATTAATTTAGGCTTAATTGTGCCACTTTAATTTCCTTAAATCCACCCCAGCAGATAATCATGAGCAAATAAACAACATTTCTGAATTTTGACATTATTTTTAATAATAAACTCTATAGTAAATTACATAGTAACTCACGCTTAAATCATTGGATTGTGTTAGCCACCAATCCGCATAATATATTGAAGCCAGAATAAGTGCCACATATATATTTATAACATGAACTTTTCAACAATCATCTATACTGTAAATTCAGAACCTAAAGGTAAAAATGCGGGATTGTCAAATTCTTTTGTGTGAACTCACCAACTTAATAGAATATTTTTCATCCTTTTATATAAAAAAGTAAGTTGTTCTAGGATGAAAAATATTCCAGTTTGCTGGTGAGTTCACACAAAAGAATTTGACAATCCCGTATTTTTACCTTTAGGTTCTGAATTTACAGTATGTACAATGTCTTTTCCAATATAATAATTCAATAAAAAAATATTTTTAAATGCGCCTTTATTTTTTTACTGTAGATGTTTCAAGTTTAGTATTAAAAATAAGTTATGCTTAAAAAGTGTTGGCATTGATACTTTTACATCATGAAAACAAATAAAAAATAAACTATTTTTATTAGTAAACGTAAAGGAAAAATTTGGTTAAATCAAGTTTTTTATTAAGCTTAATATTAAATTGTGTTTGGAATGGCCACAATTTTGTCGTGTTTTCTGGGTTTGCACCCCTGAACTCTTTAAAAAAGAATTAAGCTAGTGCGACTAGCAAAAAAACATAGGAGATTTCAAGTTGAAAGTAACCATGTCAACAAAGTGCCAACATGGCCACTGTCAACATTATTATTGTTGACATGGGCGCTATTGCCCCTAGTACAGGCACTTGCCAAATCCACTGCTGGCACACCTGAGGACTGGCACAAACAACTAGCAATTGTACTTCTGGTGTGTTGCACCCAGGTGAATAGATCCACTGGGAAAAGCCCTGTTGAACTTGTGTATGGTTCCCAACCCAAAAAGATGGGCTCTCACAGGGCACAAGATAGAGATACATAAGAAGTTATAACCCATAGACAACCCAGATGTATAACTTTCTAATTAGAATCAAGAGCTGTGAGAAGAAAAGTGGCTTCAAAGCACAACAATTTCCTTTGAGGGAAGGCACAGAGTTAGGGACAAAGTATGGGAGATGAATACCAACAAGAGCAAACTACAACCCAAAAAGATGGGCTCTGCCATTGTGTTAAAGGAAAATAATAATGATAATTACCTTCTCCAAGGATTGGGCAAGTAAAACCAGGAAAAATACTTGCATTACAACCATCTCTAACCATGCAGAGCAAGAAAAAAATAGTGTAAAGCTACATTAACTGCAACCAAGTAACAGCCGGTAGAGTACAGATCCTGCACCCAGACAACCTTCCTGATGGCCTACACCTGAAAATACCAACTCTCAGTAGGGGGTGTCAAAACTGTGTGGTTGACCCCTGGAAAAACTCTGCAAAAAAGACCCATTGACTCATGATTCAACTATCTTAGTACACACAGCCAAAAGTGGGAGTCAACTCAATTTACCAAAAAAGGAAATACAAATTAACAATAATCAAAACCCAAGGGCAAACTTTATTTTCTGCTTAACTAATTACTAGGATCAATCCACCTCTACCTATCCAAGTGATTGATCAGCGGGTATCTTATTCCCCCTAAAGGATTCACTTAAACTATATAGTCTCTCATATTACAATAAAGACATGATCTAGTTTCCAAATAACTGCTATTTTTAACACTGCTAATACACTAAAGTTAAAATAATATATTTAATAATTTTTATTTCATTTTATTTTATTAAGAAAATATGGCTCAAAAAGAATAACAAACAAGTAAACCTAGTGCCAAGTGTCAAGGTTATGGGTATCTCAGGAGGTCTGCCCATAGATTTCCTGTGTGTGGATAAAGAAGCAACAAACAGCACACCCAGCAGAGACAAGTACAGACAACATAAACCCAGAGCCAGTATGTTTACTAGAAAAGAGCTGAAAGCCTCAATATCAAGGCTCCAAACCTGACAAACAAAGGCATACAATAGGTCATACCCAAAACTGTGAACACAAACAGTTATGTACATCTATATGGTATACCCACTCAAATATTACAAAGATTCACCCAATGAAAATATAATTAAGAGATTGTATACCATCTTTGATACTAGCTACCATCCTTGTCAAGGAATCCTGATTAATTAGGCTTGACAGATCCATCCCTTCATCACAATGACTACAGAAAAAATAGATATACCACCTCCAGAAGTGAAACATATACTCTGGATGCTAAATTGCTGGACCATAAGGATGATTGAATATCCTAATAGTATGTGAATACATTGATCTAAAAACAGCATCATCCTTTGAAAGGTACCTGAGCTATTATGAATTGATCACCATTGGCTGATCAATACCCTACAGAATCAGGACGGCAAGTAACCCCATCAGGAATACTGTGATGAACAAGCCACTGCCAGAATTAGATTTGAAAGAATTGGTTTGGGAAAGTGCACTATTGAAAGACAGGGGACCAACCAAACAATACCTAATTCACCAAAGAATGGGACAGAGCATTACCTGCTTACATTGCATTCCACCCAGCGCAGAACGGGATCCTGCCAATGAGAGTCATCAAAGGGGCTCTCATTCAAAACAGAAAAACTACTCTGAATAGGGTAAATCAAGTAGTAGAATATTGCTGTCATTCCAAACCATCATCAAGGTTTGGAATTATAACTCTGGGGGTTGAAACTAGTAGCTTAGAGATGATAGGCTAACTCAAAAAAGTAATAACAACCAGATGCCAGTCTGAACATGGGGTGATTGCCCTATAAAAAGTGGTTCCAAGCAGACTTGAAAGGCAGTCAATTTCACATCAATCACATTACTATAGATAATTATACATTAGTGTCAAATATCAACAAGAGTGTGTTGCTGATACTCTATGGATATCTTCAAACCATCTATTTCCCAAAGCTGCTGATTCCTTGTTTATTGACCAAGGACATGCTTTCCTTTGTAACCTCCAGTGACCTTCCAACAGAACTCTGCCAGTCACTGCCAACCCCCACTTTCAGGAACCCATACACTTGGAAACATACCACCAAGCAGATGTATGGCGCAGAAGGATTCAACCCTGTAATCAAGGTACCAATGGGGATAGAGACCATTACCATATGGAATAGCTCCCCTGGTATATGATACCGCCTCAGGAGGGGATTAAATCTACCAATAATGAAGTATGCACCCAGGTAGCTAAGCAGGAAGGCCAAAGCCAAGGGATGGAATAAGGTGGGTGAAGGAGGCAGATTGCTGACATAAACACTCATGATTTCTCTGTAATAGAAGGGACTGGGGACAAGGGTGTGGCGGTGTACTATATGCCTGGTATCACCTGGTGCCACAACTTATTGAGGTACTGAGGGGGAGTGGAAGAACCAGAATCTGCTCTGGTTCCTAGTGATACAGTTGCTGCAAATGTCAGGATTCTCCTTCTTTACTATTTATTGCTGATGGTATCTTTCAAGAGCATCAACATTATTTTATCTTAATCCTTGATCAAATCACAACAATTCACTCTTTCACTATCTTCCCCTTTCATTTCCTTGCTTACCTTTGCTCTCGGACAATTATTGAACTTGGTACCTAATGTTTAAGTTAGTTTTATTCAAGTCCAAAAACCTTACCTTTGATTTTTGCTTTTGCTTATGCAAGCAACTTTGGAACCAATTTTCTTGCTCTCTGGTCCTCCTCTGTACTTCTGGTCCATCAATGATTGCAAATAACAACTTCCTTCTCTTCCCTTACCAATGAGTTTAACTTCTTAAGTCTAAAATTCCCAAACAAACATGTGCTCTGGCTTTTATTCAATTTAAGCCACCTAACCAATTTTGTTTAGTTTACCTCTCCTTTAAGTTTACCTCAAAACTCAGGCTGAATACTAAGCTTGTGTTCTGTCCATTCTCAACTTAAGTTGAGATTGTTTGACTAGCACCCCAACAGGTACTTGTTAGGTTTTGTGGCCTGTGATTTCTTAGTAATTTTCATCTCTTGCAATTTACTTCCTCTTTATCTTAGTTTTATTGCCAAAACAGCAGGCTTGAACCGCCAGCAAGGTTAATAATAAACAGGTTTGTGACCTGCAATCCAATAATCCAGTCACTTGAGGCCAAACTAGGAAGTCAACTCAAATTTCCAAATCCAATGACATGAACAAATGATGATCTCTTATGGTGATACCTTGTTTTGGTGCTTGACTCATTACCAGGATTAGGCCACCCCCTTCACCATCCCACTGTGTGATCAACACTATTATGTTTCTGTTATTCACAATTTACAATGACTATATAATATCTATCTCTCAATAAAGAATATTATCTAGTTTCTAAACATCTTTCCCTTGTAGCTCTGCTAGAACAGCATAGTTACAACATTATGATTCCATTTGATTATCTTTTTCACCAGTTAGGCAATTTTTATAGTGGAACTCACACTTCAATTGTTGATAGCTTTAATCCTACAGCTAATGCTGATCATTACCAAGACCTAGAAACTAACTTTTGACCCAATCTTCAGTCATTAAGACTGGTCTTTACTTCATTTTCTTAGGTTTAATCAATTGTTTTAGTCCCTACTTCACTTCCTATAAACTTTTAGGAGCTCTAGTGCAGTTATTGTTGCAAATATTACCTACCTTTTTATACTTAACCAACATTAATCTTCTTGAGTTAAAGGCTTTAGTCTACAATAATTTACTCCAAGCCTTCAGACCTTACAGCAAAGGCCTTCTGTGAGAGAGGGGGGGCTAAACTAACTAAGTTTGGCTCCCATCCCAGTGAGATGAACCACCAGGATGCCGCCCAGTGGAGTACTGGGATGGCCGCTCGGAGGGGGGACCAAAGGGAGGACACAGGGGACAACTGTGGGAAGTAGGAATTCAGCCCTATCAGCGCTAGCCTGGCAAGCAACCAGGGTGTACAAGCGGGGGCAAAAGACGGCTTCACAGGCGCTTGGAGAGATACCAAGTTGTTAACCTCCAAGCTAGGAGGGGTAGACACCAACATTGCCTCCAATTTAGGGGCAGGCACAGCATAATCATCCACATAGAGGTCCAAGTCATTGCAGGATAAACTCTTGACTACAGCCTCCCCAGAAATGAAAAGTTCACCAGGGAGGTGCAGGAGACTAGAAGGATTGTCCCCCACAAGGCAGACGGAAGAGGAGATATGTGAGCATAAGTTTGGATAGGTGGTCCAGAGGAGAATTACAAATGAAGCCAAAGTAAATACCACAAATCTAAGAATGGGGAAGATCATAGAAGCAACCAGCAGAAAATTCTAAACTTTTTGGTAAACTTTTTAGGCCAGAAACTAATATAATTTAGTGCCATATAGGCAGCTGAAAGAAATGATCAGCAGAGAGCAGCAGGAAGCGTCTGAAAAGCTTGGGGATGGTCTTGGATGGCTTGGCCGGGCTTAAAAGCAAAAGCAGGCTCAAAAACAGCAAAATCAAAGAAAAACTCAAGGTAACAATAGTATTTATAAGGATTATAGAATGAATTTTAAAGTTTGAACCGCAGTTTTGAAAGCGTAAGTATAAAATACAACAACTATGTATTAACTCTCTATTTAGGAGTTTTGAAGCAGCCGCCAGGTTCAGGAAGGGCAATATAGAGGTAAGGTTTGAGACAATAACAACTAACACTTTGGTTAAATCAAAAGGGGACTCCAGTTTAGAGCCAACAATTTTAAGATGAACAGAGTTTAAGCAACTGTATCTATGTTTTAATAATTTTGAAAAATTGACAAGCAGGGGACTCAAAGTCCCCTGGCATTGTAAAAAGGGGAGAGTTGCCAGAAGGGAATCACATGACCTCAGCTACCACATCTGATTGGCCAAGAGAGAAAATTTTCTGGCCAGAGCCAGGGGTGCTGGAGGGTTTCAGGGTAATTTCTGCGGCTCCACTTGATTGGCTGGAAGGCACCTCAACCATTTCAGATTCAATTGATTTTCTGGTTATTGATGTATTGTCATTTGATTGGGCGTTCTGGACAGTTTTTAAGAGAGGACAACACCATGCCAACAAATAGTCCAAATTGATCAGTGTTTCTTTCCAGGCCGGAACAACCAGAGCCAGAGGATCTGCAGGGTAGGCCAGGACAAATCTCTCATCAACAGTATGGGCTAAATCTCCTAGAGAATTAAGTGGCTTGGCTGTTATTTTTGGCCCTTTTTTGGTGTTGCGGGATAAAAACGGTTTGATCCAAGGCCAAAGGTGGCAGTGAATTTACACCTTCACAAGGAGCAACCAAACCAACCATTTATACCCAGATGGCTCCTATTGGGAGGACTTGGGTAATCTCATGGCTTTTGGACTTAAGAATGAGACAAGCAAGGAAGGATCAAGTTGGTTAAGGAAATGACTTTAATTAACTGAAAAATCAAACATCCTGACAAGATGGAGCCTTACATAGGCTATCAAGACTCTTAAATTGCAGTTAAAGGAGAATGGAGAGCAATATTGAGGAACTTGGGGGAAACTTGGCAGGATAAATTTTCCAAAAGAACAACATAAAAGCCATTTTTAACAACTCCAATGTCCCCTGATGAGGTTTCCCAAACAGCTAGGTGTTATTTACCCCAGCTGTTTGAGAGCCTCAGCTTGGGGGGGCTTCTGGTGGTTGAAACAACCACCAGAAGAAGATAACCGGTTGTTCAACTGGTTCTGATTAAATACAGAGTTTGCAGGCTTGGTGGCGGGCTTGGAATTTGAAGCAAAAGCAGATTTGCAGTCTGCAGGCCTGGGCGTAAACTCTGATTGGCTACAGAGCTCTTTATCAGATGATGCAAACAGTAATTTTGAATATGAATAGTGTCACAACATCTTTGATTACTCCCTCTCAGGGAATTAACACCCCGAGTAAATCACCAAGCGGCTCACCAAATGGTTCACTGCCCAGTCAATAAACTGGTGGCACCATTATCAGTTAACCATCTATGACAGAAATCACTCAATCCAGGTCCTAAATGAAACACAACTTGATTAAGCCTTGTGACTCAAGAGGAACATTCCTCAGATAAGCCCCATGATCTCCATGACGTACATGGACGACATGTGGCTTGTCATTATACTATATATTAGCCTATATTCATATTCAATAAATTATCATTCTCTTCTTAATCTTCCCCTTTATTTCGTTTATTATACTTCCCAGAAGTATAAACTTGACAATAGCTAACTTTGAATAGTTTTCGGTGTGGCCAGCGAGAAGACCCGGGTTCAATCCCTGTAGTGGTAATTGTTTGAATTTCCAGTACTTTTTCAAGACTGACTTCAGGTAATAAGCTCAATATACTACAACCTAACAACCAATTTCTAGGGCCTAAAGGAACATCCATTTTGGGAGAAGAAATATTCATACCTAATAAGCATAAAGATTCCTTGTTGTTGTTATCAGGATCTGTCAGAACAGTGTTTCTGACCCCCATCATCACCAATAGGAAGTGCATCTGCTGTCATACAGATTCAGCTTATAGCAACTATCCATAAGATATCTAACCATCTCCATAATAAACATAATAGTTCTTCAAGGCACAAAAATCTTGACAACCCTGGTGTAAGTTTTGTGTACATACTTCTGAAAATCATATATTATAAAATAAAGGTGAAGATTTAGAAGAGAATGCTATCTTTATTGAATCTTGAAGGATAGTGCTATATTTATCTGATATACCACATAGTGAGCATATAGATTATGGATGTCATATTTTTTGAAGATCTGGGTTCCCTGCAACTTGAGGGGTTGACTCTGATAAGATATCTGGACTGCAACTCAGGGTCACCTCTACTCAACAGTTGAGGTATTTCTTAGAGAAATGATTTTCTGAGAGGGAGTAATTGGATATGTGATAAAGGTGATATGCTTTGTGCAATTTCTTGCAGAATTAAAGTTAATTTAGTTACTGTTTATTTTATTCCAAAAATATTTGAAAAAAATATGTCTAATATAACAGTCACCACCTATATTTGATTATATTGTTGAAATTTGAGTATCTAAGGTGATATGTCAGCTTTTTAGGCAAGGAATGAGACTCAAGTTTAAAGAATAAGCTAGATAGTCCTTCGATGGTAAAGCACTAGCTGTTGAGATCAGTTTTAGAGTTTCATGTATTATCCACTTTTAGTATGACTTGCTCCAAATTCGTGTGAAAAGCAGACATTTTTTCTTCAAATTCATTTTTAATATCCTAGCTGCACTTCTACATAAGCTAAGAAACTTGCAACCGAAAGAACCCATAATAAGTTATTCACTTGATTAAGGTGTCATAATCTTGCACCAATCATCGTTTCCTTCCCTTAGACGTACTGTACTGGGATTATCTCACTGTGATTCAGGAATTCATTTTGTATTGTTTATATATAAAGGATATGATAGGACGCAGTCCATCACAATTCTATGATACTTGGCAAGGCAGATACCAAGTGTGATATCAAAGAAAGTTACTTTACTATTTTAACTAAGCCGATTTAACAATATCCTATTTCCTCTTAGGATTCAGGAATTTTATAAGTTGAAATATCTTATCCAACATTCTGAACCGATATTTTACAAATTAAACGCAGATACCGTCAGATCAAGCCTCTACCTCTTTTACAAGTCTACGTTTACTATTAAGTTGTCATTGTATTGTGAATTGCCTTTTATTTTCGTAATGGATTCTCCAAGCTTTGAAGGAAGGGCCCAGTCCAATGGAAACAATTCTACAGATATTTCCTATCAAAGAAATTCGCAAGCTAAAGCAGAGGTAATTAACCTAATTATGTTTTTTCTGACACCCCTCATAGAATCCTCAGCTAAGGTAAAAACTAATCTTGATATTGAACCATCGTACGTCGCAAAACCTAACTTACTGAGTAGAAGACTTGTACATACCAGAAGACTTGCAAGAAAAGCTTCTTTTACAAATAAAAATCAGTCCGATGGGATCGAAAAGACGGCCAGCGAGCCACCAAGGCCTCAAGCTTCTGTAACAACTTATGATTCGCGACTTTTAGTTGGCGATTCCGCTTTACTTGTCCCGATTTCTTCAAGAGCTTCCAGTCTCAGGGTTGAAATGATTCAAGAATCGGATTCTGAAGACTTCAAATTGCAAGGGTCTGGTCTTGCTAAAAGGACACAGTCTAAAGACTATAAATTCGGAAGCGTCAAGAGAATGAAGAAAGAAAGGCCTGCGGTTAAAACTAAGCATGTCCAAGGGTAAGTTATAAAGCATGCCACTTTAACCCTCTCAATTTTTTAATATTTTTATCGCTTTAGTTTTCTCAAAAACCCCAACCTTCCAGCTGTCACTGAAGAGGCACTGCTTGTTCCGATTAGACTCGAAATAGATTTAGGAGAGTATCGACTCAAAGATACATTTCTCTGGAATCTTCATGGTAGCTGTCCTTCCTAACTCTATCGTTTTTTACTTTGGACTTTACATTTTCTAATTTACAATGATAGAAACTCTGATCACTCCCTCGAAATTTGCCGAAATCTTGTGTAGTGACCTCAATCTTCCAACAGCGCAATATCAAACCATGATCGAAGATTCTATCATAGAGCAACTAAATCGGTTTCAAGAGATCCATCTACAAATTTCTTCAAGCTCCTCAATTTTCCAAGAAAAGGAGCAAGATCATGACATCAAAGTCTCTATTGAGGTAAACTGATTTTTTACACGAGCTCATTGTTTTAGCTTGATTTTCTGTTGGGGCGTTATCACTTCAAAGATGCGTTTGAGTGGGATCCTTCTTCCGATACAACACCAGAGGAATTCGCTACTATACTTGCTGCCGACCTTGGTCTGGGTGGTGAATTTGTGGCCGTGATATCCCACTCCATTCGAGAGCAGCTGCTTAAGTTTTCTGAGCAGAAGCTAGAAGTCCTTCCTTATCTTCGCCATAGAGATCGTTCCAGCTCCTCGATGAAAGAAATCTACAGGCTGCTTAAATCCAACTCGTCCAAAAACAGTTATCTCAATATGATAATTCCAAACCGTGGAAACAATGACTCTTCTACTCCTCAGTCGTTTCGTGATCCCAAAGAAATAATGGAGAAAGGGAATGCGGTGCAATTTTGCCCTACTTTAAAGTACCTTGATGACCGGGAGCTCGAAATTAAGCTTGTCAAGGAAGAAACCACTACTAGGTAAAAGATTTTACTCTGGAAACAGAAAACATTTCGGATTTTGTGTTAACCTTGTTGTAGAACCGTACGGAGAAGACGAGATGCTCCTCGTCGAGGAGAAAGGCCACGGAACTCTTACATGCGTTCTGGAACACCTACCGGATCTCCAGCGTCTTGATTCCGATTAAACGTCACAATTGAATTTTAAAGTATCATTAGTAATGGGGATAAGCATTCCCATCAAAGAGCGCAGAAGCTCCGACTCGACTATAGTGTCCATAAATGGTCACTTGCATATATTGTTTCATTCAGCCATTTAGAATTAAAGCTGTCTTTTTGAAAATTCAGCCACTCTTTAAAACTTTCCACTTTGCTTAACTTACCACCTTAAACTAATGATCTTGAGATCTACAAATCCAGTCTTCTTTTGCTAGCCAATTTAAAAACTCAACTTTTAAAATATAAGAGCCATGCTAAAGCGATTTTTGATTAAATGGAGTAACACTTTAAAATTGTAGCCTTGATTCCACAGATCATATCTTACCTGGAATTTCGTTTCACAACAGCCTTATAAGAGTGTACTAGAATCAATATTATATTCTACAACCCTTTCCATACTAAATATTATTTCTATCAATCTAAAAAACTTTTTTGTCTTTAATACTTCTCATAGACTCACCTTGGCACGGGTAGCAGCTCAAAGGGGGAAATCCATCACAGTATAGAATACAATACGCTACCAGCAAACAAAGAGGTCCTGGTACTATCAACCCAAGAGCCCAACCTCACCCCTACGTTAGCAACAGACTAAAACGTAGAATGTCTCAACTGGCTATTTGATGGACCTGCTTTTATAATTTAATTTACCATCTGCCGTCACAACCTTAACTGCTAAATCGTCTAAACCCAGTCCATCATTCTGCAAGGACTTGTAGTTGCCCTCGCACAATAAGCGTTTCCGACATCATCTCAATACACTCCACAGTAGTTTTCACAGCCGTGAGGATTTGCAAAAACAGGTCAACTGTAAATGAAATGAACTCAACCATAAACAAGATCCAAATACCAGTGTAAATTATCCACTCTGCTAATAGGGATCTGGGACACAATAGGCAGAATGACTCAGCATTACAACAAGCATCTCAGACTAATAGGGAAAGTAATTGGGATATGGTACAAAAATCTTAAAAGCATAAACTAAATGGTTACAGTCATCTTTTGGCATACATATGTTTAATATAGGAGATGCTGGCAAAATACACTCACTTGTGGTGGGTCAAAGCTCAAACCATAAAAGAAACACTATGGTCACTCAATACTTAACCAAAATCACTCAGTTGTTGAGTGAAATGGGATGTACAAAAATTTGGTACCAAGCTATCTGAAATGAGATGCATACTATTGTGTATATACTTTTGAGAAGCATATAAAGCAAATAAAGGGGGAAATTATATAAGAGAATACTACTTTATTTGATATAGAAGAAGGGTATTATATAGTATCATGAGAATCCATATAATGTCCATGTAAGTCATGGCAGCCATCAGGCCTGTCCAGGTATTGTTCCTCTTAGGATTTAAAATGTTTGATCCTAATATACCATTAGAATATGGCAATAGTTCCTCTTACTATTTGGCAGCTGAGTCATTTATTGGAGAAACAAATTTCCAAGAGGGAGTGATTGAAGACTTTGCAACAAAAGTTTTGTATTAGAGTATTCACCTTCTAAAAAAACCAAGATTTTATCCCAGTATACCACAACATAAACATTTAAAAGCTCAAACAAGACCTTGTTCATAAGGGCTTGAAAGGCCAAAGGAGCGTTGTACAGACCAAAAACACCACAAATCACTTTCACATGCCAAATTGGGTGCAGATGGCTGTCTTTCATAAATTATCTTCAGCAATACATACCTGGTTATAGATGGTATATATATCTTATTGTAAAATATATCCACATCTGTGAGTCTATCAGTAAGACTTCAGACTTTTTTAACAACAGCTGCAGCTTTATCAAAGCCTGTTATCAACCATCACCAAAAAATTCCTATTTCCCAAGGATACAAGAGATACAGCAGGGATTGAGATAATAGTTTTATTGATGAGCCTAAATAGGAGGAGACTAAATTGCTTGGAATAATAGAACTGTGAGGAGTTTTATACCCAATTCTATGAAAAGGAGATAATAGGGGAATTAAGCTTAAGCAAGATCACCTTATAATTTTAAATCAAAAATATATTGTCAAGAGTAATATTATGAAATCTGGAGTGAATGGCTTTTAGCTTACACTGGTTTGGGCTGAAATATTTCAGTATTCATGGAAATATAGGCAACCAAAGATGGTAAAGGAGAAACAAACAAACAGAAGTCTTGGGATAAATATTAACAAAATAGGAAATATCAGTTGAGACTTAAATTCTCAGTCCTGACACTATCAGTGAACTTCTCTGCACAGGAGACTTTTCACATATCCTTTACTTTAATTGTGTTTAAAGGGATTTAGTCCACACAGAAAAGTAGGTTGTCATCATCTTTTTTAACAAATAAGATGGGTGCTAAGAAAGTTGATAGAGATTTTTTAGTGTCCCTTGGATTCCAGTTCTGAAAATACTTTTGAGGACAAGGCTCTGGGGATGGTTTATTGGATAGACCTTTGCTCACCTAGGTGTCTCTCCTGGCATAATTTCTATCTTCAGCTATAGGTCTGCCTTTCAGGGAGGTGTGATGAAAACAATTTAGGTTTTTTAAGACATGGTCTGATGTTGGCTGAATAAAGGTTAGTTGCCTGATCAACACAATAATATTGTTTTGTTTTGTTGCCCAGCTACAATAGCTGGTGTTTTTCCAAAACAATATGGTTGGGGCTTGCTCTTAATGCCTTTATAGTGCTGATAGAAGGGATATATATTAGCACTATGCAAGGGTAAATATAGCCCTTGTATGGATACTTGTGATATTGAAATCCCAAGATCAACTGGTGCTATAATGCAGTCAGGCGCACAACCGCAACAGTTGGAGTTTATCTGTTCATGTCTTATGGGTAGCTTTAAGAGGAACATTTAATGCTAATTTTCAAGAGCACTGTTCCTAAAAACACCATTGGGGTGGATGTTTAGAGAAACAGCTTCTGAACCTGGTGATTTGGGGTGTTTATAAAGTAAATTTGAATCCCTTGTGTTAAAAAGCCCAGGCTAACCACTTGAGTGAAATAGGAGGAAATAGTACAACATGTGTTTGCCTCTGGTAGGCATAGTTGGGATAGCACTACTAATTTATTTATGATTTCAATATACAAGCAGATTATTGGGTTAATATTGTGTATTAAAAGGCATCTTGGGAAAATGTTGAAGACAAGCCAAGGCATTTCTCTAAAGTGTTTGCTACACGAGCAAAATGTGAAACTTTTTTGTAAAGCATTCCTCCTGATTTTTCTACAAGGGCAAAACTTGAGCAAAATGATGGAAAAATCCAAGAAGACAATTCTCATAGCAATTTACTATGAGAATGGGTTGATTTCAAATGCAGAGAAACAGTAGAGAAAATGACGGAATTTTTTACTCTTCAAAGTCCAAATCATCAGCCCTTCAAGCAGTAAAAATTGACTTCCTATGTGAATCCCAGCAAGCCCATAAAGATGTTGAGGTGTTTAAAGATGTTGAATGTTACAACCATTAGATGGGTTTGAGGCTTGTTGTAATAATGGATATTATTGATAAAAAAGATCAAAGATTAATTAATGATTAAAAAACATTATGAGAATTTTTTAGGCTTTCAATAAGGTAAGACTAAAAGACAATTATATGTTAGAAAAGAGGTTGTATGAACTAGTTTAAGCTTTTAAAGACCCATCCAAAAGGGGCAAATGCTTTAAAAAATGAGCCTTTATATCAGTGATTGAATAGGGAAGCTTGAAGTAAATCTGGAGATCATATTGGAGTCTAAAATATACATCTGTGTCTCTTCTCAAAGAATTAAGAATTTCAGGGATCCACTGGTTAGGAACTTCTCTCCAATAGAGTGAATGAAGGCTCCCAAATTAAACTTGTTCAACAATGATCCATCTGGAATTCTAATTATAGGCATGTTAATGAGATGACCAACAAGACAGAATTTCTCCAATAATAGAGAAAACAGGTTAATAAATAAATATATACTAGTGTATATGAGAGTATACCAGGGGGCATTCAGATGGATAATATGGGGGTTAATGAGCTTGTTCAACATATGGATAATGGGGAAAACAAGGGACAAATTTATACCACACAGAGTTAGTTGATAGTTCAGTGAGAGTGGAGTCAGATTAGCCAAATACTACATTGGCATTAGTTGATAGGAACATAATGATGAGTGGAATGATTTTAAAGATTTTGTGTGGCTTCATGATGAGAAACACTAGCAATAAATATAAGTCTACTAATTAAAAGTGTAAAATTACGCCTCCACCTTGGGCCTCTACTTTAATCCTCACCAAATGCTTGGGGATCTCTGCTAACTTAAGCCTGGATATTTCCCAAAGATTTACTGAGAACCCTCAAGAAAGGTCCTCAGACTATTAATTTCAGAATTAGTTTGAAAATGCCCCCAACTAACCCACCCAAGGACACCTCTGGTTAAATATCATGTGCAAGAGCAGCTGGGAGCAGTGGTAATTGCATTCAAGACAGGTTCCTCAATTTTTAGTTGAGTCAGTTTTCCCTCTGATTTTGTCCATTTGGATTTTTCCAGATTTTCCTGCCTCAAGAGACGCATCCATATTCCCTCATATCATTGGTCAATCAGATTTGGACATTCAACTTCTCATCCAAATTATATCCCCTTCCTTTAAATGAATGCAAGAGCTGTAAAAGACCTTGCTTCATTATTCTCTACTCTAATAAAGTTCGAAATTTGTTAGTCTAATCTGACCATTTGGTTTTTTCTGTTGCTTTTGATGTTCAGTTGATTCCTTCCCCCCCTTTGGTCTCCCAAGAAATGTTAGTGACAACCTTTTAGTTGTTGCTGAAACTATGATTTTTATTATGGTTGAGAGCATGGTTCTATTTCCTCTTAAACTGCTCCCCAATTCTCACAAAAAAAGCATATATGGATTTATTTATACTGAAAGAAAATAGGAAATTGTTGGAGCACTAGCTCATACAGTAAAGTATTATCTTAAGTATTAAGTAAGAACTTTTGGGTATGATTTTAATTTAACAAGTCAGGCTGCTAGTTCTGCTGAATTTCTGATGCTTCTTCCCAGGCTTGCAGCAGGCTGAAGCCTTCAAGCAAGCAAGAAAGGCTTATATAATAGAGGTGTTTTGAGTTACACTTTGTTACTTGACGTAACAAAGATATTAGAAAATGGAATTGAATATTTAAGACTTTTGGTTCTGGCTTTAATTCTGTTTGATTTGATTATATGAAAAAGGATCTTTTTAGTGAATGGAAAATAGGGGTGTCAAAACAGCAGGGTCAAGCCCTGGAAAAGTTCAGCACAAAAGACCCTGTGTCATCCAAACTTACTTCCCCACAACTAGAAGCCAAATGCAGACGTCAAATCAAGTTTCCAAACAGAATAACAAGAGCCAGTGACAATATCTGCTTGGTGGACAGCTCAATTTGGCGCTTGAATCATTATAAGAATTAACCCACCCCCTGTTCAATCCAATTGATTGATTGTCCCAATCTTGTTACTCTTAAAATAATTCACTCAAACTATATAAGTCAGATATCTTAACAAAGACAATTAAATAGTTTCTAATATTTCCCCTTATAACTTTTCTAATACAGCATTGTTACAACAAGGGGCAAAGATTAAGTTCCAAAATTAAAGAGCTATGAACTTAGTTTATTGGTAGAAATTTAGTAGTTTATACTGGGATGTTCAATTCTATTATCCTTAGTGAAGATACTCCAGGTGATACAAGGCTGTTATGGATCCAGAAGCCCCAGTTAATGATGTTAAGCCATATTTGCCATATGAAAATTATCAGGGGAAAAGTGAAAAGATTCTTCTTTTTCAATTATTAGTTTTCAGGAAATTAGACACTAGTTCAATCAAAACTCCTAATTGTTAGAATTGGGTGGAAGAATTGGTAAGAAATAAATCCTTGCTTTCAACCATAATAAAATCATGGTTTTAGCAACAACCAAACAGTTGCCACTAAAAATTCCAGGGAGGTCAAGGGGAGAAGGAATCAACTGAACATTGTAAAGCAAAAGATAAAATCAAATGACAAAAATTACTAACAAATTTTGAACTTTATTAGATTAGAGAATGATGAGGAAAGGTCTTTTATACTCTTTCATTCATTTAGGGAAGGGGATGGGATTGAGGTGGGAGGGTGAATGACCCAAACCAACTGACCAATTATATGTGGGGATACAAGTACATTTCTTGAGGTAGGAAAATCTGGACAATCTTTGAATGGACAGAATCAAAATGAAAACCAACTAAACTAAAATTGTGGAAACTGCTTTTGTGCACATATCACTGATCCCAGATGTTCTTGCACATAGTATTTAACCATGGATGTCTCTTGGGTGAGTTAGATTGGGAAATTTTCAGAATAATTTCACAAGTAATAATGTGGGGGCTTTTCTTGGGCTTTTTCAGTGACTTTTTAATAAATATCCAAACTCAATTTATTAGGGGTCCACAAGCATTTATTGGGGATTGACTTGGAGGCCCAAGGGGGAGACATAACTTTACACTAAGGACTTTGACTTTACAACAGATCTTGATTCAAGATTACACTCAGAGGGTGATAGGTGCAGAAGATCTTAGCATGTATACAAGAAAGAAGAAGTACATTAGAGTTCATCTTAACAGTGTTTTCAGGACCACACTTGAAGATAATAGTAAGATAATTAATCTAAAGGGATTCTAGTTTTTGAGTGCAACCACATGTATAGTTCTGATAGTAGAGAATTTGATCTCCAACTTGGAACTCAGAAAAAGACATTCTGGAAGCATCAGAAGGAGATAGCTCCAAGGTTTTTTCTTTTAGGCAGTTGTATAGGCATTTTCCTGGATATCTATAAACTTTTTAACCAGATCCTTTACACTTATATCAGTATTAAATTTGTTGTCATAGTCAAACAAAGGATATCCCAAGATTGAGGGTGTGGTAGTCTCCTGTCCATACTTCATAACAAAAGGGGAAACCAGTAGTGTAGTGTTTGCTCATTCTATAAACAAAGAGGGCTACAGTAAGTTATAAAACCTAGTTGAAGGAATTGGAATGGGTCATCTTGTGAATGAAGACAAGAGTTGAATTAGCACACTCTACTGTACCA
The DNA here is from genome assembly GCA_014839935.2 of Entomophthora muscae. NCBI lineage: Eukaryota > Fungi > Entomophthoromycota > Entomophthoromycetes > Entomophthorales > Entomophthoraceae > Entomophthora > Entomophthora muscae. The sequence continues at coordinate 26,041 of QTSX02007179.1, read as the reverse complement.
TTAGTGGAGGGGCTATAAGGTGCTGAAAATGACTAGTGAGACATGTAGCCTCAATCACAGATGTTATGAGCTTAACATTAAAGTGTATTTCTGTGGTGCTCTTTCTCCTGGGAGGTGTCCAGGGTGTCCTAGATCAAAAGCCAGGGACTGACTAAGTTGGGGTGCCATTCTTCAAGTGACAGTGTTCTGCTTCAAGTGCCTTAAAACTAGCCTGTAGTATTTTAATCTTAGCCAAAACCCTTCTCACTAGCATAATGAAATATGCTCCATGGGTCATAACCTCTGCATTAGTAAGTCTTTCTGGGGGTTTAAAGCTCCTGGGACAGGATTATAAACTCTTTTCCTAGGAAATCCTTTCCCCCAGGTTCAGGGGGAGTCCTCTTGACATTTTTGTCCACTCATCACTATAGATTTAGCTCCCAAAGAACCTTCTGCACTATTACCTATAATGTTTTTCTTGCTCAAATTAGGATAGAAGATGAAAGGAGAAGAATCCATACTCACAACACTGTAAAACTAGGTAGGGTCTGTAAAAGTATTTTTCATAAGAAGGAGGACCCCCCTTAAAACCTTCTGAAATGCAACTTTAGGCAGACTTTTGGGAGCCAACTACTACTTTGAGGGACATCAGATCCTTCTTCACTGCTTAAGGAAGAAATATTTTCAGGCTTAAAGCCCAAGGAAATGTTTAAAATTAAGGACTATTAATCAGAAACTACCTCTAGATCCTGTTCAGTCAACCAGTCTTATATAGTTTCTCCTTGTCTTAGGCTAAATTCCCTTTATGCTGGTTTTTTCAAAAGCTTAAACTATCTGTGCTCTCACTTTCCTATAATAAAATAAGCATTCAAACGTACTGCAACTAATCTCATTGTATTCTCTTGCTATTTCTAAAGATATTCATCAAGTCTTTTACTTATTTTACTAATTAAAAATCTCTAGTAAAATAAGCTTCAAACTCAACCAGTACCATCAATGTTATTCATTCTTTAACATATAAAGCGCTTTTTTATGCTTCATGGGTTTAAAAAACCCCAGATAGGCATCAAATGTTTTACTGTGCACACTGTCAATGTTTTTTTCTGGCCTTCCAAACAATTTCCCTGATTGCTTCAATGGTTCCCTGTATTTAAACTTGCCAGTTTTTACTAGGAAACTACTAGTCTCTTTGTTTATCTGTGTTATCTTCCATGTTTTTCCGTAAATTTTTGCTTAGGGTTCAAACCCCTAGCCATCAGTTTCCCTAAAACACTCAGCCTTTTGCGCCTCTAGCAATCTGTTCTTGGAGAACCCCTGAAGCACCTTCCTTTACTATTTGCTATGCTGTCCTTTTTCCATCAACACAAATTGCCTTCTTTTAAGAAGCTCCAAGTCAACTTGTTTCACTGTTTTGCTGTGCCATTCTGCTTCTTTTGCCGTAAACCACCTACTTCAGAGAAATGTTGAATCACTTATGTTGACATTTCCCCAAACCACTTTTCTTTGTTACTTCTCTACTAAACCACCTTGGAGAAATGATAAAAATTTACCTGAACTGTTCCAAACTTCTTCTCATAGCCTAGCATCTTGCATAGCTATTAAACAACTTATCAAGCCCTTGCAGGTTAATTCCATCCTGGCTTAATTTTGTGGGAACCCATCAGTAAAACCACTTAGAATCAGGAAATAAGTCACAAAAGTGAATTTTACCTAAACTAAACCCCTATCAGAGGCCTCCACCTAAGCGTCAGAAGCAAGTATACCTTATGCACTACTACTGTCTTTACTCATCCAAGTGGTTAGCTTGAGTTTCAGGAGCAAAGTAACCAGATTCACTTCCCAGAAATCTTCAAATAAGTAAGTTCTGAAGCTGTTTCTCTGAACAGCCACCTTAATGATGGTTATGAGGGATTTATGCTTGTCCAGCAACCTTAAGTCCTCCTTAAAGCTACCATAAAGTTATAGAAAGAGAAACTTTACATTTTTTCCAGATAAAGTCCCCCAACTGTATTCTCACCACAGTTGGTGTTGGGAATTTTGACCAAGCAATGATGCCAATTATGACAGAGCCCACAGATTGGGATTGCTACAACCAAATCCTTAAGTTAGTAGTACAAAATACAATGACACTAATTATAACGGAGCTCGCAGATATGAATTGCAGCTACCAAATAACATAAATTGGTAGTATAAGCTACATGCAAATTGGATTAGCAGTAGTCTGCTGACCTAAGCCTAATACTAGCCAATGACAAGCGCCGCCGCGGCACTTAATAAATACACAAAGCGCTGCAGCGCCACTTAGCAATTGGATTAAGCGCCAAAGCGCCAGACTACTTTACGTCAAGCGCCGCCGCGTCAACTGAAAATTATTGCAGGTGCTGCAGCGCTGCCTGGCAAATATTACAGGCGCCACAGCGCTGCCTTACCTTTACATTGAGCGCCAAGGCGCTGGGTTTGATTCCCCGTAATATCAAATTCCCATATTTATCACATTAATAAGCATTAAGCTGCAGTATGCTAAGAAAGCAGGAAGTGATCCTGAAGTAACTAAATTATTTCACGCCAGCAAGGATCACCTGTGCTGGGTGAAGATGAAGATAATCTATTGGTTGACGTGCAAGAAGCGCCAAACCTAGATTAATAATTACCCAAATTAGGGGTGTGTTAGAATGTCCTAGAAGATATTTTTAGCAGCCCAGGGATTACCCTTTTAGTAGGTATAAGAAGAATTAATCATGTACAATAAAATCATCTTTGAACCATCTTTGTTTTATCCTTACTCTGGTTGACCTTTATCCTAATCCTTAAGTGCTTCTGCACAATCAGAAGCCATTGCTGGGCAATGCTCAAGGTTCTGTTAATCCTGGCTCTTCTGATACAATACTACTCATATCCTCACATATGACTGTATTCTGGCAAATTTTTTGTGCCCTATAATCTCTAATAGTTGTTGCGCTGTAATGCAAAAAGAGCAACAGTTGGTATCTGGATTTCAGTGCTACCTCATCACATCAATCTTAGGGAAGAACCCTAGCTGTATTCTCACCCCAACTAGTCAAAGCATACCTATATCCCTTTTTATAACCATTCCAGTGCCCACTTATATCCTTCTAGAGTCCTTATCAGGGGGCCAGCTTGCTAATAACCCTAGGAATAGACCACTATATCAATAATCAAAGCTATACACATCAATAGGCCAATCAACATTTACCTTTCTTAGATAATCAACCTTTATTTGACCACATTCAGCCCTTGCCTACAAATAGCTCCTCATGTGGATCATCAAAATTATCCTGGGGCATGGTGAGTTTGATATTCTATTAGATAACCTACAAGACCACACAATATATGTGAAAAAGCACCAAGCATTGGGATTTGTGCATATGCTGCCATTTGAGGGACTAACTAGCTTCAAATGTATTGGTGATATATCTGAGATGGGATTAACAGATCAGGTTGAAGCCAGTTCCTACACCATAACAACACTAGCTGATAGATTCTCTCTTGATAAAAAACAAAAAAAGCAAGTGTACTGTTTGAGAGGCAACTATGGTAAGTTTGACTCCCTGGTGATTGACTCCCTGGTACTTGACAAAGTGTCAAGTACCAGGGAGTCGAGTGCCGCATATGTGAATCTATTAGTATTTTTGGCTTAACTAATTTTAAGCCAATTTTCACTAGTAATTTAGGGGTTCGAAACCAAAAACCAAGGTTAAATTTACTCAAACTGGACTCTGTTTAATAATTCAGTTAGATAAAATACCAATTTAAGGGGCAACTTATAAGTAAATTTACTAATAGAAATGAAAAAACCTGTATTTGACACTCTAAAACAAAAAGTGACCAGTTCAACACTTTTTAAGCCAAATTTTAATTTTATTAATAAAATACATATGCGCTTATATAAAATTTATTATTTACTATTATATTTTTATTATTAGTGTCCATAGTTGTTGATTAGGCTCCCAAGCACCACTATACTGGATTTAGTGGCATAGACATTAATCAAATACCCCACTTGTTTTACATTATGTCATTCCCAGGTTTTTGGATTAAGTGGTGCCACATAAATTAAGCCCAATTTATTAATATATTTAATATGTAATTTATAGAAAACTGAAACTCAACATCTTCTTTGTTTGACTCTATCCACCTGAAACCCAATTGGTTTTGGATTTAACTAATCAAAGGCTTGGAATTAAGGCTAAATTAATGTGACGCACTATGAGTGCCACTTGACACTTTAACTTGGGGATTAGTACAGAGAGCTTCTTAACGTTTTAACCAACACTATGGTAAAAAATTCACTCCCAGCTCCTCACAGCATACCCTAATCACTAATAAACACATTTTCACACATTTACTTTTTTAACTTATGTTGTATTTTTTTAATTTTTGAGCATATGATACTGCCTTGCTTTTGGGTTAACTTTTGAGCCTGTTTTAAATTCAAGCAAGTTTTATATGTAAAAAGCATAGTAAATTTGATATTTCTGCTCAACCCTGGTATACTCAACAGTGAGAATTCAGCTTTTCCCAGCTGATTGACAGTGCTGAACTTGACACTTTACTATGTTTTGAATTTTCAACTCTCAATAAAAAAATAACCACATTATTTTTTTATTTTTTTTGCAATTATAATCTACTACTTTTTCTGCTGCTCTCCATATAATTTTCATATATATTTTTATTTTTAATTGTACTTTTACATTGATTTAGCACTAAGATGTTATGCTGAACCTAACATCTTTGATGCTTCATCATAAATTCACTTATTTTCTATGTTTTAACCTTTATATCTATACTTTGAGCTTCTATTTACTTTTTTATGTTTTTTTCTTGATAAATAAAACTTTATTTGCATACTTTTCATTTAACTTTTACTTTGCTTTACCTCTGTGTTTCATAACTTTCACACTATTTTATTTACAAAACTAAACTTTTCTTTAGACAAAATCAAACAAGAACAGCCAACAGCCCAAGCGCCAAGCCTCCAAGAGCTCCAAAGAAACTGCCTCCACTCCCAAGTATGCCAAGAAGCCTGCAAAGGCAAAGTCTCCAACCCCATCTCCTCCTACTCCATCTCCTCCCCCCTCCACCCTCATCTTCCACATCCCCTTCACCTTCCCCCAAAAATTCCTCCACCAATAATCTGATGGTGATCTTACCAACCACTCCTTTTACCACTTAGAGGCCAACTCTGAGCCCACCAAGGAGCAACATACCAAGAAGTCAAAGGCAGCCAAGGAGCCTACCTCTTCTTCTGGTAAGAAAAAGGAGGCATCCAAGAAGGCCTCAAAGAACCCTTCCCCTCCCCCTCCTGATGGCTCTTCCCCCCTCCCTCATCTGATCCCCAAGATGAGCCAGAGGAGTACTCCAAGAAGTTCAAAGCTTCTGGTCATGTGGCTTGGGATCCACTGGCCATCCACAATATCTGTAATGTGGACAGAGAGTTTAAAGTCCCCAAGCGCTTCCCCCTGTTACTTCCCAATCATGTCCGTAAAGGGTGGTCCTAGCTATGTTGCTGACAATTACATATTTAATTGTAACAGTCAAAAGCGCCGAACCAAGAGCAAGCACTTTGTCTGTGAGGATAAGACTTGTGGGCCCCGGCTAAACACCAAGGGCTGGGAGCAAGTAACAGTGGAGAAGGGAGAGCACACATGTGAGCCCCCCAATCATTTAATAACCCAGATGTTAAAATGGTACCTTGTTCAAGTAATCCTAACATCCTCCCACCTCTGGGCTTCTGATCTGATCATAAAGGCTTTGCAACATCTCAAACCCAGCAATCTCAAGTTGGTGCCAACTCAAGAGCAGTTGGTTAAGTTCATAAGCAATAAGTGTATTACTGCCAATCCCCCTCCCCCAAGGCTTCAGACGTCCTCTCAGAGCTTACGCTCACCCACAAGCTCAAGCAGCTTCCAAGTGGGGAGCGCTTCCTCCTCCATGACAATGGGCCTGCCGCCAAAGACCGCATAATCTGCTACTCAACTCAGCAGAACCTGATGGAGTTGAAAAGGGCTTCAACCTGGCTAGTTGATGGTACCTTTGCCACTTGCCCCCTGGATGCTCAAGCAGATCTGGATGATCCATGCCCAGATTGACATCTGGGTGATTCCACTTGCATTCTTTCTTCTTCCTGGGGCCACTGAGGCCATTTACACATGTGCGTTCACAATCCTCTGCCAAGAAATTGCCCTCCTTCCTCCTGCTGACAATGTCAAATCCAAGAAGACTCCCCTCCACACCCGCGCCAACCCACCTGCCTCTGACAAGGACCAGGTCACCCTGGACTTGGAGGAAAAGGCAAGGCTAAGAGCTTTTGGGCCTTATGTGTGCATCATGGACTTTGAGCCTGCTCAGTTCAATGCATTTGAGCAGCTGTCTAGCCAGGATGTGCAGGGGTGCTACTTCCACTTCCGCCAAGCAGTTGCTTGTAACGTGCAGGCCCACACTGAGCTTAGTAGGTTGAGACAGAGGGATACTTTGGACACCTGCAGATTTGTGCTGGCACAATTCAGTGCCTTGGCTTTTTTAAAGCCAGAGCACACTGCGCAGGGGTTTAAGGTGCTCTCAAAGGATCCCTACATAGAGAAGCACCCTGAGTTCAAGCCTTTCCTTGAGTACTTCAAGCCCCAGTGGATTGGGAAGGTTGTCACGCAGAGGCGAGGCAAGGCCTGCGCCAAGGCCAGCTGGAACGTGTACCGGGCAGCTGTCAACGGGGAGCTGAAGACCACTTTGGCATTAAAGGCTTATCATAAGCATCTTAAAGCCAACTTTGGGCTTCATCCAAAATTTAATAATTTCTTCTCTCTCCTGCAGCATGAGTAAGAGAAAAAAATCTCCAAGCTCCAAGATCTCTCCAACCGCGTCCCCCCCACCAAGCCAACCACCTGCCGTACCCTCTTCACCAAGGCCATCCAGGGTGCAGCCAAGCGCAAGTATAAGGCCTCTGAGCTTAAGGAGCAGCTTGAGCTTATTGCCACTGCCCTCCTAGAAGGGGCTAAAATGAAACGGGGAAAGAATGATGAGGAATAAACTTGCTTTCTTGCTCAGTTATATGATTTTTACTTTTAACTTTTAACTTTTTAACTTTGATTTTTACTCATTAGCTTTGATAATTTAGTTTTAAGTTTTAAGTTTTTTAATTTAATTAGATAGCAGTGATTGTTCTATGTATGCATGGTAAGTTTGAGATGAATATTTATAGTGGAAAGTAAGTAAAATATCTTAATTTTTTTAATTTCTTAATAAAACATATGGTATCCACAGTTGTACTTATAAGAACCATATCATATAAGTTTTAATATTTCTTCATATTTTGCATAACTTTATTTGTTGTGTTTTTGTTTCTTTTTGGTTTGTTGGAATTTTAATTTTTATGGTAATAAAAATATTTATATAATGAAGAGTGTAAATTACATAGTGAAATGAGAATTAATTGCTTATGCCTCCTTATTTTTATTAATTATGGTACTGTTTTATTGCATTTTTGAGCTCTCTGGAACACCTCAGTATATCATAGCTGTAAGGCTTAATTTTTTCTACATTAAAAGTTTTCAGTACATCAAGATCTGTTAATTAAAAAAGTGTCAATTTCCAGTTGTCAATCAGGGCAAAAGCTGAATTCTCACTTTAATATAGTGTCAACTACCAGGGAGTTGAGTTTAAGGGAGTTTATCACCAGGGAGTTGAACTTACCACAGTTGCCTTTGAGAAATACAGGTGCATCTTTTATGAAGATGGATTTGAACTAAAATGTGCCATGGATGTTACTCATCATATTGACACCAGGGATAACAAGACAATATGCATCTTCTCAATCAGAAGATTGAAGGCTAGCAAGGAAACTTCTAACCATGAGATACAACAGCTCCTAGATATATGAAGGTCAAATTCCTCTAAATGTAAGGATTCACCTTATTTACTGCTACTATGAAGCTTTTCTTTATAACATTTGACATTAATGTTTTGGGCAACACAAAACAACAATTTATTCCCATATGCCTTTTTTTGCATTCCCCTCATTCACTACCCAAATTAACCTAAATTTAATCCTAGTATCTCTTTCTGAAGCTTACTTTTACACCAAAATTCTCAAACCCAGAACCTAAGCATAAGAGTTATTTTAAATCAACTCTAAACCTATTACCTTTTTCTTTTTTTCTTGAATACACAAGCAGCTTTTGAAGAGTTCTTCTTTTTTTTTCCCCTGATTTTGCTCTAAATTGAGTTAGCCAACTATTCAACTGCTGCTACTGTCTCTGTTTGCTTACCTTTGAGTTTAACTCTTTAAGTTAAAAGTCTAGTACATACATGTGACCATTATCCCTCCATCACAAGTTTATCAACCAACCTTGGTTAGGGCATTTTCCCCATTAAGTTCACCTTAATCAATAAAGCTAATAAATAGCTTGAGTTTCATTTGGTCTCAACTTTGAGTTGAGATTGTTTCAATTGCACATCAAAAAGACACTTGTTAGGTTTTGTGGCTTGTGTTACTTCCTTGAATCTTTTCTTTCTTTCCATCTCCATCCTTGAATCTTAGCTAGTTTTTTATAATCCTTTTTAATTATCTTTACCATCAGTTGAGAATTTTTTTAGTGATACCCAAACTTTGATAGTAAATAGTTTTAACCCACCAGTTAGTGGTGATCAATAACCTGACCTAGAAATATAATTTTTAACCCAGTCTTCTGTCATTAAGACTGGACTTTATGTAATCTTCTTAGGTTTGGTCAATCACCTAAGTTGTTACTTCACTTCTTATAAGTTATTAGGAGCCTTAAATCAGTTGTTGTTACAAACTTTGCCTACATTCCTATATTTAACCAATATAAATATTATGGGATTAAATGCTCAAGTTTATAATAGTTTGCCCTATAGCCTCAGACCTTACACTAAAAGTCCCTAGGCATTTCCCACCCTTATAGCCAAAGAAAAGTATGTAATTAAAAGAGTAGTTATATACTACTGATACCCAAACCTGATTACTAAAAAGAACTCATACCTGCTGCCAAGAATAGATAATGACCTAGACAGAATAAAAGAAGCAAAATTCTTCTCTGTAATGGATCTGATCTCAGGGTATTGACAGATTAAGATACCTTCAGAAGAATAAAAAAAGTACCCAATAATCACTTCTCAAGGCCTATTTCAACCTATGTACATGCCCCAAGATCTGTACAATGCCCTGATCACTTTCCAGTTTAGCATGGATATTATATTAGATGGTCTTAAATTTTCCTACATCCTGATGTATTTGGATAATATTAAGCCTTCTCAAGGACGTTCACAGATCATCTAGAGAAGCTGGAAGCTGTATTTAAGAAACTAGCAGCAGCTAACTTGAAGATCAAGCCCAGGAGTGCCAGTTCTTTAAATATCATCTCAAACATTTAGGATTCTTCATCAACATTAAGGGCCTACATCTTCAGCCTTCTAAGATAGAAGTAATTGCTAAGATGAGGAAGCCCAAGATCAAACAGGACATGTAGGTTTTCATTAGCATGGTATTATATTATCATTACTTCATTCCAAACTTTGTGTATATATAAGAGATGTTTTTCAACCTACTTAATAACAAAGTATCCTTTACTTGGATCACAGCCTACCAGTATGCTTTTGGCTTGCTGAGGACCAGCTTATCTGCCATCCAAGTACTAATGTACCTGTCATTAGTGACAAACTCTTGTTGATCATGCTCATAGGAAAACCTTAACTATGGGATTTGAACCCTGATACCCTGAAGGCCGCCAGCCTGCAGGACCAGCTGCCTGGCTGCCTGCAGATTTTCAGGCTCAAACCAGAGCAGGATTCAACTTTGGGGAATCCCCTAAAGCTTGATGAATCAAAACCACCTGCATTGACACTCCCCATGCTAAAGGTCCCTATTAACCCAACCAATCAGAGGGCGGGCCAAGCCATAGATCCCAGAATAACTTGGGCCATTACAGAAGAGGAAACAAAGAAGCTTCCTATAGAACGTGGGCCACCCAGAGATGACTAACCCCACAACCTGACAAGGAAATTTGAGTATTCTCAGTTCAAACCAGCCAATGAATTAACTCCTGTGAGGGATGCCACCAAGGTCTAAAAAATCTGATAGACAGTAGCACCCAGGCCAAAGAAATTTGTAAAAGTTTACCCATGGCAGATGGGCATACTTATACCCTGAACTGCCAGTAAGTTACCCAGAGCTTCCTTTGGCCCAGTACATTTCACTGAATACCCCCTAACCTGGCGTATTTGGAGTTAACCCTAGAGGAAATCCTGATCTACAACCCAGAGGCTAGAACTAGAGAGACAGAGACTATTTACAGAAAGGGCACCAAAATCACCAGACCTTCTCTGCTATTCCGCTATAAGTACAACTACCTGCCCGCATATTTGGTTCCCATGACACCACCTCTTACCCTGTGGCCTGACTGCCCACAAGAATCTGTTGCGGCCAATGAATCCACTTCCAATCAGATATTTGGAGTGATGTATATCACTCTTACCAGCTTGATTGATTTGATAGTACCTACAAGCGGACCTTGGGCCCTCCTGGGAAAACTGTTATCTTATATTGTAAAGTTAGCACCAATCTTGTGGTGGGCCCTTCCTGCTGGGCCCGTGGGCTGTCTGCCTGCAAGTTCCCAAGAACCCCCATAGGCTGGATCCCTGACAGTACCCCAACTAGAAAGCCTTCTGTTGTTCATACTGATGACTCCTTGAGTGCATTAGAAGTGCTATTACATAATAGCAACAACAGTGAAGAACACCCAGTGGCCTATGATAGTTGATCTTTAAACATTCATGATCAAAACTATATGGTAACAGAACATGAATGCTTGATAGTAATATACACCCACAAAAAGTTCTAATTATATCTTTATAGAGTAAATTTCACTATTGTGACCAATCACACTGGCCTGAGTTGGCTCTGTTGCAACATCTTTGATTACTTCCTCTCAGGAAAGCAATTCCCTGAGTGACTCTCCAAATGATTCCTCAACTAATCATTAAGTTGTTGGCACTCTTATCATTTGCCCATCTATTATGGGGATCAAAAATTTTGAGTCCTAAGAGGAACACTACTTGGACAAGCCTCATGAACGCCATGATGTACATGGACAACATATGGCTTCTCATGATACTATATAATACTCTAAACTCATATCTAATAATGTATCATTCTCTTTTTAATTTTCCTCTTTATCTTGTTTATTATACTTTTAAAAAGTATATACTAAACAGTGGTAGCACAGGTAGGTTATCCACACCTACACAACTTAAAGGGAAAATTCCTCCAAAGAAAAAAACCCAGCAGATGGCATTCCCCACCGGCTGGAGACAATATGAAGAAAGTCAGGATATCCCACAGGATTCACTGTCTTCAACAATATCCTTGTACCAACCAAACAGTACAACTGTATCAGTACTCAAGGAGTTCTAAATCCGCCTCCAGTCCCTAAAGCAACCAAAATACCCCCATTGTATTCCAACGCCTACACTCAGCAGAAATTGGAACGTTCTCATGACTACACCAAGAAAAGGTCAACCTCTGGATTCAAAGCACCCAAAACAAGTTTACATAAGTAGGCTACCCCACAAACTCTGGGCAAGTGAAATTGTTTTACATGTTACTGGGGCTGCCTCACGCTTTGTAAGAAAATGGGTTGATCAACACCCTGGTCACAATAAAGACTGGGACATGTTCAAGACAGATTTCTGGAAATATTTACCATAAAGGACTCTGATGTTGTGATCATGAAAGAACTCAGAACCTTCAAAATGACAGTAAACATCAAGGAGTACATTGCAACCTATGAAGAGATACATGATTGAGCCCCCAATATCATCAACTTTGACAAGGCTGGACCACAACTGGACTTCTACAATGGCCTCTCAACGCACTTCAGATGCCAGTTTGACATAAGCCGCTTTAAGAACCTCCAAGACGTATTTTTGGAAGGAAAGCAAGCTGCAAAAAATCTGAAGACCTGCATGCAACAAAAAAGTAAAAAAGAAAGTCCCACAGTAAAGAAGGACCCTCAACCTAACAATTAGAACAACCAAGCCAACAACCCTCTCCCTCAAAATGGAAATTGCACTGCTCAAGTAAATCAAGTGAGCACTGATAACACCACCAAGGAGGGAAAAGCTCAGGGGAGTGCTTAGGCAAGCCGCCCTTTCCCACTTTACAAGACTTGCACAGGGACCAAGACATGGACTCAATTATCATGATCCAAGTACCCTCCAGTAATCCTATACTTTTTGCCGCCTAAACTGGAAATAAACTCCTCACTTATCCTTTCTGTTTTTGCAGATATCAGGTCAAAGCACTATTTGACACTGGAGCAGACCAATCCTTTGTTGAAAAATATTTGCCAACCTCATAAAACTACCCGCAGTTCAACGTAATTTCAAGAGAGTTATCATGGCAGACAATACAAGCACACTAGTCACCAAGGAAGCAAAACCTTTCCGCGCCTAAATAGAAGATGTGCAAACCACACTTAGTAGCCCAATCATACCAATCTCCAAGTATTATATTATACTTGGCCTGGACTGGATGAGAAAGACCAAACCTCATATTGACTGGGATAGCGCAACCCTCTCCATACAACAAGGTGAGGTGCATCACCACATGTATCCAGCCCACCTTGACACACTTATGAGAGACCATTTATTAGTGAAAATTATGGAAACAGAAGACAAAAAGACCCATGCAAGAAAATAAGAACACCTGCATGTATGAGATTATCTACTTCAAAAATGTAGAGACCTCACACAAACAAGACCCAATTTGACAACAGCTAATCAAGAATTTCTTTCTGTTTTCCAAGAAAAGTTACCAGTGTTACCGCCCAACCAAAGCAACCAGCATGAAATCAACCTCAAAGGGAGTGTACCAAAAGCACACCCTATCTACCGCCTAATACCACAAGAGGACAACACACTAAAGGTCTACTATACAAAGCCCTTGAAAAAGGACCATAAAACAATCTAAATCCCCTTTTGATGTGGCTGTCTTTTTTGTAGCAAAGAAAGATGGAGGACCCCGCCTGGTCACAGACTACAGGACACTCAGTGAGGTCATAATTAAAAACAGGTATCTCCTGCCCCTGATTGAGGATCTTTTTGATGCCCTGGGGAGTCCTAATTCTTCACAAAGATTGACTTTATAGAAGGTTATCACCAAATCTGCGTTAAGCCAGAGTATATACCCAAAACAGCGTTCAGAACTAAGTATGGCTTGTTTGAATGTGTTGCTCTCAAATTTGGCATGAAAAATACCCCAAGTACCTTCATGAGCTTTATGAATGAAGTTTTTAAAGAGCACATTGGAAAAAGGGCTATTGTCTACCTTGACATTATAATCATATACAGCCCAACTAAGGAACAACAACGGAAAAGCATCTGCCTGATCCTCCACACCCTTCAAGATAACCAACCCATAGCCAAGCCCTCAAAATATGACTTCTTCTCAACAGAACTCCCATTTTTAGGGCCCATTATCAGCAAGGATGGAGTGAATCCAGACCCAGAAAAGATATGATCCATAACCAACATGCCAGCACTGTAAAATAAGAGTTAACTTTGTACGTTTCTGGGCATGGTAGCCTATGTCAAAGATTCATCCCTGACTGGGGTGCCCTGACCGCCCCCTGTTTGCAATCACAGTCAAGACAATAAAATTTGTATGGGCAACGTTGAGAGACCAACACTTTTGGCAATTAAAATAATGTATGGTCACTGCTCCTATTTTTCAATATCTAAATTGTGAAGGAGTGTACAAACCAGAAACTGACGCCTCCAATTATGCCATAGGAAGAGTACTCCGTATCCAAACAGCAGAAAAGGACTTCCTCCCCGTGGCGTACAAATCAAGGAAACTATCTGACGGGAAAAAAAGATATCCCATACATGATAAGGAGTTGGTAGCCATCATACATTGCCTCATGAAATGGTGATGCTATCTGGAAGGGGCCCAAACGTTCAAGGTACTCACCAACTACAAGTTGTTAATATTCTTCAAAACGCAACAACACTTATCAAGAAGGCAAGCTGAGTGGATGAGCCTCATACAGAGATACCCAATGCAAATTGAATACAAGACAGACAAGGAAATGCTTACTGCAGATGACCTGTCAAGGCTATACAGCAAACATGTCCTATGTGCTAATGGTGACCCCAATTGGCCCATGTTAATCATGGGGAATCTCCAAGAAGGGTTCCCACCTGGCACACCAATGGAAATCCAAGAGAAAGTCCTCAAGAAAAAACACCTGTTCAAAAATGTATATGCCACACTACACCAAATACTCCTAAATGGTGGCACATACCCTACATCCCGTCAACGCAAAAGATTGACACAATCCTCTGGTATCACAGAGACCTGAGCCACACCCATAGAAGGAACTTGCAAAAATACTTCAAGACACGCCACTGGTGGCCTAACATTCTAGATGACATCAAGTAAGTACTAGACCAATGCAAAGTCTGTGAAAAGTATGCCTGCTCCAAAGCACCCCCAAGTCAGTAATGTCAGTGTCAATCACCCAACCTTTCAAAGTGTGGCCACTGGATATTGTGAGACCAATGCCCAGCAATAACAAAATAAAAAAGTACACCATTACAGATAGCCACTATGCAACTAGGTGGCCTGTAGCACAAGCTATAAAAGAACATAAAGGAAAAAATGTAAGATAATTTATTGGCAGGAGATCATAGCTAAGTTTGGGAAACCTGAACTCCTAATCACGGATGGAGGAACTTATTTTAAAGCCATTGGCACCAACATTTACCTTGCCAAAAACTGAATAAGACACATCATAGCCAACCCTATCACCCACAAGCAAACAGAAGAGCTGAAGGACTAAATGGTTCCCTTGTGGAGGCCCTCAGCAAGTTATCTGCTAACAATTCAAAAGCCTGGGTTGACATGTTACCAACTGCACTTATGGTGTGCATAACACAAGTTAATTGCAATACAGGCAAAAGACTGTATGAGCTTGTCTATGGTCATAAACCCGCCATTGTTAGCACTACGCCAGGACCACAATTACCTCTTCCTAAGAAAGTGCCAGATAACAATGACCCTGAGTACAGTGCACCAGGAAAGACCAAGAGGACAAGGAAAAGGAAAGGGTTGAGATGCAAGAAATCTCATTATAATAGGAACACTTCCAAGTTAGGGACAATATCTGGGCCGTTAATCATGATATGCACAAACTGGAACCAGGGTTACAAGGACCAGGCATTGTCATGGAAGTCAAATCAAACAACACCTACCTCATCAAAGGCATTGGCGCTCAACCAGAGCTCAAACACATGCACTATAACTAACTCTGCCTGTGCAAAGCAAGAACAACCCAGCGTAACTCCTGACTTCCTGTACCCAATGCAATACTGGATTAATATCAAGCCTGAATCCCCAAAACTCTCAAGAAAATTCCTAAGGTTTCACCTTCCAGCACCCCAGGGGGAGATGTTGCAACATTTTCAATTACTCCCTCTCAGGAAAGAAATTTCCTGAGTGACTCTCTGAATGATTCCCTGACTAATCATTAAGGTGGTGGAACTCTTATCATTTGCCCATCTATTACTGGGATCAAACATTTCAAGTCCTAAGAGGAACACTACTTGGACAAGCCTCATGACCACCATGACGTACATGGACAACATGTGGCTTCTCATGATACTATATAATACTCTAAACTCATATCTAATAAAGTATCATTCTCTTCTTAATTTTCCCCTTTATCTTATTTATTATACTTCTAAGAAGTATATACTCAACAGCTCTAAAACTTGAGAGAGCCATAAGATTCCCTCACACACTGGGTCTTAAAGCTGCAGGCTTTATACTCCAAGATTTTACATCACCAGGGAGCCAAACAGCAGAATACAGATTGCCTCTCCCAACTATCAACAGTTGCAATTGTGTCATCACAAACCAGCCTGCTGTATAATAAGATGTTGGATGGCCAGTTTGAAGATTGTCCTGATGATATCCAGGCCATTCCATGGGAACTGATGAAAGACTGTAGAGTAGAAGATGGGAATCTCTACAAATACCACAATAGGAACAAATATGTATTCCTCCACCCTTTCACAAGATCATCCTTGATAATTACAGCACACAAGGCAGTAGGCCATGGAGGATTTAGTAATACTATGTATCATTTAAAACTGCATTACTACAGGTAGTCTTCCCTCTTTGATGTAAAGAAAAAAAATATATTTCTGTGTGGAGTGCCAGCACAAGAAACCTTTTGTACCTAAACACCAATACCAGGCAGTTAAGCCAAAGTTTGCCTGGCATACAGTAATTATTAATGTGTTTGGGCCCCTTTCTATATGCATAGGCCTCCTCTGATACATCATAGTAGACAATGACTACCTCAACAGGTGGGTTGAGGTCAAGGCCCTCCAACATGTCAGTGCAGAAGCTACTTCCAGATTTATCTTGGAAAAATTATCCACTGGCATTGTTTCCCCATTTCATACTCACAGACAACGGCACTAATTTCTCTGCCAATGTTATTCCCAAGCTTATTGAGCTCATGGGAATGAGGGGGTTCTCTCTACTCTGTATCATCCAGAGGCAAATAGGATGATAGAGAGAGAAAATGTAATCCTGGCGTATATTCTCTGCAAACTGGCAGAAAAGCTTACCTCCAAGTGATATATGTTTTTGCCAGCTTTTTATTTGCCTATAACATATTGATTCTTAGCGCAACTAGATTTTTGCCCTTGCAGCTGATGTATTAACAACACCTGGTCATTCTGATTATCCTTTTCTCTTCTATGAGCAACTCAAACAATAATACTTACAAGCAATACATTACCAAGCTAGAAGATATGCTAATCAAGCTTCAGGTAGAAGCTTTTGCAGAGGTTATACTGGCATAAACTAAAGGACACCAGAATGATAACTCTAATTGCTGCTCTCTGCCAGAATTCAGGGTTGGAAAACAAGTATCTTATCATAACAAAGTAGTAGAAAGAGAACACAAGATTGATACAATCTTGAAAGGACTTTTTGAACTTTGTTGAGAAGAAAAGACAAAACGCTTATTACTATTAAGAGCATTCCAGATGGGCAACTCATTAATAGAGTCCATGCTAGGTTTTTAAAACTTTTCCACAACCTGTCAAAGTAATGGCATTTGAATAACTTATATTTAATTAAATTATAGTAAAGTTTTGAATAATTTTTTTGAAAGTAAAAGACAAAGCGTTAAGGTCCCCCTCTTGATATTACTTGCCCTTGTCCTCTTCATCAGAGTCTACTTCTTTATCACACATGTTTGACAATGTGCTCTGGCTGGTGCAGTAAGTCATGTATTGACAACAGTCATATTGGGCTCCTGGTTCCCCTCTATAAGAGTTAAAGCATGAGGAAGAGACTTGAAAGGGAACTGACAGTTTTCTACAAACAGGAAAACATAAAATTGCAACCATACTTGCTTGTGAACTATAGAAAATTCTGAAAAGTTGGCAATAGGTATGGGGATAGAGTCAAATTCCTAATTTATTCAACCAGAGACCACTCTCAATAGAATGACTGCATCCCAAGATCATGCAGTCTTTCATAAAGTTGCCAATAAATAAGTACATGCCTGACAGGGTAACCTTAATATCTGTGATGGTGTTCCAGAGCTTCTTCCAATAAGAATTCATCTTATCAAAGCTGCCTTGGGAAAGCACAAGTCAGGAGTTTTTATGACATTCTTTCAGAGCACCATTGCCCTCAGAGCAGCTTTCTGGTCTCTATTATGGAATACATCCCAATAACCACAAACAGCCTGACTAAGGCAGCTATCCCGTTGATTTATATTATCAACCTTCAGTTTATCATTTAGATAAAAGAAAAAGAAAGATCACAGAACCAATTTTTAATTTCCTGGCTAGCAAAGAAAGGATAAAGCCTTGATCCAAACTGTTGATAAGCTTGCCAACACATGAAGCCTCCACTAAGTTGATCAGGCCATGCTCCAAGACTTCTGCCAAATCTTTGTCCTCCACCTCAAAAAATCTAATGCTGGAGGATTTAATGCACTATTCAGCTTGTGTTTGGTATGCTTCTGAAGGACTACTTAAAGGAACTGGCAGTAGAGCTCACACTAAAAGAAAAGAACACTTAAGTAAAAGCTAGGAATATCAATATTGTATTAAATGTAGAGCATCTCTTGGCCAAAGCCACCAAGTTCCAACAAGACACAGGTGTAAGCTGGTGTATTGACCACTTGCTCAGGGGTAGGCCCCCTAGGAGTTTGCGCACCCTGCAAGATTGGGATCACCTGTTTTTATTGCTGATGCTGCTGAATTCTGGTATGGGGTGTAAGATCTGAAGGCTTGGGGTAAATTATTCTAGAATAAGGCCTTTAACCCAAGAATAATTATATTTGTTAAGTATAAAAAGGTAGGTAAGGTTTGCAAAAACAATTGCACTAAGGCTCATAAGAGCTTATAGGAAGTGAAGTATAGACTAGACAATTTATTAAACCTAAAAAATGAAATTGAGACCAGTCTTAATGACTGAAGATTGGGTCAAAAACTCAATTTCTAAGTCTGGATAATGATCAGCACTAGCTGGAGGGTTGAAGCCATCAACAATTAAAGTGTATGTACCACTATAAAAATTGCCTAACTGATGAAAGATGTAGTCAAAAGGAATCATAAACCTAAGATGGAAAAGAAGACACAAGATAAAGAATTAATATAGGAAACACAAGCCACAAAACCTAACAAGTACCTTTTGGGGTGCAAGTCAAACAATCTCAACTTAAGTTGAGACTGGACAGAGCACAAGCTTTTTATTCAGCCTGAGTTTTGAGGTAAACTTAAAGGAGAGGTAAACTAACCAAAATTGGTTAGATGGCTTAAATTGAATAAGAGCCAGAGCACATGGTTGTTTGGGAAGTTTAGATTTAAAAGGTTAAGTTCATTGGTAAAGGAAGAGAAGGAAGTTGTTGTTTGCAATCAGTAATGAACCAGAAGTGCAGAGGAAGACCAGAGAGCGTGAAAACTGGTTCTGAAGTCACTTGCATAAGCAAAAGCAAAAATAGAAGGTAAAGGTTTTCAGACTTGGATAAAACTAACTCAACATTAGGTACCAGGTTTGAGAATTGTCTGAGAGAAAAGGTAAGCTTTGAAAGGGAATTTAACCGTTGATATAGATTAAATTGACTAGAAAAAGCAAGGGAATGAAAGGGAGGGAATTAGAAGAGTGATTTGTTGTAGTTTACTCAAGGATTAAAGATAAACCAATGTTGATGTTCTTGAGAAATACTAGCAGCAAAAATAGTAAAGAAGGGGAATCCTGACATGGGGCTCTTGTTGGCCAATTCCACTAAACACTTTTTTTAATTTTGCAACCACATAGCCCGCAAATATGAGTCTTCTTGGCATCATACAACATAGCCCAAAAAGGGCACAATAAAGAGTTGACATGGAAGCTATCAGACTACAGGTGTAAGTGACACAGAAATCATTGAGAGTGTTCAAGAAACATGATATCTAAAAGATCAGTTAGTAAGCTGGTGTTATAGCTAAGTCAAGATGGAGGGAATGTCAGGAAATTACACCCCCATGTATTGACTTTGCTTTACACAAATGAAATAATGACCAACCTGGAAGATGATTACCCTTATAATCTGCCAACCTGCTAAGCTAAACTAAAGAGTATCAGTATAAGAAGCCTTTTGATAATTTTCAATTAGCTCTGATTGATCTCATAAGCCTTTGATGCAATAGGCCTCAGTCAATGGAAACTAAAGCAATCAGGGACACACAAGGTCATCTGTTGAAACCAAACCCTGATTTGTTACAACTATTCTGGAACACTCAAGTGCCCTGCCAGGTTAATGATAGAGTAGGGTTGATGTTGAGGCACCTGGTGACTTATGAGATTCCCAAGAATAAGGTTATCCAGAAATAGCTTGCACTGACATCCTTCTAGTGATATTGCAAATATTCAAGTATGAAAGGTGCCTAACTCTGAGGAAATCATGCACTAAAAAAGAACAACTGGTTAGCGCTGCCACCACTAGTGTACTAATAGATTGTGTATAACTATGAAATAGATAGTACCCTGCGCTGGGGCAATCATCAGAATTTAACCTGTCTACATGTAATATACTACATATCAGCAATTCTCAAAGAATAATTTTGTATTTTTATTGTATTTTTACTGTTTTTTACCATAAATAATTGTTTCTAATGTTAAAAGTTAAATTTGATTTTAATTTTAAAGTTTTAAGTGAAATTGTAAAAAATTAAGGCAAAATAAAATTTGGTATTGTTGACAAGGAGGATGTTACATGCAGATAGTTGAAATTCTGACGGTTGAATGCGCTGGATACTATGCAATTGAATCCCATGCAATATTGCATGAATGCCTGACTCTGAGGGTTGATGCCAGCATCTGGGGATGGAAAGATGGCCTGAGCAAGAGTCAGAAGTGCCAGATGAATATCCTGGCAAGAGAACACCAGTTCTATAAAAGACCTTATATTGGGATAATGCAAGGCAGAAAAAATAGACCTAGTCTACTGTAGAGAATTTTTGCAGTAGATACAATATTCAAGTTTGAAGACCCTTATCAGTACTCTGGGATATCCACAAGCTGCTACCTAGATATGCTGCCACTAGAAGTTTAAGTTGCAGATTAAACATCCATAGTCTGTTCCTCCCTTGGTTGTTGCCCCATCACCACTGAAGCAAGGACCCTTAAGGGCAACACAGTTAACAGCTTGTTATCAAAAAACAACCATAATACTTAAATGGCAAAGACTAAGATAAACTCAAATCAAGAAAAAAACTATTGGGCTGCCAGCTCCAATAGCAGGACTAAAAATTCTGAAATTGGCCTTAAACTATTATCCATTACATGCTTAGAAAATTAGCCAATTATAAGTATCCATACATCTATCTTAATGTTCTTAAGAAAAAACCAATAATGTTCTTATAAGCTTTAAGCTTTAGGCTTAACTGTAATATAAATCAGCTTCACAAAATGATCACACTCCTCTTCTCTCCCTCTTTTTGATTTACACCCTTTAAGACATATCTTTATTTAAATAACTAAGAAATCACTGAAACAGGTGTATCAATGAATTGGCTTTGACAATAAAATGGTTAAAGCTTCTATAGCCAGACCTGTAAGGTTACTGCAGCTGTAACAATAGAATGGCTTTGTCCCAAACCCTTTGATTGATCTCTCTTGAACCCTGTTTCCCAAGGAATGACTCAACTATCCAGTAAAAGGTAACCCTGATACACAGCTCTGATACTAGGATCAACTCCTCGAGCTTTCAGGGAGTCTGGATCTTCCAAACCACATGGCATTCATGATCTGCATGAGCACCATGAGGTATATCTGCTAGCTATATACCCCTCCCTTTATATAATCAATAAAGGTATCATCTTCTGCCTGTTTCTCCTCCTTACTTTATACTGAACAGAAGGCCGGTCCAGGGGCAGATATAGAGTTAAAACATTTTTATCAATCCAATCTGTAAATTATGTTTTTAGGTTAGGATTATTGGCCATCTATTTATTTTAAAGGATCCTATTTAAAAGGGCTGTCTTGAAAGCAAGCTTAAACTTGTCTGTTTAAAGTGAAGTTGCATATTCCAAGTATAGATATAAAGCAGAAGTTTAAATAGGTGGAGGATCACTATTAAGGTTAATAAAGCCAAATAATGACTTTAAAATTTTAGATTTTTATTTTTTATAAATTCATTCAAAAAGTAGAGCTGATCTGTAGCTTCAAAATAAGCTGCTGGTGATTTATATATGCAGAGTATTCACAGAGGTACGTTTTTTTGTTTTTACTATGTTGTGTAGTAAGGGTGGATTTGGATGGACCATGTTGGGTCTGGGCCTATGATTATGATGTGAGCTCAATTTCAGTACTTTACTCTGCATCTATATATCATGTTTAGTACCATTCCTGGTCGTAGTTGAGTGAAAATTTTATCTAGGTACAGTAAATTTTGTTAGAAACCTTTTTGTCATGTCTTAATATCATTCTTCCAGTTTACTCCACTGACATCTTAATTGAGATGATGCAATGGCAAGTAGGGTTAACTCTGAAACAATCTGCAGCTACTTGGATCAGGCGATGTATCTGAGCGGGATGTTCTATTATTCCGCTTGAAAATAAATAAATTCAATATGTGAAAGCCAACAATCTCATGTTTTAAAATACTATTTATTAATACAATTTAATTAAGTCTCTTTAGATTAATCAAGCTGTCTTTTCTCCAATCAATTAAATCCCCAGCATAGAGTTCGAACATCCAATCATATAAGAGTATACCGAATTGATCCAAGTTTCAATCTTGTTCTTGAGCAACTGGTTCCTCCTCTTCCAATTTTAGTCCACACATTCTGGAGCGGATAATCTATATAAGATAAGCCGCTTTGTCATGGGTGCAAAGGTTGAGCCACTATTTGAAATTAAAGCAGTTAAGAATAGGTTTATTAAATTCTTGGTGGACTATATTCTCGTTTCGGCAGAATTTAGGCTACACTTCACTGGATTCACTTCCAAGCTTTAACGATACTTGTAAGGGATGGCATGTAGGGATGCTTCGGCTCAGCTCGGTTAGCTTCCGGTTTTGGGCCGCTGCGCTCAAAGCGGCACTACATAATGTTTATATATTTAAGCATTTAAAAATATATCTTTTATATGAGTGACTTAGCCAGAAACAGCACTAAGGATGGATCAAATCAAGCTTTTGGCTTGGTCATCGACTTTAAATTTAAATGATATGGAAGATCTATTCAATTCGATCCCTTACAGCTTAAGGCACTCGAGGGGACATTGCAGACAGACTCGCCCTTATATATATTGATATGGAAGCCAAAGAAATCTTGAATCCAGTATTTTAGACGGTTTTATTATTACTTGGGGATCTGAATTACAGGGGTAAACCAGGATGGATTGGTTTTTAAAAATATTATTGAAACAAAAAGGGTAACTGGGATTAGACGCACTTGGTAAAGAGGACATCGAAGTTGGCGTTTGCTTTCAGTTTGTGGGTGAATTTGTCAAGTATCCCAAAGTGCTTTTCGGCAGAAGCACCTTTCTTCCAGGAGGCGTCATAAGCTTCTAGGAAGTAACTGGGGATGCCTTCCTTTATAGCTACCAAGCACTGGAATGCGGCAATGTAGGTATGTTGGTCCGAGACATCAGGAGCCCTGAAGCTGACGGGAGCTGAACCCGAAGTGGCCCATCCTGTTTCGGAAACGACCAGCTGCTTTCCACTGGGGATTCGCTTTCGAAATTCTTGAAGTTCGACTAGGGCGCCCTGTACGGCGGTTTTAACCGAGCCGTCGCCGTGGCTTCGGACGTGGAAGGGGTAGATGTTGCTGTAGATGATATCAGAGTGTTGCATCATATTTGGGGTCCAAAGCTTGTATGTATCTACTGTGGAAACAGGCAAGTAGATCCCCTGCTGTGCCAAGTGGCTACGGACTCTGGCGATGTTTCCAATGATGACATGCTCAGGGATATTGTTGTAGCGCTCTTCGTTGCCAACAGTGATACTGGCGATGAATCTTTGGAAGCGAGGGTTTTTGATGACGGCAGTGACTTGATTGATATCGGATTGAATTCTTTCTTCGCCAGAGCGAGTCCAGATGCCTACAAGCACTTTGCCCTGCCAGTTGTAATCAGCCAAGGCACCCAAAACATATTCAAGCTGACGACAATCTGCGCTATACAAGCGGATGTTGTCTGTAAGTTTTATGACCGACGAAATCTGGGAACGGATGTCTTTCTCTGGGAGGCACTGGTCTTGTGCTCCATACGGCGAGTATGTCATCCCTGACAGCTTCTTGACGGGAGAGACTGTTGGAGGGATTTCGACGGGCAAGGGTTTGACCACTGGCTTAGTCAGCAAGCCACCGGAGCTCATCCGACATTTCATTGCCAACGTACTGCCTACTGCTAATATGACTTTGCTAAACTGCATCTAGCGCTGATTGACTGGACTCTGCTTGTTTTAACCTACTTCACCGCAGTTCCATTCCCTTAGGGGTTTAATTATCCTCGACATTACCCCGCTAGAATAGTGCGGGATATCCCGATGTATTTAATTGGGTTAAACTAATTCTCCGATCACCAATCCCGTTAGCACTTGCTGATCTGAGACTAGGGCTGCAGCAGAGGAAAAACACAACCTTTGATTTTTTGGATTCCCTTTACTTAGGAGAATCTAATATTTTTTAAAAAACCCGTCAAAGGCAACTTTCTTTTTCCAGAAGAGCCATGCTTATATATAGCTTCAACAATTTCTTATTTTTAAATTAAAAAATTCTTATATTTTATAACGTTAGAATTTGATGGAAAAAATATAATATTTATTTAAAAAATTCCAAAAGAGTATAATCCTGTGGATTTGTATGGCTATGATTCCAAAATAATTGTAGCCAGGTCAAATTTCTGGAACCGTAGCCAGATCTGAGACAGATTTTCACAAGTGACAGTTGCCTGCTTTTAATTCAGAAGATAGAATCTCATTCCTAGGACTCAAACCCCAACCCCCCGCAGGCCCTGCTACCTGGCTGCCCATGATTTTTTGGGCTTGAACCAGAGACAGCTTTGACTTCATAGAACCCCCAAAACCAACCAACAAGACATGAGCTATGTTTGAACCATACCTTTTTATGGATCCCTCTAGCCTAACCAACAGAAGCATCAACTTGGATAGTATTCCCATGATCAGCTGGGCCCCCGCCAATAGAGCGCAGCATGAATTACCCCAAAAACAATGCCCACCAGATTATGATAAATCCTATGCCTCAAAGAGGGAATTCAATATTACCCACTCAAACCCAGCCAATGATATACCAACAATTTAAGATGCCACCAAATATTTCCAGATACTGGTAAATGCCACCACCCAGCCCAAAGGCTTTTGCAAAAGCTTTCCTATGGCAGATGAACATACTTATACTCTGGGGCCACCAGAAAGTTACCCATTGTCATCTTTGAAATAAAGTGTTATGAACCTCTGGTTTTCTCAGGTTATCAAATAGCTAATTTTAGTAATTTTTCATTTACAGATTGATTTTTCTGGCTCTGCCCCGTCTACCAGACAACCCCAAGACACCACAGACAAGGTGCCCAAGTTATACTATCCCCCAGGATTACCTTATGGCCCAGTACATTTCATGGAATATTCTCCCAATCCTGCCTATTTAGAGTTCACTTTAGAAGTATTATAATAGCCAACCCCAAAGCCAGAACCCAAGAGTCTGAACTCACTGGATGTGAAGGCATCTGGTATATTAAGCAGCTATTAATATCCCAGGACAAATACACCTATCTGCCTGTTTACTTAGTGCCATGACTCCTCCTGTGACCCCACAGCCTGGCTGTCCACAAGAAACTGTTGTCACTGATGAATCAACCTCCACCCAATTAATTGGTCCCCTCTACATAACACTCACTGGAATAGTTGATTCTATGGTGCCCACTAATGGTCCTTGGGCCTTGCTTGGAATTTTTTCTCCTATATTATAAAGTTAGCTCTGATCCTGTGATAGGCCCTTCCCTCTGGTCCTACAGGCTGTCCACTCACAAGTTCCCCTGAACCTGCTGCAGGCTGTCTTCCCAACAGCCAGTCAGAAAAGGAAACTTCTGTTTAATGACTGACTAAAAGGACCTCTTCTGTGATGAAGATGATCCCCTACTATCTGCAACTCTATAGAAACATGTTATTGAAACTGGAACTGCAGAGCTATCTGTAAGGTACCTTACTGTTTAGCCAAGAAATACAAGTACATTGGGCAGTAATTAGGCTGTCTTCTTGGTAAAGGCATTATTGAACCTTCTACTTTCACCCTGGTCATCTTATGCTATAATTTTAACCAATAAAAACAGCTAGCTACATATATGTGTTGACTATATACCACTTAATTTTGTTACTAAATCTGATAGCTATTCCTTACTGTTGATAAGTGAGATCTTGGTGTCATATGTTGGATGCAAGTATTTCATCAACATTAACCTGTTCTTGGAATATCACCAGCTGGATAAGGAGCC